>CAMXCT020001246.1:0-167105 GCA_947184155.2 Cladocopium goreaui | reverse complement strand
AATAAGGCTTTCATCTTCTACGAAGAGTTCCAGCTTATTTCCTTTTTAACAAAACGGTTGCAGAGCAAATGTAGCACACAGAGTTCTTTCTGTGTATCTTCTGGCATAAGTTTGAACCTACAGTAAAAGTAATTATGTATACTAAACATATATATAAATCGCCGCGCTATTTGTCGGGTTACGTCGACGCACGTGAAAAGAATGAGAATCACCGAAAACGACAAAGCAGGAATGAATGCAACAGCACAACTGACATGTGTTGACTCTCAACGAAGCACTCCTTTTTTCAATCATGCTTTGGGGCAAGGTCTCAGGATTGTCCGCTGGAGGACTGATTAATCAGTTCGGTTTCTCTTGATGATGTGATAGACAGATCCGACTCCATCAAACATCGAGATAACACCAATGCCAGCAAGCGTTCCGTGTGCGATGATCCTAGGTAATCCTTCGGGGTCAATCTCTTCAACCATATTCTCATTCTTACTATCTTTGGGGGGGCCATGTCTGGTTGCTTTCGCCTTCTTCTTGTTCGACTTGGTTTTAGCATTGTGCTTGCATGAAGGGTGAGAAAGCTGCGAGTTTCGTGTTCTTTTCTGCTTGCGAGGTGATTTGAGAAAGCCTTTGACAACCTTTAATTGTCTTCTGCGATATTGCGCAACTTCTCCACCTCCTGCTGCTTCAGAAAGTTGTTTTGTCATTAAAATTGCTTTGGGTGATTTGACTGGCAATATGACCAGCCCACTGATGAGGAGCTTCCCGCTGACGAGCTTGTAGTCCGCAACTCGTATGCCATTGTTGTGGTCGTACATATTTATCATTCCAGGCTGGCTAGTATGCAGGACAATGAGCTGGCTGTCATGGTCAAGCCTAGTGGTGGCTATGAGACACTGGATTTCATACTCCCTTTCTTGGAACATAAATTTGTGCCCGAGTGGGAGTCGTTCTTCCTCAAGCTTCGGATAGGAGCATCCTGGAGGTACTTTGATTCGAACAATGATCAAAGGGCCGAATTTTCCGCACTTCCACCTGGCTTGGGCAGTGTCTAGACATGAACAAGCTTGACACTCTGTCAATTCATCAGCATTCCAGATCGGAGCTAACAAGTCACAAAGTTCATCTATGCCTGTATTAGGCTTGATTGTCGCAGTGAAGGTGTCAATTGGTAGTGTGCTAGACCGTAAACACGCCTGACATTGCAGCACAAATCTTGAGAAGAGGAAGCTACGAGTACTCTGACTAAGGTTAGCGCATATAATTGAATATAATTCATACACAGCGTCATTTTGGGTAGTGCCGTTGGGGGAATGGTGCTAAGCGTTGCTAGGGAAAGGCAGGCGTCGAAACATGTAAAGGGAAAGACAGTGGGCACTTGATGAACCCAGCTCCACCCTACACCTACTGCTGCAAGGGCTGCTTGTCGAACATGTATGCTGACATGTGTTGGGATCCAAGGCCCCCTTGAAAGGAGGTACAATGCAGTATTCATGCTAGAAATGTGGCTACAGTGGATCGCAATGTCTTGGACTTTGTGAGCTAAGGCAGCGACAACGGCGTCATCAAGGGTCGGGAACCATTTGCGGCTAGATTCAGCGAAGGGAGAGAGAGAGGTAAACCGACCTTGTTGGGACTGACTTTGGGTCTCACGTTCAAAGGATGGCTGGGTGAGGTCAATTTGGTGAGTATGGTCATCTTCCCCAGTGATATCAATGCACACACGCGTTTTGTCGTTAGCCGGGAGAGCAGAACTTCGTTGAAGGGCAGCCTGGATGAGGGGCACAACATCCCCTTGATGTGAGAAAGAAGCCTGGGACGGTTTGGTCTTTGTGGGGGTTGCAATGCCAGGGGGGTCTTTACCGACTTCTACGACAACAGCGTCATCAGGCAACAATGACTGTTCTTCTGGTACAATAACATTTCCTATAGGGGCCTCAGAGGCAGCATCTAGAGGCTGGGACTGACTTGGAAGTGTATGTACAATGGGATCACTGCTCTCCTGTTTGGCATTGTCAGTTTGTGAGGGAAGGGAGACACTGGGTGGGAAGGAAGGAGTGATAACAGGGTCAGAGAGTTCATTCGACAGTCTGACTTTACTTGCAATACCACCTTCCACCTCTCCACCAGCGGGTTTGATCTCTGGCAGGCTAGTTTTTCGACTGCTGAGAGCTTCTCTTTCACATGTAGGGGGTTTCTTGAGAGGGGTGGAGAGAAGTGCAGGTTGGGGAGGTAGCATCTCTTTATCTTCCTCCTCTATTTTGCGTACATCATTTTGGTGATGGTCTTGATCAACAACCATATCAATAATTGGTTGCTCACTGGTGCCAGCTGGGTGACTAGCAGGAAGGTTGGTCCATGGGATGGTTGGGCTGACAGTAGGGGGGTCAGTGTGTGCATTCCTCGGCGTTAATTGCCCTTCTGGACCTTTACAAGCACGCTGAGCACCTTTGGGTTCACCTTGACTGCTTGACCGCTCTGTATTTGGCTTCGCAGTGTCATGGACGCTTGCCCCAGCGACTGCATCAGCAAGGGGGGGACTGTTTTGATAAGGGTTGATCTGTTGGGAAGGCGGTGTTGGCGGGGGGGTGGTGCCTACCGCTGCGTAAGCCGGAACCTGATCTATTTCTTTCTTACTGCCGGGGGGGGTAGACGGGGTTCTAGGCAGTTTGGCACCATGGTCAGTAAGTCTGTCCTTCGTGACCGGCTGGTTCTGTGTGGAGTTTGGAGAAAGTACCGCAGTAGTTTTCCTATTGGTACCGCTGTTGTCTAATGTATTAAATTTCCATGCAGCAATGGCTTCAACTTTAGTATCAGCCGTGATCATGGCACTGAAGTCAAAGTAGGGAGGCACGAGCATGACTAGATAACAAGCTTTGAAGGGATAAATTTGTAGAGCGTCGACTTTGGTGAGGTATAATGAGCTTTCGAGGCCGTCAACTCGATTGATTTGACATTGCCTTCCTGTCGGTATTTCAAACATTATAATTCTGGTAAATTTGGAGACTTGCTCAAACCTAAGGACGTTTTGCTTGCAGAAATCTCCTTTTGCACTATTCACTGCTTCAAAATGACTGAAATGAGTCAAAAAGATATCTAGTGTGTCTTTTACAGGTATTGGTTCAAGGAAGAGTATCCATGGGTAGGTCTCTTCAGAATAAGTGTATGACACCTGTTGAGTCGGTAGGTCAACTGCTGAGTCCTTAAGGAGCCCAAACCGTCGCTTCTGTGAAGCATTCTGGGTGCTGACAGGGGCGATGACAGTGAGTCTGTTTTTGAAGCTTGGATTACACTTTTCACCGATTCTACGCCAATGCTCTCCTTTGGTCTCGTGCCTGGGTGGTTCACCCGGTGCACCAGTTTGTGGCAGTATGTTTCCGCAATGTTCTATCGTGAGAACAATATTGTTTCCTCTTCTGTCCTTGACTGAGAAAGAACATGGGAAGTTCTGCTTAACTTCATGAGGGATCCAAAACGTGAGCATCGTGATATTAGCATTATCTTCATTAACGATGGTTTGAAATTCAAATTTGGAGGCTGAAAAAGCATTAATGAGTGCAAAGCCAAGATCTGAGTCGATGACTGCTACTTCGTTTTCCAGGAGTGGGATGATGCTACTTTTTGCAATTTGAAGTGGTATAAAGGGCATACTGCCTATTGGTGCATATCTTACTTCAATTCGGTACCAGTTGCTGTCAATGGCAGTCACTTGACTAAGAACAAATTGTGTCGATTGCTGTCGTTGTCCAAAAGGCAAGTACGTTGTTGAACAATGCAATAAATTGCGGAGCACTTCGATTTCTATGCCTTCTAGTTTCAGCATTACTTGAGCTTTGGACAGGAAAAAGTACTTTATTCTAAAGGACATAAGCTCCAGCGCAAGAGCATTTCGTTCTTGATCACTTAAGTGCCGAGTGGAAATAACAGTGAAAGCAGCAGCCTCCCGCAGTTTATGTAAGCGAGTCCAGTCAATGCCTTCTTTGATTTGGAACTGGGTATCTTGTGCTGTGTTAATTTCTTTCTGTAGTGATTCAATTGCTTCACGGATTTTGGTTCTTTGTAAGCACGAGTTCTTTTCATATTTGATAGTAAGCGGCACGCTTCCTTTTGACTTGTCAGAATTATAGCAGCCGTTTGGTGACGTACTGGTCTCACTGACCCCAGGGTATTGCCCTTGTCGCAATTCTTTGCCAACAAAATTTTCAAAGGCAATACGAGCAGGCATTATCAGCTCATCAGTAATCGTGTCAGAGATTTGCCATTCGATTACCGACGGACTGCTTGACAGGCTATCCATTTTGACTAGATATAGTACGGCATTTGCATCCTCTGTTGCAACTCCGGTTCTCGACCATGGGAACTTGGAGTAAAACAAACAATCTTTCAGGATGAGCCTGGCGGCAGGCTTCAAAGCAGGCTTCGACTCGAGGCTATAGAAATTGCAACAAAACAAAAAATGTAAGGATGAGGCCTCGACGGCTGAAATTGGAGCAAATGCGATATTTTTAAACAGGTTTCACCTTCATTGAAAGGGCCGTTGCACCTTTACGCTTTACATGGGCCAATGTTCCTTTTTTGGTTGACCGTCTTGGCTTTTTCGCTGTCCACTCTCGGTCTATTCGCAAATTGTCATTGGGTGCGGGATAAAAATTGTAGCTGCGTTCGTATCAGCAAAAAATACACTTTCTAGGCACCAACCCACCAACCCAGATCCAGGAAGTGTCTCAACGACATCTGTCCAAAACAAACAGCCACCTGCACCAAATGCAAGCAACCAAAACAATCAGTCCACGCAGAAAGGAGTCAAGAAATTCAGCAGCCCCAAACGAACGCCAACAAGACATTCAGCAGCCAAAGACTTTAGTGTTTGGCGACAAGTCTGCTTCATCATAGCCCCGAAAACAGGATCCAAAAAACTAGTAGAAACATGGCGGCCATAAAGGGACCTCGACTGTGCTACAGCTTCACCATACAGCCACGGGAGCCAGCACCTCGTCCGAAGAACTCAATGCACAGATATCACCACGCACCGATGACGAGTACAATCTCCCATACCATGAAGACGAGTTGCAAGAGCACTAGCACAATGGTGCCTACCGGAACCAATTTTGATGCAGTATGATGATTGGAAAAGCAGATCTGAGCGGACTCTGAGTGTGCCCTAGTGCCGTAGCCTCGACGTCTTAGATCATGGTTCAGTCTCATGTTTCACTGCGGCACTGCAGAGGTACTTCCAAGTGTCTCCAAAGTTGCTGTGGTTTGGAGAAGCTTGTTTTGGTGTCTTGAAAGTGTCATGCTGTGGCGTGGCATCATGGGCTTTACGAAATTTGGCGACAAGCGTGTCAATGATTTGGATTTGCTTTCAGGTTATGTAGTTGGAGCTGCATGCTTGCACCGCGAAAATCCATGCAGGCGGATCTGCATGCAGCTCGCTCTCCGTACGTCTTGATCATCTGTTTCTTTACCTGTCGTTTTTGTTTGCAATGCTTTGTTCCTCTTCCTTCTACTGTATTTTCATATGTACAAACCCCAAACAAACCTTGTTAATGTCTGAGATCTTTTTTGGTGACACCGAACTTTCCTTTAAAAACCTGTCGCACCTTGCTGGCATCGTCCGGCCCCATAGATTTGAGGTTTGAACAAGGTTTGCTTGAGGTTTGTACATATGAAAAACCAGCATGCCAGAGCTTTGCCACTTGAATTTTGTTGCTGCCATTGTAAAGTGTCCGATGGGACGTGTATTCCGAGTTTGTTCGAGGTTTGTACATATGAAAACACAGCATGTTAGAGTACTGGCAGCCAGCGTGCTTTTCTTGAGTCTTTTCCGGGCGGGTTGATGCTTGCTCATGTTGCCGGAAGCGTTAGCACAGACCTCAATGTTTGAGAGAGAATGGCAAATCCATGTGTCTCACAGGCAGATTGCCATTCAGCAACTACTGCGTCAGTAGTCTGGCTGCTGGCTTTAGATTTCATCTTTACTCTATGTGTATCCCCTTGCCCCGGAATTTTAATATTGGATGTTGTGCAAACGAGAAGCTTCTTGGATTGATCGCACACCGGCGCGTTCGATTTTTCACGTTTATGTTTGTATCAACATTGACATTGGTCTTGGGGGCAGAGGGGGGGAGCTCGTTGAATCTAATTCAAGCTTTGGAAAGTATTATGATCCTGGAGACTCATGAGTGTACCTCCTCAGTGTCAACATAATACAGAAAAAACGGTGTATGATCTTCGATTCTGGCATGATGACGCATGAAGAGAGTCACGTGCTTCGCTGGTTGAAGAATGGAACTTTATGCTAGACATACGCCTGGGTTGTGCGAGCATCTGTAAAAGGGTTGTAGGGCACATTCACTGGGAGTTTTTTTTTTGGCGCCGCAACATTTCTTTTCGTTTTGGATAGTTTGTGTCTCTTTTTTCCGTAGCCTTTGGCTCAAGTTACCAGTAGCCGAGCACACCTGTTGCAGAGGAGAGTACTGGTAACTGCGTAGTTAGCCCAGGGGTAAGGGACTTGTTGTGTAGTTTGTTGCTGGGGCGACTTACTGTGCTCGATTCCTCCTGTGCTGTCTGGAACCCCCCTTTTAAGGTTTGAGTGTGTGTTTTTACTTGCCTGGTTGCTCTGTTGTGGTTTTCGCCTGGCCCTCAGTTATAGTGCAACCGGTTGAGAAAGTGTGCGAACCTTTCGGTTAATAGTTTGCTCTAATCTCTGTGACTGGCACCGACCTTCAGAACTTAAGGTTTAACTTTCTTTGTTGCCTGGGTGTCTGTCCAAGGACGTGACAGGCACCTTGCGCAACCTGCACTCTACCCCTCTTAATGATTTGTTTTCACACAGGGTGTCTGTCCTAAAACGTTACAGGCTCACTGTTCCCCTTTTTCGCTGAACTTTTTGCATTCACACAGTGTGTCTGTCCAAGGACGTGACTGGCCACTGTATCTTCACCACACTTTTCTCCATTTCCCCCTTTTTGTTAAACCAGTTCAGAGATTTGACACTCACACAGTGTGTCTGTCCAAGGACGTGACAGGCCACTGTATCTTCACCACATTTTTCTACCAGTTCCCCCGTTTTGTTTAACCTGTTTAGAGATTTGACGCTCACACAGTGTATCTGTCCAAGGACGTGACAGGTCACTGTTGCTTCTTCCGCACCTCTTCACCAAGTCTCTTTTTGTTTCGATCTGATTGCCTTCTTTTCTCGTGTTTACCGTTTTGAGTTCACACAGTGTATCTGTCCAAAGACGCGGCAGGTTGCTTTTCTTTCCACCCCTACCTCTGTTTACACAGTGTATCTGTCCTTACGTGACAGGTGCTCTGCCGCCACCTACCCCCCCCTTTTTTAAGTTTGGTCACCTCTTGTCACCTCGTCCTTCCTCTTTTGCTATTTTGTTCGAATCTCGTTACATCCATTCCAAACCTTGTGAAGTGACTCCACCCTTTACACTCTCTTTTCCTGCTTCCTTTTCTCTCCCTGCTCTACGGGTTTATCTGTCCAAAGACGTGGCAGGTACTCCCCCCTCCCCTATCCTATCTTGATTTACTTGTCATACCTCTCATACACACCTCATAAAGAACAACTTTTCTCTTGGTGAGAATACAAAGCCAGAATGTCTGAACACGTCGAGGCTCAACAGGCTGCTGCTGAATATCTCGGTGCCCGTGGAGTGCATGCCACTCTCATGGTACATTTTCCGAGTAAAATCAAGGCACCTGAAGGCATACTGCTGACCACCTATGATCAGCTCCATTCACAGATAGCGAAGCAGGAGACTACCGCGTATGCTTTTCCCTCTTTTGGAGCGGCTCAAAGTGCTATGAAGGCACTGGCAACGACGCAACAGACTGTTATACTGATTTATGAGTGTCATGCCAACACTGGCCCAGTTGAAATAGCAGCAAAAGTTTTTGATTCTTGCCAGAGACATATCGCAGCCATTCGGGAAATAAAGCAGCTCACTGGAACCCTCAAATACCAAAAATATCCTACTGTACTATATCTTGTCAAAATGGATAGCATGTCAAGCAGCCCTGCCGTAATTGAATGGCAAATCCCTGACACGATAACTGATGAGCTGATAATGCCTGCTCGTATCGCCTTTGAAAATTTTGTTGGCAAAGAATTACGACAAGGGCAGTATCCAGGAGTCAGCGAGACCAGTACATCACCAAATGGCTGCTATAATTCTGACAAGTCAAAAGGAAGCGTGCCGCTTACCATAAAATATGAAAAGAACTCTTGCTTACAAAGAACCAAAATCCGTGAAGCAATCGAATCATTACAGAAAGAAATCAACACGGCACAAGATACCCAGTTTCAGATTAAAGAAGGTATTGACTGGACTCGTTTGCATAAACTGAGGGAGACCGCTACTTTCACTGTCATGTCCACTCGGCACTTAAGTGATCAGGAACGAAATGCTCTTGCGCTGGAGCTCATGTCCTTTAGAATCAAGTACTTTTTCCTATCTAAAGCTCAAATAATGCTGAAACTTGAAGGCATAGAAATCGAAGTGCTCCGCAATTTACTGCATTGTTCAACAACGTACTTGCCCTTTGGGCAACGCCAGCAATCAACGCAATTTGTCCTTAGTCATGTTACTGCCATCAGCAGCAACTGGTACCGAATTGAGGTAAGGTATGCACCAATAGGCAGTATGCCCTTTATACCCCTACAAATTGCAAAGAGTAGCATCACCTCACTCCTGGAAAATGAAGTTGCAGTCATTGACTCAGAGCTTGGTTTTGCACTCATCAACGCATTTTCAGCATCCAGATTTGAATTCCAAACAGTCGTAAATGAAGACAATACCAATGTCACAATGCTCACTTTTTGGATCCCTCATGAAGTTAAGCAGAACTTCCCATGTTCTTTCACAGTTAAGGACAAAAGAGGAACCAATATTGTTTGCACGATTGAGCATGGTGGAAACATACTGCCACAAACGGGTGCACCAGGTGAGCCACCCAGACACGAGACCAAAGGAGAGCACTGGCGCAGAATTGGTGAAAAGTGTAATCCAAGCTTCAAAAACAGACTCACTGTCATTGCACCTGTCAGCACCCAGAATGCTTCTCAGAAGAGACGATTCGGACTTCTTAAGGACTCCGCAGTTAACTTGCAGGCTCAACAAGTATCATATACGTATTCTGAAGAGACCTACCCGTGGATCCTCTTCCTTGAATCTATTCCTGTAACCGATACACTGGACATCTTTTTGACTCATTTCATTCATTTTGAAGCAGTGAATAGTACAAAAGGTGATTTCTGCAAGCAAAACTCTCTTAGGTTTGAGCAAGTGTCTAAATTTACCAGAATCATGATGTTTGAAATTCCGTCAGGAAGGCAATGTCAAATCAACCGAGTTGATGGCCTCGAAAGCTCATTATACCTGACCAAGGTTGATGCTTTACAAATATACCCCTTCAAAACTTGTTATCTTGTCATGCTCGTGCCTCCCCACTTTGACTTCAGTACCATGCTAACTGCTGATGCTAAAGTTGAAGCCGTTGCTGCATGGAAATTTAGTACATTCGACAACAGCAAAACCAATTTGAAAGTTACCGCGGTACTTTCGACAAGCTCCACACAACACCAGCCGCTCGCGAAGGACAAACGAACTGACCAGGGTGCCAAACTGCCTACGACCCCGTCTGCCCTCCCCAGCAGTAAGAAGCCAATTGACCAGCTTCCGGCTTACGCAGTTGTAGGAGTCACCCCCCCACCAACTCCGCCCTCCCAGCAGATCAATCCGTATCAAAACAGTCCCCCTCTCACTGATGCTGTAGCTGGGGCAAGCGTCCATGACGCTGCGAAGTCAAATGCAGAAAGGTCAGGCAGCCAAGGTGAACTTAATGGTGCTCAGCGTGCTAGTAACTTTCCAGAAGGTCAATTAACACATGGGGATGCACGCGCTCCCCCCCCCACCGTCAGTCCAACTATCCCTTGGACAAATCTACCTGTTAGTCACCCAACTGACACTGGTGAGCAACAGATTGCTGAAATGGTTGTTGATCAAGGTCATCACGGAAATAATATACGCACTAATGAGGAGGAAGATAAGGAGATGCTACCTCCCCAACCTGCACTTCTCTCCACACCCGTCAAGAAACCCCCTACACGTGAAGGAGAAGCTCTTAGCAGTCAGAAAACTTGCATCCAAGAGCTCAAACCTACTTGTGGTGAAGTGAAAAGTGGGCTTGCAAGCAAAGGCAAACTGTCTAATGAACCATCTGACCCTGTTATCACTCCGTCCTCCCCACCTAGTGTCTCCCCTCCCTCACAAAATGGCAATGCACAACCTGCGTGCAGTGACCCCATTGTATCTACAATTCCAAGTCAATGTCAGTCTCTTGACCCTGCCTCTAAGGCCCCCATTAGTAATGATCCTTCGCCAGAAAAACCGCCATTGGTATCTCATGATACTATTGTCGTAGAAATCGGCAAAAATCCCCCTGGCATTACAACCCCCACAAGGACCAAGACTTCCCATACCTCCTCCTTACATCAAGGAGAAGCACTGCCCCCTATCCAAGCTGCCCTTAAAAGAAGTTCTGTCCTTCCGGCCAACGACAAAACGCGTGTGTGCATTGACATCACTGGGGAAGATGACCATACTGAGCAAAATGACCCCGCCCAGACATCTGTTGAACGTGAATCTCCAAGTCCGTCACAACCAGCCCAGTTTGCCTCTCTCTCTCCTTTTGCTGAATCCAGCCGTAAATGGTTCCCGACCCTTGATGCTCCCGTTATTGCGGCCTTAGCTAATAAAGCCCAAGACATTGCGATCAACTGTGGTCACATGTCTAGCATGAATACTGCATTGTACCTCCTGTCAAGAGGGCCGTGGATCCCAACACATGTCAGTATACATGTGCGACAGGCAGCCCTTGCAGCAGTTGGCGTAGGATGGAGCTGGGTCCATCAAGTACCCACGACCTTTCCCTTTACATGTTTTGATGCTTGCTTGTCCCTTGCGACACTTAGCACCATTCCCCCCAACGGCACTGCTCAAAACGATGCAGTATATGAACTGTACTCAATCATATGTGCCAACCTTAGTCAGAGTACTCGCAACTTTCTTTTCTCAAGATTTGTATTACAATGTCAGACGTGCTTACAGCCTAGCGCAATACCAATTGACACCTTCACTGCCACAGTCAAGCCTAATACAGGCATAGATGAACTGTGTGACTCGCTAGTTCCAATCTGGAATTCTAATGAATTGACAGAGTGTCAAGCTTGTTCATGTCTAGACACTGCTAATGCCAAGTGGAAATGTGACAAATTTGGCCCGCTGATTGTCATCCAAATCAAAGTACCTCCAGGATGCTCCCTTCCGAAGCTTGAGGAAGAACGACTCCCGCTCGGGCATAAATTCATGTTCCGAGAAAGAGAGTATGAAATCCAGTGTCTTATAGCCACTACTAGGCTTGACTTTGATAGCCAGCTCATAGTCCTGCATTCTAGTCAGCCTGGAATGATAAGTATGTATGACCATAACAATGGTATACGAGTTGCGGACTGTAAGTATGTCAGTGGGAAGCTCCTCATTAGTGGGCTTGTCATCCTGCCAGTTAAGTCACCCAAAGCAATCCTAATGACAAAGCAACTTTCTGAAGCAGCAGGAGGAGGTGAAGTTGCACAGTACCGCAGAAGACAATTAAAGGTTGTCAAAGGCTTTCTCAAAACGCCTCGGAAGCAGCAAAGAACGCGAACCTCGCAGCTCTCCCCCCCTTCATGCAAGAACAATGCGAAAACCAAGTCGAGCAAGAAGAAGGCGAAGGTGACTAGGCATGGACCCCCGAAAGATAGCAAGAATAAAAATGCAGTTGAAGAGATTGACCCTGAAGGATTACCTAGGATTATCGCACATGCAACGTTGGCCAACGTTGGTGTTATCTCGATGTTTGATGGAGTTGGATCTGTCTATCACATCATTAAGAAAAAATTAGGTAAACCCCCTACTATCTTCATTGCAGCAGAAATTGATCCTGTCTTACGTCGGCTTGTTGCTGCCGAAATAGGGCTACGTGAAGACCAACAGTGGGCTTATACGATTGAAGGGGTTGCTACCATCTACGTGAAAGATGTATGGGATCTTGTTGCCCGTGACTCGCTGATCCTTCGTCAAGCCAAGGCAATGTACCCTACGATCAAGTGGATTGTTGTTGCAGGATCTCCCTGTCAAGATCTTACTTATGCAGGGTACTTAAATGGATTGCTCGGACTGACAGGTAAGCGAAGTATGCTCTTTTTTGTTGTTTACCTTGTAATCCTACATCTTCAGAAGCTATTTGGACCAGAATCGGTCCGATACTTGACAGAGAATGCTGGAAGCATGCAGATTGTGCAAACTGACCGTAAACTTAAAGGCATGCAGCGCCTTGAACAGTCTGAACACTTCCAAATGTTTCTATACTGTCTTGGACTTCCTAGTAAGCAACCAACCAATCGGTGGGTATGGGACACTGGTCCCTATTATGGCATCCAGCGAAAAAGGGTCTTTCTACGGAGTCACATGGACACTGAGAAACTGGACAGTGTTCCGCTCGCAATTATCGATGAATGGGGCCCTTTAGTGACTTTGAACGGTGAAAACTTACCATTGGCTCCATTACTCCGAACAAGAGGGCTGTCAAGCAATGGAGTCCTGAAGCTTTCCTGGACAGGGTACCAGCCCAGTGCACTCCTATGGGACTATTCCTTCTTTGGTGGGAGGAAATCTTTCATGTTGCTAACCCAAATGGCTGAGGGAGTTAGGGTCCCAGACTTGCCGTGGGCAAGCTTCATTCCGGCGCATTTTCTCTCCATATGGAAACGTTTCCTTATTACTCTTCAAACGGATAGAGCGACCACATCCAAGAAAGATGAACTCATTGAACAACTTGTGCCTATCTTTCATAATCCAAATATTGTGCTGCCAATGAGAATTCTGACTGTCCGAGAAGTACGCAAATTAGCTGGACTGGAGAATATCTTAACGACAGAAAGACATGGGCCCTCTCTTCTCACGGACAAAGTGATTCGAGACTTTTGTGGAAATAGCTTTCACCCATCTCTCATCAGTGCGGCCCTCGGTACGGATGATCAGCTACAACGGTGGGTTGAGGGAAGCAATGATGCGCAGCCGTATCACAAAGACCTACCGAGTATTCAAGAAGTCTATTCCAAATACCAAGACTTGCTGAAACTGGTTTTGGAACAAGCAGCTGCTCGAGGAGTTCAACTCAAGGACGACAAAGTTGACTTTGAAGCGAAATGGAGGCACTATACTCTCAATGACAGTGTCGAATCCGCTTGCCCTCCAGTAGTGCACCAGCCGACAGTTTTCGCCTTTTTACAAGGATCCAAACCTCCGAAGTATCAAGGAACCCACAGTGCGAATAGACCCCCCTTTGGGGATAAAGAGCTGAGCAATATTATGACCCAAACTCGGATTGATTGGGTGCTAGAGTCCTCAAACACATATGAAAATGTTACCCTGTCAGCACATATGCTTCATTTGGCTGTTAGAAATGGGCTTGGATTTCATGCCGAAGCTCAAGAGATTAAAGCAAAGCATATTGAACTATTGAAGGAATATACAGGTGCTGAACAACTTACTGCTATCAAACAACTTTTCGTTGTTTTCCAAATTGCAGCGCTCAGTGTAAAGCACCAATTTCCCTACGGTTTTATCATTTGGGCACCAAAAATTATGCAACCTCCCCTTATCTATGTTGGAGTACAGCGACCTTGCCTGCTATTCTTATTGCTTTCTCATGAGCCTGATCAACCATTTCGCTTCGGAACGGTCGCATTCGACTACCGACAAAGTAAAGACCTTCTCATGCATTCCAACATCCCAAAGATATTAGCTGATGTGGTGCAAGTTTCTTATCATACATTTGTGACCTACCCTATACTTGCTCGAATTGACAACGGACAGCACTACATACATCTCAGTGAATATGCGGCTTTACAGTGCCCTTTTTGTGCCTTGTGTTATTTGCACACACTTGGTGCCCCGCAGTGCTTTATGCACAACGCCTCGCCCGCCGGCACTGTCATCCATTTACTTGGTGGTCTGGATGGCACAGGTAGCTTAAGTATTATAGGTGTATTAGCACGAGATGTCAGCGGTGCCACTCCACAATGGATCGCTATACATGTTGTAGACAATCACCAAGTTCAAACTCTTACAGAATCTACGTCCTTTGTTGCGTACAAAGTTGCTGCCCCTGTTGTTTGGTCACCAATGTGGTATACGCAGCCATCGTCCATGCGACGAATGCCCAGGCAACTTGGAACTCAGCTTATACAATCGAATACACTAGACCCATCAGGAGAATATCTCATCTTTGCAGGTACGGAGGAGTGGAGCAGGCTGCTTTTCGCACTGGGAGAAGCCCCAACGGAGGGAGTAAACTGATCATTTGTAATTGTAATGATGATGATCTTGCGGAACTTGCCTGCTCCGCTGCTCCGTACACTGCTCAAGATGCTTACGCGATGTGTCAAAACGACTTACCTATTCGAAACAGGGACGCAATGCCCGCCATATCTGTCCAAAATACGTGACCTATCAATATTGCCCCATATACTTCATGTCCGAACACCATGGTGGAAGTTAACCCTGCAACATGTTGCCACCCTTTTCCATCAGTGTGTTGATGAATTCTATCAGCAACTTATGTTTGACTCCAGAACGTTATCTTCTCTTGCAGTAGAAGAGATAGGAAGAAGCATTCTCGAATATCGAAAAGCTATCAGACAAGATCTGCCATTCAGGCTTAAACGATTACACGTGTGGAATGTATCAGGATGGACACTTACAACTAGAGCAGGCGATACCAAAATGCGACTCATTAAACGACTTCTACGAACAGGCCCGGTCTTACTACAAGAAACCAGATGGCATGCTGAAACCCATCAGGTCTTGCACCATAATATACCAGGTATTCAAGTTGCACACACCCAAGGATTGTTAACAGAAAGAGGTGGAGTGTCGGGTGGTTCTGCAGCCCTAATTCCACCAGGGTGGAAACTTGACCGAACGGAAGTTGTCATACCAGGTCGCATTGTCCTTGCCGTCATTCAAGACAGATATTCTACCATCGGACTCTTGTCAGTGTATCTACATCCACAAACCAAGGTCGATGAGCTAAAAGAATTAATCACCTGGGTCAAGACCAGTAAAGTAGATTTTCCCCTTTATATGGGGGGAGATTTCAACCAAGTGGATGCCAGCTGCCCGGACCTTTGGAATGAATTATTAGTCCACGCGCAAGTTCTTGACACGCATCCGCAACTTCACACTTTTGAAAGCCCTACTGGAAGTTCAGCACTCGACAGAGTATTATGTCCCACTGATTATATAGCTGCAGCCCAAATCGATGTTGTGGTAGCAGCCAATAGGCGACATCACCTAAGTGGACATTACCAGCTCACTGCGACCTTTGTTGTTCGACCAAGAGTCAAAAGTGATATGAAAGACCCTGTCCATCAAACCATCCCAACTAACGTGTTTTGCCCTGGAAAGAACGAGGCTGACCCCTACATGGTTCCTAATGACCTACAAGAGCTGATAAGAAGGATCCAAAGACTACCCCAAACTGATGAAGTTGAGTTTGTGTCCACCCTTTGGTCCTGGTGGAGACAACAACCTATTCCATCGGATCACCCTCGAATTCCTGAGCATGAACTTCTAAGGAAATTCCTTAAAATTCGAGCTGAGGTGTTACACGTACCTGCAAAGCATTTCCATGCACTCCAGGCTGCCACTTACCATATATTCACTTCCAGCGGT
Organism: Cladocopium goreaui; assembly: GCA_947184155.2. Classification (NCBI taxonomy): domain Eukaryota; class Dinophyceae; order Suessiales; family Symbiodiniaceae; genus Cladocopium; species Cladocopium goreaui. The sequence goes on along the minus strand of CAMXCT020001246.1, from coordinate 151,326 downwards.
GTCAGTGAGCTATATCCAGGAAAAATTACAATTCGAAGTGATCTGTTGAAACAAATTTTTGATTTTTTAGACCAGATCACGATGACTCGGCAATATCCTGCTCTTGAGCAGGTAAATCAACAAGCCAGAGGTATCGGCAATAACATTACGTTCTGGAACCGTTTGCGATCCATTTGCCCCAAGGGCGTCATTTATAATGGGCCGATCCTCAATCAGCAGGGAGAACAGTGCACCACCTCCCAGATGCTGGATGAAGCCATGCTTGACACGCGGAACTTTTGGTTTGTAAAGCCTCAAGACTCTCTTCAAGAATGGGAACCCATTTTACGGGAGTATCAGACTGCTTCGTCGTGGCCGAGTATTGAACTTCCCCAGAAACAAGATTTTCTCCATACGCTCCTTGGCACTAAAGATTCAGCCCCTGGCCCTGATGGAATCCCTTACTCTGCATGGAGGCTTTCCCCTGAAGATAGCTACCCAGTCCTAGATCAGCTGATGATGAAAATGCTAGCAGGCCTCCGAGCTGCACCTGTACAAGTAGGGGTTTGGATACCCAAGGCAAAAGTAGGCCCGACTGCTGATTATTTCAGGCCCTTAGGAATGCCCAATACCTGTGATAGGCTTGTTGATGGCACTATTGCTGCTGTAGTCATGAAAGCAACTTGTACCTATATGCATCCTTCGCAGGTCGTCATGAATTGCTTCAAAGAACCGCAGCATGCTGTCCATGCCATACAAGCCTTACTGGATAGCAATACTCCCGTGGCCGCACTGCTAGTTGATCTATCAAAGGCCTTTGAGCGGGTTAATCCCTACTGGATCCTACATATCCTGCGAATGCGTAACGCGCCGACATGGGTATGTAACTATGCCAAATATATCCTATTTGGAAGACTCATCCGCCATAAAGTTCAAGGCAGATTGCTGCCGCCTAGGGCGGTGCATGTGGGAGTTGATATGGGAAGGTCTTTCTCAGTGTTCCTATTCTGCCTGGCAATGGACCCGATATATCACTATATGAATCGTATCCCACGAGTCCTCAGTGTTCAGGGATACATTGACGACAACACGATTGCAGGACCAGGACATGACATTACCTGGGTCAGTAGAGTCCACAAATGCTATCAATATTGCTGGTCGGCGGGTTTTCAAATCGACCAGCATAACTGTTGGCAAGCTATTAGCACTGACTGTCCCCCCTTTTCAGTCCAATCTCTGCCCGGGCGGATCGAAAGTGAAGTTATTCTCCGGCAAAAGAAATACCCCACCGCGCGAGCAGCGATCTTATCGGCTATCCTTTCCCAAAAGACACTCCTGCTTGCACGAGCTGACAAGTGTATAGGATTGACCCCTCGAGAAGCTTGTGGTATCCTTAATGGAACTGATTATACACCCATATGCCCATTGTTGGCACTAGAGTGTAACTGTAGATGTAAAACAGCTCTAGTAATCAACAGCCCGCTTCCAAGCTGGGTGCTTCGTCAGTTAGATCAGTCAGGTTTTGGGGCACACTGCATCCAAGGTGTTGCGACCTCACTAGGACTATTATTGCTAGGGCGCGCCCAATTGTCCGACCGCAACTTCTGGACAGTAACTACACACCCTACTACCCTTAAACAAATCAATCCTAAGGCGGCCGAAAAGTTCATACATCGGCTCAGACTGTTTCGGCAACCAGTCCTCTCAGTTGTCTCTAAGAGTATTGCTTTCAATACGTTTGCGCAAAGTGTGGTACTATATACTACCTCCTATTTTGGTGCTGCCACAGAAGATCTGCAAATGTTGCGCGCGGCAGCAACGGAACTCTTACTAGGACGAAGCTGGATTAGACATGACCTTCTTGCATTCGTATTTCGACTGTGTAAAATTGCACCACTACTTGACCCGGGTGTAAGTATCCTTGTTTCTGCCTTAGGGCTATTTCTGCGAAAGGGGGGAAAGGTTCATGAGCTTTACATTGAAACTCCGCCGGCAGTGAACAGGCAAACACACGAAGTTAGGATACTATGGCAAGCGTGGGCACGTGTCGTAGGGGAAGATGCCCTAACAAGAGCAGTGTCAGGAAGTGGTACAATCAAACAACGTGTAAACGCAGTAAAACAATGTGTGCTCCATCACATGATGCAGCTAGCATCTCACTATATTCGTAATAAGGTGCTAACGGCAGGATGGACGGGAGGAATCAACTGGGCATGGCTCAGCCAGGCTTGCGAGGCCAACAAGCGATGGATTCCTAGTATTACTAGATTCACCTTGTTACGCTGGGCGGTCAATGAGGATGATGATGAGTGGTTAGCACGACGTGGCCAAAGCCGGCAAAAAAAATGTGCTCTCTGTGCTAACTTTGGCCGCGCATACCCACTTGGCGGCTATCAAACCGCAATTTGTGAAACATGTATAGTAACCAAACAACTGACAGCCTTCACGACAGACTCCCTTGAAAGACTGCTGGAGGCATCACGCAGAGTACTCCCTACACAAGAGGAACTACCACCAGCAAGTGAAGACTGGGAAAAATGCATTGCATGCTCAAAAGGAGACAATACTGTAGGACATTGGATTCGGTGGTGTGTTGTACCTATCAGTGCTTTAAGAAGCCTGACAGGAGATGATTCAATACTGTCGCTGGCCGAAGGATCAAGGAAAAGCGCTAAGCACTTAGCAATAGCATCGCGGGTTGTTCACCAATTCAGGTTGCTACTACGGGAATCAGGGGCAATGAGACATCAAATCTCTGCTCCCCCTACCCCCATTGATACCTGGATACATAACCTCGTGCAAAGGGTACAAACAGAACTACCCCTGGACCTTCGAATGCAGCATATAAGGACGCAGTTAGCTTCCGCCCACTGCTCTATTAATGACTCGCTACTCTCGTGCTGTGACAAACCCCCCCTCCACATATCGTGTGCTCTTGCTCCAGCTCGAGCGTGTTTTACTCGTGAAGCAGTGGAAGCCAATCAAACAGTTGCGGTCGTCCCCTTAGGCTCTGAACCACTGCAGTTAATCCAGCAAACTATCCAGGTCGGAACAGGAATCTCCCCAAATGTCTTGCTCTCCACTTTCCAGTGTGAGTGTGGGGACTATCATTGCCGCATTACGGCATTACAGCCTATAGGCACCGATGAAGTACTCAGTAGCTGTCTCAACTCTGACAAAACTACACTACTAGTCCAATTTGACGGGTCCTGCCATGCGGATACGGGCACAGGTGGAGCGGGCGCTGCTCTCTTAGAACTCCAGCGAGAAGGACTAACGTTGCTCAAGTGGCGAGCTGTTGCACTGCCTAGTTGCCCAGACAATATCTTTGCTGAAGCGGTGTCAGCTAATCTCGCTACAGACCTTTTGTGTGAAGAAATGGTACACAGAAGCTACGCAGTTGACCATGCCTACTTACAAGGGGATATCCTCCCCATTGTTAAACACTTAGCCTTTGCAGGACGCTTTCGTAGGATTGACCTACAGCCTATTATACAGCAAATTCGCCGGAAACAATCAAGGTTTTTTGACCATGGAAAATGGGTATACCGCCCAAGAGAAGCCAATATACTCGCAGACTACCTTGCTGGAGTGGCGAGCCGAGCGGCACAGGCCTTCCCAGCTCACATAAGTGAGCCCACCGAAATCGCTGTTGAAGCGCCCTATCAGTTGGCCATGCGATCAGGAGCTATTGTACTGGAAGAGAGGCCGCGAGGTGTTACGATCCTATTACTTACCGAAGTCCCGAAGGTAAGCATGGAATTGGTAAGTAAATTTATGAGGCAAACTGCAAACCAGCAATACCGCATAGATCTTGAGACCTATCTAGCGGGCACTGCCAATCTCACGAAACCCCGAATAGTAGAGTATACAGCTTCTGCAACTGACTGTCTAGGCCGACTGTATGGCAGAGGTCCTTGTGCTCAAAGACTGCCACGAAAAGTACGGTTACTCCTGTTTGGAAATACGCACCAAGAAGTTGACATGGTCGGCGCTTTCTACGAAATCATGAGACGACTCCTTCGCAGCAGTCACCTCCCGCACATAGTAGATCTGAGAGCGATATTTATGGATTTGCTGGGGTTAGTACCGCTTAATCAGCGGTTTGCCGTTGTCAAACGACATCCACTAATTGTAATGAATGCAGGAGCAAGCGAAGCGTGTGCTAAAATTGAAAGGGAACACCATATCACTTGTCCTCCAGCATTACATCACCTCAGCCTTCAAATTGAATCAGCCACGCAAGTTCTAGTTAACAATCACCTGCCAGCAAAGAGGCCACATTATGCTACTCATGCCAGAGGTGCCGCTTTTCGAACTCTCGAATGGTATGAAGAACATATTATGATCTCTTACTACAAGGAACTAACGAGAAGATGTCACATAACATCAGCGATCTGGCTTCATGATGGCCTCTGGCTCCCAAAAGAAATCTCTCCACATTTACTCTATGAAGCCGAACGGGCAATGCTTCATCAATTACAGCTAGATTCATGCGATCCCCCCCTCTTCAGTTTACGTGAACTCGCTACAGATGCGCAGGCGCTTATACAGACCCTCAATGACGTTAACGCGGCCACAAATCCCCCTCCCCTTCCACGCACCGAAAGAAAAAGAAACATCGAAAGTGAGCTACTTGGGACGAGACCCATTCGATGGAATACACAAGCGCCTACGGCGGGCTACAACACCTTTACGGAACGTATGGCCAAACGGCGTAGAGCAACCTAAATACCCGTGCTAAGTACCTCGACTGCATAATACACAATAGGGTAGTCGGTTTTCGGCATTGCCAGGCGTATCGAGCCCCTCAGTCCAATGAGATTGCTAAATGCTGTAGAACTTGCCATTTGTTGTCATCTTCTAAATCGTACTGCTCACGAGCCGTTTCATTGCTCACAGGCAGTTAATTTTGTATTCCTTATCTCTGCCAATGGGTATGGAGAGCGAGAGACCTAGACAAACACCACTGCCATGCTCAGCGAACCTGTTATCCCATCAAGTCACTCAGTTACGAAAAGATCTGGCGAAGGCAACTGACAATGCAAGCCTAGCCGGTGTGGGTACTGAAAGTGCTATCAATCAACTGAGATTGGCCTTAAGAGCGCTCGATCAAGCACTAGTGCTCCTGGCAAACGAAGAAAGGAATCACGTAGTCTCAACACGAGAAACGTGTGAAGAGCGGGCTGACCGGAAACCTTTGACTGCCATTGATCGAGCAAAAATCTTTCAGAGATGGGAGGCAAGTCGGTGGCAAGAAAAGCACGGCAGGCAACAAAGTTGGAGTTCTATGAAGCGGAAGTTGGATGAATGAGCCGACGTCTTATTGAATATCGTGTTTGTGCCACAAAAGAGTCATCAGTGCGGAAGACAAAATGATTGGTCCACTGATTGGCTTTTTCTTGCCAGTTGAGCACTACTCCTCTTTCCCTCTGGCTTCCAAACTAGGTAGCGATTTTCTACCTGGCACTCAATATAGTGACCTCCCTCCTGTTGTGTCTCTCTATCTGGTTTTTCTTTTGTGCCTGTCTTATCTACGTCTGTGCTCCCCTTTTTAGTTTGTCATGAGCCACACTTCGACTACGTAGTTGATCGGTTGTACCGAATGTCGAGGCTTCTATGCATATTCCACTGTTTGGCTCCTCAGTAGCGGTAGTATACAGCAACTGACCATGTTTATGAAATTTCCGTCTACCTCATGATTTTTTGCTGGATTCCCAATAATCGTCCTTGGGGTAACTTCCTCCTTAACTATGCAATGGACTATCATAAGTATGTATCTTTTTCATTTTCTAGGCTTGCACAGGGTACCTCTGTCCAAGGACGTGACAGGGGTCCCTCACATAAACAGTCACTGGACTCCATTAATTTCGAAATTCAAAAGTCTTACTGTCCTCCCCCACGTGAACTGTGCTAATATATTGAATTAACAAGAGATTACACAATTTCAGTTGCCGGATTGCCCGCCATGGCGTATGCTACATCGGATGCAACAAGCTGTGATGAACGACTTCTACATATTAAACGCGTCATTGATAAGTACACAGCTTGCTGTACCTTATTGGACAATTTGCAGTCTGCTCACTACCATTTGCTCAAGGCGAAGCAACAGGCCAGGGAAGTATTCTGGGTTGACATACCAATGCCAGAAAAGCTTGACGAGAACATTCAAGCGCTAGTCACTTTACTTCACATGATCGCTGACTACAAAGTCCACATCGTACGTGAAATGGAATACGCTCAAAACGAACTGTTAGTCCCAGTGGTGTACCCCGATGGTATTGAGATCAGTTCAGATGTAGGCGAAGAACTACATGATGTGAGGGAGAACTGCTTCCCGCCCTCACCTTAGCAATGGCAATACCAAAGTCTGGGAGATTCCAGCACTACCAAAGAAGCAAGATGACGATGTGCCTCTAAACTTCCTGTTATACACCTTGCCTGAGCTATGAGTGACTGGCCAGCCCCAATGTAGTGAATCCACGTATGGAGCAATTTTGTTCGGCTATCGAGAAAACAAGAACACGAGTGTATTCAGCTTGAGTGACATGTTACAGTAAAGCTTTCCATGCCGGCAGCTACTAGAATTTGATACATGGTAACGATTTCCACAACACCTTGCCAGTACATGTAGTCTGTTGGCTCAGACATAGGTCAGACAATACAAGTTGACCAAATGATTGCTACCTCCAATGTTGCTACCTTGTTGTCAGACACTGACATGCATAGTATAGGTTTTCCTCAGTTGCCAAGCCACGGTGCTTTTCCGACCAAAGACGTGTCGGGACTGCACCTGGCAGACGCTCCACCCCATAGCCATGTCGACCGCGCTCATGACATTTCTGAGGAACTACCACTGGAAAGGTTATACCGTCGAAACCATTCAGAGCACTCCAAATATGCTGACAAATCTACATCGCGGCAAGTATCCTATCCATAGACTATGTCACAATCTCAACATAGAATGTAGAGCATTTAACCTGATGGAAGTATGCACATGGCTCAATGGTGAAAAGTGGAACATCCTATGGGCTGAAGATGAGTCATGGCTTCCGGAGGTGACGACAGTAATGATGGGGGCTACATTGCCACATGGATTCCATAAGGTCATCCCTCGAGAGTGTGACGAGGTTTACCTGCAGGCTTGGTTGAATATCACAGGATATGGTGGCTTCTATCCCTTCGCTGCAGAGGTGCGACACAACGGATATGCATGCTGGGCAAACTCCAGACGCTTTGCAATTGTTGCAAAGAATGCCCAACAATGTGCCATCATTGCAGAAATTATGCATGCTTATAATATCTTAGGTAATCGCATTGAAACGCTGCAGCCAACCCTAGAAGGAATTGCACTTAGTGAGCAATCACGAATCAACAGTGCTGTCCATGAAGATGACCGACCGTGCTTTGATTTCCGGCTCTCGCAAGAGTGCCAAGCTGCGATAGCAGGCCAGTTTCCTACTCATGCAGATGAAGCGGATAGGATCTTCCAACTCAGTGAAGGTATACAAGTGCTGCAAATGCAACATAATAACCTTGTCCAAGAAGCTAACCGAGCACTCTACCGACTACAGCAAAATTGGTATGCCCTCAGCGAAGCTTATGCAACCATCTTCACAGACCTTTGAGGCCCAATGATTTAGCAGAAGTCCTGTGAAGTTGATCGCCAGCGAATCCAAAAGAGGAACTCAGTGGTCAGCCCTTCCTGTGGTTTTTCTCGCTGATCACGCAGATAATCTTTAAGGGAACTGCACCACATGCTCACTTTGTAGGGGCACTTTCATCCTTGTGATGATTTTGGTGGTGACTGCATTGTGAACATGTGCGAGTGTCTGCTCACAGGTTCTTCCCCCCTCCCAAGATGGTATGTTAACAAAGCGACAGCCCCTACACACCTACTAGCAGGCTATATTACAACCCTGTGTTTGTGCATATATCATGAATGTTCACGAAGGGCTCAAGGATGGACCCCAACCCGCATTTAACTTGTCTATCCTTGTTCAGTGATATTAACTCGTGCACAGCTGATTACGTGCTTGCTGTCCTAGGCTTTTCCACAAGTCAAAAAGAGTGAAGACTAGATGGGGTTTACTTCAGTGATAACGGGATACATACACAATTAATATTTCACCATCTGAATGGCTGAGATACCATAGAGAGATAGTCCTCCCAGAGGCATGACCGACATGATTCAATAGTTAACATGCCTGCCAGGAACAAAGCAACACATGTAGGTCACGTTGCCTTTCCGACCAAGGACGTGTCGGGATTGCAACTGACTGACAACAACATCAATCAACTGCTATCTCACCCTTACTCTCACGACTATTGCAAGACCTGGCAAACTCCCACTCTCGTAGCCATGTCGACCGCGCTCATGACATTTCTGCAGAACTACCACTGGAAAGGTTACACTGTCGAAACTATTCAGAGCACTCCAAATATGCTGACAAATCTACACCGCGGCAAGTATCCTATCCATAGGCTATGTCACAATGTCAACATAGAGTGTAGAGCATTTAACTTAATGGAAGTATGCACATGGCTCAATGGTGAAAAATGGAACATCCTATGGGCTGAAGATGAGTCATGGCTTCCGGAGGCAACAACAGTAGTGATGGGGGCCACACTGCCCCATGGGTTCCATAAGGTCATTCCTCGAGATTGTGATGAGGTTTACCTGCAGGCTTGGTTGAATATCGCGGGATACGGTGGTTTCTATCCCTTCGCTGCAGAGGTGCGACACACCGGATATGCATGCTGGGCCAACTCCAGACGCTTCGCAATAGTTGCAAAGAATGCCCAACAATGTGCTATTATTGCAGAAATTATGCATGCCTACAATATCCTAGGCAATCGCATCGAAACACTGCAGCCAACCCCGGAAGGAATTGCACTGAGTGAGCAATCACGAATCAACACTGCTGTCCATGAAGATGATCGTCCGTGCTTTGATTTTCGGCTCTCGCAAGAGTGCCAAGCTGCGATAGCAGGCCAGTTTCCTGATCATGAAGATGAAGCGGATAGGATCTTTCAACTCAGTGAAGGTATACACGTGCTGCAAATGCAACATAATAACCTTGTCCAAGAAGCTAACCGAGCACTGTACCGACTGCAGCAAAATTGGTATGCCCTCAGTGAAGCTTATGCAACCATCTTCACCGACCTGTGAGGCCCGATGCTGTTAGCAGAAGATCGGTGAATTTGATCGCTAGCAAAGCCAAAAGAAGAACTCAGTGGTCAGCTTTTCCTGTGGTTTTTCTCCCTGATCATGCAAATAACCTTTAAGGGAACTGCACCACATGCTCACCTTGTAGGGGCACTTTCATTCTGGTGATTTTTGATGGTTTATTTGCGCATGGTGACTGCATTGGGAACATGCGCGTTTGTTTGCTCACAGGTTCCTCAGTTCACCTAAGCTGGTATGTTTAATAAGCAATATCCCCTGCACACCTACTAGCGGGTTATATGACAGTCCTGTGTATGTGCATCTAATGAATGTTCACGAAGGGCTCATGGAAGAACCCTAACCCGCATTAAACTCGCCTATCCTTGTTCAGTGATATTAACTTGTGCACACTTTGTTACTTGCTAGCTGTCCAGGGCTCTTTCACAAGTCAAAAAGGAGTGAAGACTAGGTGGGGTTTACTTCAGTGATAACGGGATATACTCATAATTAATATTTCACCATCCGAATGGCTGAAGCTACCCTACAGAGTTAGTCCTCCCAGAGGCATGACCGACATGATTCAATATTCAACATGCCTACCGGAAATAAAGCTACCATGTAGGTCATGTTGCCTTTCCGACCAAGGACGTGTCGGGATTGCGACTGACTGACAACAACATCAATCAACTGCCATCTCACTGTCACTCTCACGATACCTGCTAAACAATAATATTTGTGTGTAGTGGGTCTCCACTCTCTCTACCCGTACTGCCATGGAGTACGTGCGACTCCGTGGAGAAGAACACCAGTTCCCTATGCCAGTAAAGATGATCCTGTATAGCTTGGAAGCAGCGCAAGACCTTATGGTGGCTGTACGAGACCTCAGGCGGACAGTACGGCTAGTGCAGAGTGGATGTGTCACCTTTTTTCCAGAGGAAGCACATGGCCTGCAGTTGATATATAGCACTCTGGAAGCTGACCTCCAACAAGTTGAAGTGGATGGGCAGCGCATCACACAGCATCTCTTGACAGCACTCGCAGCATCGTACGAGGACATAGTCCGTGTGGCAGGTTTTAGTCGCCCGTCTACACGAGGTGTGTGGGTCAACCACCTATACTTAGTCCCAGCTGCTGATGGAGGCATGACCGATCAGGCGGGACTTGCCCCGGTGCCAATAGATGCCCGACCCTTTCGGTTAATTATTCAGACAATACATATCACTGCTACCCTAGGCGGATTTCTGGACCGTCGAACCATGCGGCAAGCAGTTGATACAGTAGTGGAAGTTGCTTTCATGCTATTACGGTCAGGGGTACCACCGAACCTCCGCATCTGGACCACCACAGCTGCTGGAACTAATTCAACAATGCAAAGACTCCAACCTAACACGCTCCTCGCGGAAGTGGCCAGAATGATGGCTCCCACCATAAGATTTAGTCTTCTCGTGCAGGACCCGCCCACTGCGGCCATCCGCAGTCCTGACAGAGAGTTGAGTGCGCCGGAGATTGTCCTCCTATAACAAAAAGTGAAATGGATGGGAATGTTAGAGTTGCGGCATATACCAATTGGTTCATTTTTGCTTGTTGTATGTTCCACCCAACACTTATGCGTGCCATCGTTTGCTCAAGAATTGATACCCCATGACACAAATCAACGAATACCACTTAGTATTTAGCTGAGGGGATCACTAGACGTTTCCAAGCAAGTATGCTAGACATGGAGACCTTGCCATATAACGCATACAGAACTGCCATGGTGACGAAATGAAGCACCTAGACGTTGTGGATGGAGTTATCGGAGCAATCTCGCTCGAGGCAAGACCACCATCTGCAGTGATAGGAGACAACATCGAACTGCTAATTTTGCACCTACGAATGCCTGATGCTGAAACTTGGATCGCACACACTGCTACACATGCAGTAATCCGAATCGAAGAGCAGCAAATACAAGACTATCTCCTCATATCCAATGGGCTCATGCATCGGACTCCTTGCGTGTTTTCGATCAAGGAAGAGACGGTGGACCGCCTTGATGATGGTCTGCTCGAACAGCTGTCATGTGAAGGAATAGGCTTCACAGATTCATCCACAATGTACATAGCCACAGCTTTTGTACAACATAGTTACACAGAACTTACTCACTATTTAGTCTCTTTTTGATGAATCAGCTGGCGCGACATAGGTACTATACTTAGCATCCTTCGGTGTGCTATCGCCAATTCAGAAAGTCTGGCAAAAGAGAGCTTTGTTTCCGCCATGGCAGCGTCCATGATCAGCATATGCATTCATGTACATGTGCCCACCTCGATCCATGTTTACAATCCGAATATGGCACTTTTTTGTTTAGCGTACCTTATCGCGCACCTGTGGCTCAAATCACCGTCCCACCTTCAGGGCTCCCACTCCTCTGACCAAGGACGTGTCAGGGGAGTACCCACTCTTTTTTCTGCCTCCCCTCTCCTTTGCCTTCCTCTCTTCCTCTCTCTCTGGCTGCCCCCTTTTGTTTGCTATCTCTGCTGCTGTCCTTCATTGTTGGCCCCTCGTGTTTCCTTACTGGTCTGTCACTCTCACTCGTCCTTGATTGCTTCCTCTCCTCTCTTCTCCTACCCGCCGTTCCTGCTCTTGCCATATCCTTGCAAACCCTGGTGAGCAGACATGGCGCAGTGGATTGGTGATAAGGTCACGCTAAAAGCAGGCCCACTGACTGGACCTGACCAAGCGAGCCCAGCTGGAGACAGTAATGAGACTGAGACTCACAGTGCACACCAGAGACCTGAATACCAAGAGACCTACATCATGGAATACGACGGCATCCAGGTCTATCGGCAACAGGGCTGCTATGAGCATGCCAAGCAGTTCCATGCATGGTCCTTCTACGAATATAGAATGTGCATCAATGGCGAATGTTGGAACATTATTCTCAATGATGACATGAAGAGCCCACTAGACTGGACCTATCCAGGGTCCAGTTCCGCAAAGCTGTCACATGATTTTTGTCATCTAGATACCGAAGACAGTGATGACGTCTATACCAACTTCTGGTTTGTGGAAATGGGTGGCCGGCAGATTTGGCCCTTCTACGCCACAGAGTCCTTTCAGGAGGATCTATGGATCTGGGTTAGTCCCAGACGATTTGCTGTCATCACGAACCACCGACACAATGAGAAACTGAATCATTTCTATGTTGACAGAATGCATGACCACAACATCCTGGCGAATCGCACGCCCTGCTGGCCTTTCACAGAAATGACCAATAGTTCAGGCAAGGTGATGGACAAAATTATCGCCCTGAACAGCAAATCCCGCTGTAGTTCAGCAACTCACGAAACTTTCAAGACTGGCTTTGAACACAAAAGTGCCATAAAGGTTATGCCGCAAAGAGACGAGAACATGTATGGCAAGAGGAAGTACACGGACCCCACGGGTCAGACCAGTACCCAGCAGCTCGACCCGACTGGGAACTACAGTGAACGTGACTTGCAGAAACTCAATGCGACTTTTGCTGGACGATCGGAGCCGCAATCACCCTCCATGCCAAGACACACAACAAGCAAAGTCACACTGTGGCGGCATGGTGAGGTACCGCCGCTTGGACCGGCAACAGAGGGCCGTGCTCGGGCCACTAAACAGCTGGCGTATGCACGCACTCTAGTATCCTTCGTAGTGGAAGCAGCCACCCAAATGGAAGAAGTCGTGGGCAACTTGGTACAGATCGAGCAGGAACAAGCCACGGCTAGAGAGGAAGAATTGGTTCAAGCTGCCTCAGCTGCACCGACAGAATCGTGCACAGATCCAGCTACAGAGGGAAGTCAAACCTGAGTGATATTAGCCTTTTGACATCTGCATGCTGACTACAGTCCGAAGGAACTGCAGCGAAGACTGCGGCTCTTTCCTCACCCTGAGGATGCTGGACATGAAAAGATGGCAAGTGCATTAGTTGCTAATTTTATGAACGAAATTCTTGAAGTTGAGCTGATGAGTTTTTGTTTGTTTGTTTATTTGCATGGTACCTCTTGCCACGCTGCTTTACTAGCAGGCCCGTAGCATTCCTAGTTCAAATAATAGCATCGGACTGCTGATCCTTACCGAGGCCTTCCTGATATAAGCCTGGTCACATACCAACTAGATCGATTGGTAGACCTCTGGGATCCTAGATATGCCATACAGCACATGCCGTTTGCTTCTGACTGATCATTCTTATTTATTTCGTTGCATTAGTTTGCAAAGCTCTTGAGAATTGTTCTCTCGTGATCTGCTCAGCAATATCGGCTCCAATTTAGATGCTCTGACATGCTACTAATCTGTTTGCAGGTCCTTATACACCACTCTGCATCCTACCTAGGCATCTTTGAGTTCTGTGGTTGCAAATATAACAGCGAGGCCTCTCTGGCTAAGGACTGTCAGGGGTGCCTCCGATTACTTATTCCCAGGGGCAAGCATGCGACTCCGTGTCTGCCATGGAATCCGTGGTGAAACAGCCCTGGCGATGGACGTCTTGGACCGGACAACCCTCGGATGGGACATTATTAAACAGACGGCTAAGGTGCTCAAGTTGGACTCACCTTTTCAAGTGGTCCTATACGCAGCCAGCTCGTCAGTAATCCAACCGCCTTTGAGGGCTGTTCAGTTCGACACAGATGCAAATGAGGCAACATTCTGCTATATAGTGCAGTCGTTACAAGCCCCGTCAGCACAGCAATACCGAGATCTTCTCGCTGCCATTTGTCACAAAGATGTAATTGATGTAAGCTATCTGCTAGGTAAGGGCGTAGGCCTTATGGACATGGCTACCGAGGAAGGGCATGTTAGTACATTAGTAGCTTCAGCTATCCTTCGAGACCATTCTGCTGATCCATACGCTTTCCAGATTGCAGCTGGCCACTGTTTCCCTCGACATGGAGCCACATTAACCTACCTACTGCTACAAGCCCATGCTGACCCCAACATCATCCCGCCCAAAACAAAACCTACCACCATGTTGGAGTTAGCAGTTGAGTTGGGCAGCTCGCAGCATGTACAAATTTTGCTTGAAGCTGGTGCCTCGGTGATGCCTGTGAAGGGAGCGCTCCCCCCCCTTTTTCTTGCTGTCCTTCATCGACACAGGACTAATGTACAGCTGCTCCTTGACGCGCAAGCGGACCCGTGGCAGGAGATTCCGATTGCTTCCGTGCTTTGCCATTCATTGGAATGGCATGGTTACCCTGCCCGAAAAGAAGTCTTCAACTCTGTACAAGCTGCTGCTGCGCAAAGTGCTGAAGACACAGTCATTGATATGCTACAGCAATGGTGTAGCGCCGCAGACAAGAACGGAAGTGAGCAAGCCTTTTTAGCGCGAGTGAAATCCACAACTTTGACAGATCGGGCCGCCCCAATCATCAATCGAATTGTTTGGAAATACCAACACATCATTGAGAAACAGTCTCGACAACCAGATTTTACTACGTTTCGATGGCGCAGAATCCTCGATGGCTTGTCTCTACCAGTACAACTACGCCCTGAGCTGCGGACACCCCCGGAGCCCAACCAGGAAGACACAGTCCTACATCAAGTTGACTAATGTTGTGCTCCAGAGGAACATTTGCCCAGTAGGATGCGATTATCAGGCAAAAAGGAACTCTGGCTTGCTTGTTATCGTCAGACACACAAAAGAATGTACACATATAGCACTTCTCAGTTGAGCCATGGTTTTTATAATACACCAGCACCGTGTGCTCTGTCACAGACAGCCACTGCTCCCTGCGATCCCATTGGCTCAAGCGACAGTCGTAGACAGTCTTGCTGCCGTAGCTCATTTCCAGGAAAGGGCCCTCCTCATAACGTTAAGGGATAGAACTAGCTAACTTCCCGGTTAGTGGGCGAAGGGTATTGCTATAGTCTCTTCTTCATTCAATCAAGCAGATATTGATCTCTCGTGCATTGGACCCACATTCCACGATAGTGTCCATCATTGCTCATTCCACCTCATATTACTTCTCCCTCCGTTTTATTTGACGTCTGGTTTCTCTGGTCAAGGACGTGCCAGGGTTACCAGCGCCTCATTTCACCTCTTCTCCCTTTCTTCTCTCTTCTCTCTCTCGTGCCTGGATTCTCTGACTAAAGACTGTCAGGGCTTCCAGCATCCTCTTCCTACTCCCTCCCCCTGATTCACCTATCTCGTTCAATTCGTGTGCGCTGCCTAGCTTAATCATTGCTCCTTTTCTTCTTGTCCTGTTGTTTGGATTTGTTCCTTTTATTTGTGCTCTGGGTGCTTGAACTGCCTGGCCAAGGACGTGTCAGGTTTTTCAACACCTGCCCCCCCTCTTCCCCCTTTTTGTTTGGTTTGTCTGGTTGGTTGTTGTGTTGTTGGCCTTTTCTTGTTGTTGCCTGCTTTGGTTGTTGTTCGGTTGTTCCTCGCTGTCGGTTTCTCTCACTTTTTCTAATTGGTGTGCTTGAGTCTTCTGACCAAGGACGTGTCAGGATTCTCAACACCTCCCTCCCCCCCCTTTCATCAATTCTGTAGCCAAATCAGTTGCCCAGGTATTCATTTGTGATGTCTCTGCTTTCCAGAGAACAGGTTGCGAAGTCTTGGTATGAAAAGAACCCTAGTATCAAGTTCCTTGACCTGCTCTACGCAATTGAACAGCACAAGACCATTTCGACTGAATACGGGCTAAATGCATCGATTGAGCAGCACTGGCGATTTGGAGACCCGCATAAGAAGACAGCTGCACCGGATCGACATGACTATGAAATTGCCATGGTCGACGGGAGCGAAACCTTACCTGGACCTGATTGGCACAAGTTGTACCGATGGTTGGTTAGTCAGAGCTCAGCGTTTCTGCCCTACCACACGGTATATCTGGTGACGGACAATCGGGATCTGCAATCAGACGAGGTCAAGTCTGTGCCTGGGCTCAGCCATTGGCCAATGGTCGCGGCTTGGTGGAAAGAACGGTTACGCTATGTCGGTCCATATGGAGAACTCACCACAGTTGTCTTTGTCCACATTTCAGCTGACACTGGTCTTCATAAGGTACACCCGACATGGGCAGGGACGTACATCCTTGATGCTTGTGTGTTCCTCTTTCCGACCATCAATTTTGCACTGATTGACAGCGATTGTGTGCCAGTGACCCTCTTTGAGATACGAGAACTTTGGCTAGCGAGCACTGATCCAACCCTCCCAGCTGTGCCAAGCAAAGTTGCAAAAAGCAAACTGCCAAGTCCCATTGCATCATCGCACAAACGTGCGCGCTCTGTGGACACGGGCAGGGATATGCAGCAACCTGGCCCACCATCAAAGCTGTCCAGATCGCATAGTGCTGACCATATTGCAGTCAGAGCAGCTGACCCACTACGAGCTCCGCCACTGACCTACGGTGCCGATCTGGCAGATGAGGTTGACTACGGGGGTTCACCAGACCCGAGTCCCCGCATGTCTCGTCGGGCGTCGTCCAGCAGCGATGTCTCTTCGCCGGCTGGGTCAACCAAACCTGCCCGTAAGGACAAAGCAGCCGAGGAGGAAACTGCCGCTGAGTGTTGGCCCCAAGGAGTCATCTTAGTGAGTGAGGCATTCACTGAAATCAATGCGGGCCTGGTCATTGTATTAGCTTCAGGGCATGAGAGCCCTGTGCCCATCACTGTATTGGAGGACTCGGAGACTGATCCTGATGAAATTGCCCATGTTATTGCCAGTGCCTACCATAGACATGTTGAAGCCTATCTTGCTACTACATATCCACCTGTTGACGTTGAGCAAGCAGTCGCTAGTGGATTACTTGGCTCTCCTCTGCTTGGCACGTCCACCCGGGTGACTGCAGATTGGTGCCATGCGTGGAGTGTGTTAGGCCAGTGGTCTGGATTAGTTACTTTTCCGGTCCCAGCCTCTGGAGTCTGGCCGCGCCATGGTCATCTACGGAGAATCCTTGATGGCTACCAAGGCAGGCAACCCAATTTCCACAAATGGGCTCGGCCTGCATATGAGCAAGGAGCTCTTCCGACCCTTAGCCTGTTGCCGGGTGAAGTCAGCGTACGAGTATTACCTGGAGACAAGATGTACCAAGCCATGACGATTGAGCCGCACTACATGCGACCTGTTATCCTGCATGGCTTTGGCACCAATGCCAAGAAAAGAATGCCCAGCAGTCTCGCTGAGCTGGCTCAATTTGGCTGGTTGCCGCTGGCTGCGGCTCTATTTGGGACGCAAGAATGGAAGCCCCAATGGTTGCATCCCAATTTCCTTCCAGTGGTTGGTCTGAGACTGCATGCTAAAGTGCCTCCTGTTCCTCTCTCCCAAGCTCAACTCACATTGCTGTGTGGACTGTGGCACCGGAAGGAACAATCTGAACCTTCATGTACATCGCTACGACAGGCAGCTCCCCTCGCGTTTGGTCTTCCGTTACCCTTCAGAGAGATGGCTAAGTGGGAAGTCACCGTCAATGAGAAGGCCATAGATATTGGGGAGGTGTCCAAACAACACCATAGTGGAGGGCAACTCGCAGATGCACTGCCCGCAGCCCTCACAGGCTTTGCTGAGTGGGCCTCCTGGATATTCTCCCTTGCTGACGTGTGGCAAGATGACGCCCCTATGCAAGACCGACCCCTTGAAGTGCATTGCAGTGGGCTGGGGGGTGGCCTACTTAGTGGCGAGCATGAGTATGATATTTTTCTGCAAAATCTTGCGCAAACCAAGGTGTATGGCCCATCGCTTGCGATGACTGATAACTGGGAAGACCATATCACCCAGCTGGGCCTCACCAAAACTGTGCATGAGTATGTGATCTATCAGCTACTCTCTACGGCAGAAGGATGGACAGCTTGGCGCGAATTTCTCCCTGAACAGTTCGCTGATCAACAATTGCTGCTCACGCGAGCAATTCGCCTAATTGAAGCTGCGAACATCCGGCCAGCCCATGCCAGACCGCCACACCCAACCTGGACAACAGCAATTATGCAAATCTTTCGTTGCTACCATCCGCAAGGCAAACATTTATTTCTGAAGTCATGTTTTCCACAGCTAGTCCCCACAGCGGCTACAGGCGCTCGCAGGGAGGTCAACGTACATGGTTTCTCGGCAGGGTCCTATACAGGCCTTGCTGTTCACGAGATCCTGAGTGCTTTTGCTGTGTTCCCTGGCCTCACGAAAGTTGCTGCGATTGCGACGCCGCCAGAGATGATGCGACTTGCTACGGGCGAGCGCACAGTCACACTGGTGCACTGCCTGGAGGACCGGCTCTGTGTGTGGAAACCAGACTCTCTGACAGAATTCAACTATCAGATTGTCCTGATAGAAGGGCACCCCACATGGAGTGGCCGTGCCAAACACTCCTATGGCCACTTGCTCTTCATTGATCTTGACGAAGGGGTTCATGAGATCCAAAGACTGCAAATTACTACCCCGCAAGTCATTCCCCATGGGGTACGCTGCGAAGGGTTGCTGCGTGTACTTTCATGGGTGAGTTTTGACCTTCCGGAACACCTCAAGACAACTCTAAGCTCCCTGTTAGAAGCAGCTGGAGAAGGGAACACTGAATTGCACACAGTGCCCATTGACGGTCGGGATATCCGGGATGGCCAGCTTGAAACGGAAGCTGACCTGCAAGCAGCTTTGATTGCGATGATTCCCACACCGGGAGGGTCCCATGCTGAGGGAGGAGTGCTAGTTCGCAACTTACTGACGGAATTCCTTCGTGGTTTTTCCTTACGCACCCTCATCTTCCTCCTGGACATGGTGTTGCCGCAATTAGACGCTTATCATGCGGGACGGCAGCTCCAACATCTCCAGCCTTGGGTCAGTGTAGAACTTGCTCAACAGAAGAAGCGAGGACAGACTGGAACACGACTGCAGGTTACCTATCAATATGAGGCGTATGCCGGATTTCATGTCGTCCACCTACATACTGATAGTGCTCCACTCCTGTTATTTAGTGCACCTTCCGACGTTCCAGCGCTGTCGCCGCGTGCTCTCTGTGAAGCCGGGAACCTAGGCAACTTGGAAGCGAACGTGATGGCAGGCAGAGCACTATTGGGCATACTCCAGTTGCCAGACAATCAGCACCGTTGTGTCATTGCATTGGTACATGAAAAGGTGATGACGAGCGGAGCTAGCAAGAACCCTGTTCAAAGAGCGTTCAAGCGCATCGCCCCAAAGTTGCTGGAGCTTGTTATTGTCTCTCTGCCTGTTGCTCAGACCTTTTGTGGGCGACTTTTGGACCAGTATCTTAAAACAATGAGCTATTTTGACCCTGCACAGGATTGGCTGAAACCTATTGAAGACCACCCGTCAATGGCCGTTGTTTGGGAAGAGCTGGCCTTTCTAGGAGACACACGCAGCCGCCATGAACTTTTAGTGTTTGCACAAGCTAACCAGTCGCGCCTTCCATTGGCAATGGGCATTGTGCAGCCGCATATACCTGTTCGCCGGATGGCTAGTGAGCGCAAAATGCATCTGACTGATGCGTTAGTCAGAATTCTGTGCCGCTTTTTGACACCAGCCGCTGTCGTGATGGAGGGGGCCCATGACAGCTATTATCGTGAACGTCTCCTTCCCCTAGCAGCACACGGTGATGGACATGTCCTGACAGTCTCAATTGCACTCTTGCTGGCCATTATGACTGGAAGGTCTGACTTATGTATTGCAGGGGTCTTTGGTGCTGGCAAAACGCGGTCCCTGGCGGTCCTGCTCATCGCCTTAAGCTGCGAACTGACTGAGTTTGTTGCAATCGTCTACACTAAAGAGAATGTAGCTGCCAAAGCGCTGGCGGACCAAGTGAGTGACCTTGCGCCCCCCACAATCCAGAATTTCGGCAGGCTAATTGGACGCATGGAGGAGGGTAAAGGAGAGGCTTATGCCTCCAAAATTGACGTCCGATGTAGTGACCGTAATCGAATCATCTCACATAAGAATATCCTTATCGCCACAGGTGGCTCAGCTACGTCGGAAATGGCGATGCGCTACTCCACTTTTGGCCATTGGATTTCTCGCACCTGGCTTGCCTTCATGGATGAAAGCCAACAGTATGGCAATTACCATGAGATTGCAGCTCTTGCTGCCATACAACAGCCAATGCTGACTGTCTTTATTGGAGACCACAGGCAAACTCCAGGAGGGCTGTCCAAAGGCCGAGCAGCAGCAGTCAATCGACGTAAACTGTTGCAACGACCATTGGGGCTTCGGGCACTTGACAAGTCCGGCGACTATTTTCCACCAGCGCGCATGGCAGCTCTCGTAGCTCAGCTGTGGCCTGATGCAAGCCAAGATCCGGAGTCAGAGCTCTTCAGTCTGCTGAGACTTGCCAACAAGCCGCACAGTAGCCCATGGACATCCACTCCGCAGGATTACGAGCTGCCTGTAGCCCTCAGGCGGGTGTTCCACTGCCGAATTTCTTGCCAGTTGGATGCACACAGCAGCCTGATTGCAGCGGTGCTCGCAGTCTTGTTGATTGCCACAGCACCAGAGGAGTTTGGCGTACCTGAGAGCACCACGACCCTTGAGGCAGCTGGACTCTGTGGCCCTCACCGATGGGGAATCATTCTCCCTAACAGTTCGCGAGTTTCAATGCTGACCTACCAAGCGATCGTTGCAGTTCGATATCCGGAGCTAGTCCTCCATGAGTCCAACCACATCTACATTGGCCATTTCGTGCCACATGAGTCCACTGTTGCCATCGGAGGCTTCCGCACAGTATTGTGGAAAGCACCTAAGGATCTTAGGTCTGCAGTGGAGGATGTGGTTGCCTTTTGTACCTACCTGAAGAATTATTATCGTAACTTGCAACAGGGAGCGACCTCGCAGCTGCTTGTCTTGTGCAACCGTACGGCTGTACATAAGTTGCTACTCCAACACGGCTTTCAGACCGAGTGGTATGGTGGGCTGCGAGTTTCCACCACCTCCTCTGCTGCGGGAGCGACAGCACGCATTGCTGTCATTGTTCAAACAGGGGTAGGCTTTCTCAGTGGAGGACGGAGAGATTCAACAGCAGACGAGCGCGAGGACTGCTATGGACGTGCAACTGTAGCGCTGACAAGAGCCATTGACCACACCTATATAGTCTCGCCTCTCGACATGGCAGGCTTGGTTGGAATGGCTCAGACACTAGGAGTCTACCATTACGGATATTTCACTCTGAAAGGCCGTAATATTCAGTACCATGGCCCTACAAACTACCCTAGCGATAGATGTGCCATACTGGACTGGGGATTAGCGGTACCCTTTACTCCCCAAGATAAACCGCCCCTTGCTATTGCCATGATAGTGACCATCAATGGCACACGAGCGTGGAGACGATATCGGTTGGTAGTGGCATGCAGAGACAGGCTACGGCTTCCCCCATGCAGAGACAGGCTACGGCTTCCCCCTAACGTCCTTGCAGCGCTAGAGCCCCGCACACGTGACCATGTGTTGACGACCAGCGGATTTTTCCCCTGCTCAATTGATCGTGAATACTTATATGGTTACGCTGCTGATGGTTACAGATCTCCCCTCTGGCTTTGTGCAGCTTACAATGGGTCTCCTGCCCTAGTTCATCGACATAGAGGTCACAAGGTCTTCTTTCATGTTGGTATACAGGATCGACAGCTCGTTGTCATCCCTGGTATCCATTACTTTGATGCCCATCGGCTGCAACCAGAGCTTTTGGCCACACTCGATCGCCAGTTTGATCCAGGCACGATGAAACTTGCAAGCCCGGAAGGTGCAAGAGACACAGTGAGCGACCCCTCCTCGGATGAAGAAGCAGCCTCTACCGATGGAGAAAGTGATCCAGAAGATCCTACCATCTCATGGTGTCCACCCATACCTGAAGCAGCTGAAGATCCCTCTGAGGACGAGATCTTGAGCGCGGCTGATAAGCTAGCCATCTTACTTGACAATACCCAACTTGACGGAAACCCATTCTGCATACCAGAAAACCTTGGCATTCTCCCGCCGCTATGGCTTCAGGCGAGATTGACCTTGTCTTTAATTGCCATCCAAGAAAAGTTTGCACGTGTCTTGCTCAGTGTGGCTGGCGAACTGTGGTTGCGCGGGCAAGGTGCCAGAGTGGAGGATGTCCTTATGCAAACAGCCAGGGCTCTCACAATTCGTTTGGCAGAGAAGCTCGCCCAAGCGATGAGCTCTTTGATGAGATTGGCTGAATCCATGGTGACTCCAGAAACTGAATGCCTTTTGTATGCCACATACTGGTTTCGGCCCATCCTATCTGAACTCATTGGCTCAGCCCGCGAGAGCTCCGAGGTGAATCGGAGTCGAGCGCCGAGTGGCCCTGTTAAAGTTCTAGTTACAGATCGGCCGCATCGGCGCACTACTGGGTTAGTGGACCTTACGGGTGGAGCCTCTGCCCTCTTGGCATGGTTTCCGGCTAGTTGGGCCAGTAAAATTGCTCCCAAACTCCTCGAGCATGCTCCTGAGAATGCACAGAAACCTCAAGAAATCAACCTCACGTGCCCGAAACGTTCCTGTGACGAGCTTTCCGCGGAAGGAGAAAAACAGCTGCTCCAAGCAGTCAAATTTGTTTCTACAAATTTGCCTGGTTTTCACCTGGGGTTGGATGAAGACTTTCAAATGGCTGGAAGCTTCCAGGAGCTCATCCATGGGTACACCGCAGGGCTCGTTGAACCATGTATGATGAGAGGTCTCCAACCACTCGGATCGAATCGTACTATTCTGGAGGTGATCATTCCTTCTCCAGAAGGGCTTACCCCCGAGAAATGGAAAGAAACAGCCACACTGTGCCCACTTGACTGGCCTTCCAATTACAGTCTTTTACGTTTGTGGCATATGAATGGGAGCCTTCATCAAACAGAGGCGCGACTCAGGAAGCAACTGTCACACAACCATATGTTTGCTGAGTGGACAGTCCATCTTGACAGATTCGAGGAGCGAGTTTTATTCCAGCAGCCAGCAGTCTATATAGCGGAACATGCCTTGCAAACCAACCTGCGGGAACGAAATTTCCCCGACAGGCGAGTCCGAAGGAAGGTCCCTCCTGAGGATCTGGACGAACATCGAAGGGCGCTCAGAGCACTTCATCAGCGTGCCACTGCCCAGCAAGCAGTGAACCCAGTTTCATTTGTGCTCACCAATGAATGGTATGATACTATTATAGCAGACAAAAAACGTCATCTTGAACACTTCACGAGAGGTATGACATGACCCCCAGCTCAACCCCCTACTTTCACACTTTCCTCCGTGTGTCCACCCCCCTCCCCCCTCCTCTTCTCGTTTTTCTGTTTCACTCCGGTTTTTCACCCATTAGTTGGTTTTGTTTTCATCAATCACGGTGGTGGAAGATGACTCTCGTGTCTAATAGGTTCATTTGTCACATCTACTTCAGTGAACTGTGCATACCCAGTGTGTCTGTCCAAGGACGTGACAGGTGCACTGGTATGCAGCAGGAGACACACCTTTCCCATTTATAATTGTTAGGTTCCTCATGTGACACATGCCTGGCTCCAACCAATCTAGATCTCGCCAGCAGTTGTGAGCCACAGTTGGCTTTGTGTGCGGGTGCCAGCGTAAGCTTAACAGATCGGGCCCATGGCACCGTTAATACCTGTTCTCTCCATGGGCTGTCCCGTCGCGCGCTTAGCTTGTACTAAGGTTGCCTCTGTTGAAAGCCTTGTGCACGCATTCGCTTTTTCACAGTCTGTGCCTGACAATCATCGATGGGTAAAGATGCTGGTGTTGCCCCCAGATGTCGTCGTTATGAGCCACCCACTCCCCCACCCTTTTTCACCAACTAAGGCACTTGAATTCGCTGACTCCTCCATTAGATTTTACCATATGCAGAGCTAAACTAGGTGTTGGTGCCTCTTTCTGTCTGTTTTTAGTTTAGGTTACTGTTCCCTGCCTGACGTGACCCTCACTCCCCCTCGGATGTTCCTCCTTGGCGCCTCGGTCCAGGTTTTACTGGTCCCTCCCTCGGGGTATCGTTGCTCCCGGCGACGGCCTTGTTGCTTTGCCTCCGTGCTTGGAGTGATTGCTGTGCATTGATTTCTCCTCTTCATTGTGTCTCATGGCATTAAAGGCCTTTGGCCCTGTGTGGGGATCTTTCCCTCTACACCATGTTTCCCGTGTTGTTGGAGTGCTGTGTGCACCCTCACTGAGGTATTCATCATTGTATGATCCGTGGCCCCTTCTTTGAACTCCGCTAAGGCACAATTGTACCCCTTCTGGTGCGGGTGTGTCCCTCTCCCTCTGTCCTCTGCTGCCTCCTGGCTCCTCTCCTCGTTCCTTCTGTGTGGCCGGTGTCGTTGTGTGTGCTTTGTCTTGGCCTCTCCCCCTTGTGTGGTTTGCTTCCCCCCATGATGGCAGGGTTCTCTTTGGCGTTTTTTGATTGACATGTTTAAATTGGTGCCTTCTGGTTAACCTGCTGCCTGGATACTGAGGTTACCGCCCTACATCAGTGCTCTGTCATTTCACCCTACTATATTGGTCTTAGCTTTAGCTCCTAGGAATTCGTTTGCGGTGGGGCAGACTTTTGTCACCGTCCCCCCCTCTCCGTTTTACCTCTTTTTGATTCGTTTTGTTTGCTTTAGGCTGTTTGATTCTTGTGGCTTTTTCGTTGGCTGTCTGGGGAGGGCCCTTCTCTTTCTGTTTTGTTTCTGCGTATTCTCAGGGAGGGGCGGTAGATCCCCGGTAGAGCCATGGACCAGGCTGGACTGCAGTGAGCTCTACTGGCGCTGTCCAGTGGTGCTTCCTGCTGTTCAGTCTGGAGCGCCCTCGTGCAGCAAAGCCTGCCCACATGGATCGGTGCGCTGATGGGACGTTGTGATTCTGCTACTGGCTTACTCTAGGGGAGAGTGGCCTTATGCGAGATGCACTGCGAACCTCTGGAACAGCTGATTTGCAGCAGTTTTCTTTTGCAGGGACGATGACACCTTGTGAATTCTGCTTGTCAATCTGGTGCTGGTACAGCGCACCTAGTCACCTTTTCAAGTTTGTGGCGTGAGCACGACTGACATGCGAGAGCGGCACAATTGAGTACAGTTCGCTAGTAGCAATCTTTCTTGCTTAAGCCTACCCTCTGCATGAGTGCATTTTATTCATCTGCAAAGACTATACGGAGAGGATCATTCATTTCTTTTGCGGCTACAGCTTGCCATTGGCACCTTTTCAGGTCCTCTTGGCTTCCTACGATTTGACAGCATCTGTGGTGAATTACACATTTTGTCCTGCATGACCTACAGGCTGTCAATCCCTACCCCCCGCGAGGGGGGTATTAAGTCACATCACCACTGCGGCAGCATCTCACTACAGAGACTGGACTCCGACTTCACTTCTCTTCATATGATTAACTGTGATAATGAGACTGGCAACTGGTACGAATTGTACTATTAACGATTCCTGATTTGCCTACTTATCAGAGAGCTGGAGCAACAGCCACGGATTACAGGCGATGAGATTCTGGGTGATCGTGCACGATATTTTTCGTTCTGCAGTACCTAATTAGTTTGCATGTTTTTGATAACGATGCAGTGACTTCTGTCACTGTATCCTTGGCAAATCACTGAATGTTTGGTTTGGTTTTTTGTTTGGGCCCGGCCCCGTTCTTTGTTGCTTCGCTGTTTTGCCTTTTGGCGAAACGCAAATCTGGCTGGGGGATTTGCGGGTCGTTTTTGGTTAAGTTTTTTGGTTTTTGGTTTGTGTTGATGTGATGATTTGCCTGCGTTTTAGGGACCACACGTGTCCTTTTTCTGAATGCTTTTCACCGCTTACTCAATTGTAAGGACCGTGCCTAGTGCGAATCGGCCAAACCGGAGGAAAAAAAAAGATAGTTTGTGTCTCTTTTGACAGAGGCCATTTTTAGTTTCAATTTCTGGGAGACCGCTTCTATTGTTTCATTAAGCGAAGCCAAAAATGGCTTCATTTTTGGGATCAATTTTTGGCTTCGAGTTTGGAGCCAAAATCATCTTTTTTGGCGTTTGTGGCAGGTAATTCCCGATTGACTTGTGTTGGACGCGAGGATGCGAGCAGAGTGAGTTGTTGCTGCTCTGCTGTGGTTCTACAAGCATGATTCCGGCAGCTTCGCTCTGAAACAAATCCCTTGCCACAGGCTGCCATGATGGTGTATCCATGAGTTGACACATGCTGCCTTCTAGGCTTCAAGACGATGCAGCGGAACTGCAGAGGTACTTCCAAGTGTCTCCAAAGTTGCTGCGGTTTGGAGAAGCTTGTTTTGGTGTCTTGAAAGTGTCATGCTGTGGCGTGGCATCATGGGCTTTACGAAATTTGGCGACAAGCGTGTCAATGATTTGGATTTGCTTTCAGGTTATGTAGTTGGAGTTGCATGCTTGCACCGCGAAAATCCATGCAGGCGGATCTGCATGCAGCTCGCTCCCCGTACGTCTTGATCATCTGTTCTTTACCTGTCGTTTTTGTTTGCAATGCTTTGTTCCTCTTCCTTCTGCTGTATTTTCATATGTACAAACCCCAAACAAACCTTGTTAATGTCTGCGCGCAGCTCATTTCACTGAGGAATGAGCACTTTTTTGGTGACACCTTCGATGTGCTGTGTTTTCATATGTACAAACTCCAGGCATACTTTGAAAACATCTCTGTGCTGCGCATTCTATTGGAGAAAGCCATGCCATGACCACACCTTCGATCTGCTGTGTTTTCATATGTACAAACCCCAATCAAACCTCAATTCTAGGCAGCGGACGAAACCTACAGTTGCCGCGCGCAAAAAAAGAAATTAATTGAACTTTCCTTTAAAAACCTGTCGCACCTTGCTGGCATCGTCCGGCCCCATAGATTTGAGGTTTGAACAAGGTTTGCTTGAGGTTTGTACATATGAAAAACCAGCATGCCAGAGCTTTGCCACTTGAATTTTGTTGCTGCCATTGTAAAGTGTCCGATGGGACGTGTATTCCGAGTTTGTTCGAGGTTTGTACATATGAAAACACAGCATGTTAGAGTACTGGCAGCCAGCGTGCTTTTCTTGAGTCTTTTCCGGGCGGGTTGATGCTTGCTCATGTTGCCGGAAGCGTTAGCACAGACCTCAATGTTTGAGAGAGAATGGCAAATCCATGTGTCTCACAGGCAGATTGCCATTCAGCAACTACTGCGTCAGTAGTCTGGCTGCTGGCTTTAGATTTCATCTTTACTCTATGTGTATCCCCTTGCCCCGGAATTTTAATATTGGATGTTGTGCAAACGAGAAGCTTCTTAGATTGATCGCACACCGGCGCGTTCGATTTTTCACGTTTATGTTTGTATCAACATTGGTCTTGGGGGCAGGGGGGGGAGCTCGTTGAATCTAATTCAAGCTTTGGAAAGTATTGTGATCCTGGAGACTCATGAGTGTACCTCCTCAGTGTCAACATGATACAGAAAAAACGGTGTATGATCTTCGATTCTGGCATGATGACGCATGAAGAGAGTCACGTGCTTCGCTGGTTGAAGAATGGAACTTTATGCTAGACATACGCCTAGGTTGTGCGAGCATCTGTAAAAGGGTTGTCGGGCACATTCACTGGGAGTTTTTTTTTGGCGCCGCAACATTTCTTTTCGTTTTGGACAGTTTGTGTCTCTTTTGACAGAGGCCATTTTTAGTTTCAATTTCTGGGAGACCGCTTCTATTGTTTCATTAGGCGAAGCCAAAAATGGCTTCATTTTTGGGATCAATTTTTGGCTTCGAGTTTGGAGCCAAAATCTATCTTTTTTGGCGTTTGTGGCAGGTAATTCCCGATTGACTTGTGTTGGACGCGACAGGATGCGAGCAGAGTGAGTTGTTGCTGCTCTGCTGTGGTTCTACAAGCATGATTCCGGCAGCTTCGCTCTGAAACAAATCCCTTGCCACAGGCTGCTCCATGATGGTGTATCCATGAGTTGACACATGCTGCCTTCTAGGCTTCAAGACGATGCAGCGGAACTGCAGAGGTACTTCCAAGTGTCTCCAAAGTTGCTGGGGTTTGGAGAAGCTTGTTTTGGTGTCTTGAAAGTGTCATGCTGTGGCGTGGCATCATGGGCTTTACGAAATTTGGCGACAAGCGTGTCAATGATTTGGATTTGCTTTCAGGTTATGTAGTTGGAGTTGCATGCTTGCACCGCGAAAATCCATGCAGGCGGATCTGCATGCAGCTCGCTCCCCGTACGTCTTGATCATCTGTTCTTTACCTGTCGTTTTTGTTTGCAATGCTTTGTTCCTCTTCCTTCTGCTGTATTTTCATATGTACAAACCCCAAACAAACCTTGTTAATGTCTGCGCGCAGCTCATTTCACTGAGGAATGAGCACTTTTTTGGTGACACCTTCGATGTGCTGTGTTTTCATATGTACAAACTCCAGGCATACTTTGAAAACATCTCTGTGCTGCGCATTCTATTGGAGAAAGCCATGCCATGACCACACCTTCGATCTGCTGTGTTTTCATATGTACAAACCCCAATCAAACCTCAATTCTAGGCAGCGGACGAAACCTACAGTTGCCGCGCGCAAAAAAGAAATTAATTGAACTTTCCTTTAAAATCCTGTCGCACCTGCTGGCATCGTCCGGCCCCATAGATTTGAGGTTTGAACAAGGTTTGCTTGAGGTTTGTACATATGAAAAACCAGCATGCCAGAGCTTTGCCACTTGAAGTGTTCCTGCCATTGTAAAGTGTCCGATGGGACGTGTATTCCGAGTTTGTTCGAGGTTTGTACATATGAAAACACAGCATGTTAGAGTACTGGCAGCCAGCGTGCTTTTCTTGAGTCTTTTCCGGGCGGGTTGATGCTTGCTCATGTTGCCGGAAGCGTTAGCACAGACCTCAATGTTTGAGAGAGAATGGCAAATCCATGTGTCTCACAGGCAGATTGCCATTCAGCAACTACTGCGTCAGTAGTCTGGCTGCTGGCTTTAGATTTCATCTTTACTCTATGTGTATCCCCTTGCCCCGGAATTTTAATATTGGATGTTGTGCAAACGAGAAGCTTCTTAGATTGATCGCACACCGGCGCGTTCGATTTTTCACGTTTATGTTTGTATCAACATTGGTCTTGGGGGCAGGGGGGGGAGCTCGTTGAATCTAATTCAAGCTTTGGAAAGTATTGTGATCCTGGAGACTCATGAGTGTACCTCCTCAGTGTCAACATGATACAGAAAAAACGGTGTATGATCTTCGATTCTGGCATGATGACGCATGAAGAGAGTCACGTGCTTCGCTGGTTGAAGAATGGAACTTTATGCTAGACATACGCCTAGGTTGTGCGAGCATCTGTAAAAGGGTTGTCGGGCACATTCACTGGGAGTTTTTTTTTTGGCGCCGCAACATTTCTTTTCGTTTTGGACAGTTTGTGTCTCTTTTGACAGAGGCCATTTTTAGTTTCAATTTCTGGGAGACCGCTTCTATTGTTTCATTAGGCGAAGCCAAAAATGGCTTCATTTTTGGGATCAATTTTTGGCTTCGAGTTTGGAGCCAAAATCTATCTTTTTTGGCGTTTGTGGCAGGTAATTCCCGATTGACTTGTGTTGGACGCGACAGGATGCGAGCAGAGTGAGTTGTTGCTGCTCTGCTGTGGTTCTACAAGCATGATTCCGGCAGCTTCGCTCTGAAACAAATCCCTTGCCACAGGCTGCTCCATGATGGTGTATCCATGAGTTGACACATGCTGCCTTCTAGGCTTCAAGACGATGCAGCGGAACTGCAGAGGTACTTCCAAGTGTCTCCAAAGTTGCTGGGTTTGGAGAAGCTTGTTTTGGTGTCTTGAAAGTGTCATGCTGTGGCGTGGCATCATGGGCTTTACGAAATTTGGCGACAAGCGTGTCAATGATTTGGATTTGCTTTCAGGTTATGTAGTTGGAGTTGCATGCTTGCACCGCGAAAATCCATGCAGGCGGATCTGCATGCAGCTCGCTCCCCGTACGTCTTGATCATCTGTTCTTTACCTGTCGTTTTTGTTTGCAATGCTTTGTTCCTCTTCCTTCTACTGTATTTTCATATGTACAAACCCCAAACAAACCTTGTTAATGTCTGCGCGCAGCTCATTTCACTGAGGAATGAGCACTTTTTTGGTGACACCTTCGATGTGCTGTGTTTTCATATGTACAAACTCCAGGCATACTTTGAAAACATCTCTGTGCTGCGCATTCTATTGGAGAAAGCCATGCCATGACCACACCTTCGATCTGCTGTGTTTTCATATGTACAAACCCCAATCAAACCTCAATTCTAGGCAGCGGACGAAACCTACAGTTGCCGCGCGCAAAAAAAGAAATTAATTGAACTTTCCTTTAAAATCCTGTCGCACCTGCTGGCATCGTCCGGCCCCATAGATTTGAGGTTTGAACAAGGTTTGCTTGAGGTTTGTACATATGAAAAACCAGCATGCCAGAGCTTTGCCACTTGAAGTGTTCCTGCCATTGTAAAGTGTCCGATGGGACGTGTATTCCGAGTTTGTTCGAGGTTTGTACATATGAAAACACAGCATGTTAGAGTACTGGCAGCCAGCGTGCTTTTCTTGAGTCTTTTCCGGGCGGGTTGATGCTTGCTCATGTTGCCGGAAGCGTTAGCACAGACCTCAATGTTTGAGAGAGAATGGCAAATCCATGTGTCTCACAGGCAGATTGCCATTCAGCAACTACTGCGTCAGTAGTCTGGCTGCTGGCTTTAGATTTCATCTTTACTCTATGTGTATCCCCTTGCCCCGGAATTTTAATATTGGATGTTGTGCAAACGAGAAGCTTCTTAGATTGATCGCACACCGGCGCGTTCGATTTTTCACGTTTATGTTTGTATCAACATTGGTCTTGGGGGCAGGGGGGGAGCTCGTTGAATCTAATTCAAGCTTTGGAAAGTATTGTGATCCTGGAGACTCATGAGTGTACCTCCTCAGTGTCAACATGATACAGAAAAAACGGTGTATGATCTTCGATTCTGGCATGATGACGCATGAAGAGAGTCACGTGCTTCGCTGGTTGAAGAATGGAACTTTATGCTAGACATACGCCTAGGTTGTGCGAGCATCTGTAAAAGGGTTGTCGGGCACATTCACTGGGAGTTTTTTTTTTGGCGCCGCAACATTTCTTTTCGTTTTGGACAGTTTGTGTCTCTTTTGACAGAGGCCATTTTTAGTTTCAATTTCTGGGAGACCGCTTCTATTGTTTCATTAGGCGAAGCCAAAAATGGCTTCATTTTTGGGATCAATTTTTGGCTTCGAGTTTGGAGCCAAAATCTATCTTTTTTGGCGTTTGTGGCAGGTAATTCCCGATTGACTTGTGTTGGACGCGACAGGATGCGAGCAGAGTGAGTTGTTGCTGCTCTGCTGTGGTTCTACAAGCATGATTCCGGCAGCTTCGCTCTGAAACAAATCCCTTGCCACAGGCTGCTCCATGATGGTGTATCCATGAGTTGACACATGCTGCCTTCTAGGCTTCAAGACGATGCAGCGGAACTGCAGAGGTACTTCCAAGTGTCTCCAAAGTTGCTGGGGTTTGGAGAAGCTTGTTTTGGTGTCTTGAAAGTGTCATGCTGTGGCGTGGCATCATGGGCTTTACGAAATTTGGCGACAAGCGTGTCAATGATTTGGATTTGCTTTCAGGTTATGTAGTTGGAGTTGCATGCTTGCACCGCGAAAATCCATGCAGGCGGATCTGCATGCAGCTCGCTTCCCGTACGTCTTGATCATCAGTTCTTTACCTGTCGTTTTTGTTTGCAATGCTTTGTTCCTCTTCCTTCGGCTGTATTTTCATATGTACAAACCCCAAACAAACCTTGTTAATGTCTGCGCGCAGCTCATTTCACTGAGGAATGAGCACTTTTTTGGTGACACCTTCGATGTGCTGTGTTTTCATATGTACAAACTCCAGGCATACTTTGAAAACATCTCTGTGCTGCGCATTCTATTGGAGAAAGCCATGCCATGACCACACCTTTGATCTGCTGTGTTTTCATATGTACAAACCCCAATCAAACCTCAATTCTAGGCAGC
Source organism: Cladocopium goreaui (assembly GCA_947184155.2). NCBI lineage: Eukaryota > Dinophyceae > Suessiales > Symbiodiniaceae > Cladocopium > Cladocopium goreaui. Next base: position 119,288 of record CAMXCT020001246.1, on the reverse strand, counting down.
GGACGAAACCTACAGTTGCCGCGCGCAAAAAAAGAAATTAATTGAACTTTCCTTTAAAATCCTGTCGCACCTGCTGGCATCGTCCGGCCCCATAGATTTGAGGTTTGAACAAGGTTTGCTTGAGGTTTGTACATATGAAAAACCAGCATGCCAGAGCTTTGCCACTTGAATTTTGTTGCTGCCATTGTAAAGTGTCCGATGGGACGTGTATTCCGAGTTTGTTCGAGGTTTGTACATATGAAAACACAGCATGTTAGAGTACTGGCAGCCAGCGTGCTTTTCTTGAGTCTTTTCCGGGCGGGTTGATGCTTGCTCATGTTGCCGGAAGCGTTAGCACAGACCTCAATGTTTGAGAGAGAATGGCAAATCCATGTGTCTCACAGGCAGATTGCCATTCAGCAACTACTGCGTCAGTAGTCTGGCTGCTGGCTTCAGATTTCATCTTTACTCTATGTGTATCCCCTTGCCCCGGAATTTTAATATTGGATGTTGTGCAAACGAGAAGCTTCTTAGATTGATCGCACACCGACGCGTTCGATTTTTCACGTTTATGTTTGTATCAACATTGGTCTTGGGGGCAGGGGGGGGAGCTCGTTGAATCTAATTCAAGCTTTGGAAAGTATTGTGATCCTGGAGACTCATGAGTGTACCTCCTCAGTGTCAACATGATACAGAAAAAACGGTGTATGATCTTCGATTCTGGCATGATGACGCATGAAGAGAGTCACGTGCTTCGCTGGTTGAAGAATGGAACTTTATGCTAGACATACGCCTAGGTTGTGCGAGCATCTGTAAAAGGGTTGTCGGGCACATTCACTGGGAGTTTTTTTTGGCGCCGCAACATTTCTTTTCGTTTTGGACAGTTTGTGTCTCTTTTGACAGAGGCCATTTTTAGTTTCAATTTCTGGGAGACCGCTTCTATTGTTTCATTAAGCGAAGCCAAAAATGGCTTCATTTTTGGGATCAATTTTTGGCTTCGAGTTTGGAGCCAAAATCATCTTTTTTGGCGTTTGTGGCAGGTAATTCCCGATTGACTTGTGTTGGACGCGAGGATGCGAGCAGAGTGAGTTGTTGCTGCTCTGCTGTGGTTCTACAAGCATGATTCCGGCAGCTTCGCTCTGAAACAAATCCCTTGCCACAGGCTGCCATGATGGTGTATCCATGAGTTGACACATGCTGCCTTCTAGGCTTCAAGACGATGCAGCGGAACTGTGTCAACATAATACAGAAAAAACGGTGTATGATCTTCGATTCTGGCATGATGACGCATGAAGAGAGTCACGTGCTTCGCTGGTTGAAGAATGGAACTTTATGCTAGACATACGCCTAGGTTGTGCGAGCATCTGTAAAAGGGTTGTCGGGCACATTCACTGGGAGTTTTTTTTTTGGCGCCGCAACATTTCTTTTCGTTTTGGACAGTTTGTGTCTCTTTTGACAGAGGCCATTTTTAGTTTCAATTTCTGGGAGACCGCTTCTATTGTTTCATTAAGCGAAGCCAAAAATGGCTTCATTTTTGGGATCAATTTTTGGCTTCGAGTTTGGAGCCAAAATCATCTTTTTTGGCGTTTGTGGCAGGTAATTCCCGATTGACTTGTGTTGGACGCGAGGATGCGAGCAGAGTGAGTTGTTGCTGCTCTGCTGTGGTTCTACAAGCATGATTCCGGCAGCTTCGCTCTGAAACAAATCCCTTGCCACAGGCTGCCATGATGGTGTATCCATGAGTTGACACATGCTGCCTTCTAGGCTTCAAGACGATGCAGCGGAACTGCAGAGGTACTTCCAAGTGTCTCCAAAGTTGCTGCGGTTTGGAGAAGCTTGTTTTGGTGTCTTGAAAGTGTCATGCTGTGGCGTGGCATCATGGGTTTTACGAAATTTGGCGACAAGCGTGTCAATGATTTGGATTTGCTTTCAGGTTATGTAGTTGGAGTTGCATGCTTGCACCGCGAAAATCCATGCAGGCGGATCTGCATGCAGCTCGCTCCCCGTACGTCTTGATCATCTGTTCTTTACCTGTCGTTTTTGTTTGCAATGCTTTGTTCCTCTTCCTTCTACTGTATTTTCATATGTACAAACCCCAAACAAACCTTGTTAATGTCTGCGCGCAGCTCATTTCACTGAGGAATGAGAACTTTTTTGGTGACACCTTCGATGTGCTGTGTTTTCATATGTACAAACTCCAGGCATACTTTGAAAACATCTCTGTGCTGCGCATTCTATTGGAGAAAGTCATGCCATGACCACACCTTCGATCTGCTGTGTTTTCATATGTACAAACCCCAATCAAACCTCAATTCTAGGCAGCGGAGGAAACCTACAGTTGCCGCGCGCAAAAAAGAAATTAATTGAACTTTCCTTTAAAAACCTGTCGCACCTTGCTGGCATCGTCCGGCCCCATAGATTTGAGGTTTGAACAAGGTTTGCTTGAGGTTTGTACATATGAAAAACCAGCATGCCAGAGCTTTGCCACTTGAATTTTGTTGCTGCCATTGTAAAGTGTCCGATGGGACGTGTATTCCGAGTTTGTTCGAGGTTTGTACATATGAAAACACAGCATGTTAGAGTACTGGCAGCCAGCGTGCTTTTCTTGAGTCTTTTCCGGGCGGGTTGATGCTTGCTCATGTTGCCGGAAGCGTTAGCACAGACCTCAATGTTTGAGAGAGAATGGCAAATCCGTGCGTCTCACAGGCAGATTGCCATTCAGCAACTACTGCGTCAGTAGTCTGGCTGCTGGCTTTAGATTTCATCTTTGCTCTATGTGTATCTCCTTGCCCCGGAATTTTAATATTGGATGTTGTGCAAACGAGAAGCTTCTTAGATTGATCGCACACCGGCGCGTTCGATTTTTCACGTTTATGTTTGTATCAACATTTGGTCTTGGGGCAGAAGAGGGGGGGAGATTCGTTGAATTAAATTCAAGCTTTGGAAGTATTGTGATCGGGACTCATGAGTGACCTCCTCAGAGTTTTTTCTTCCCCAAAAAAAAACCACTTTGTTGTGACCCGGCGTCGTCGGTGTTTGCTTCAAAGTGCCAGGGTGAATGTCATGCCGTGATGGCTGCTCTTTGTGATCTCGGGGATCCTGGCTGGGGGGATCCCTGGTTTCCGCATTGAGCGTTGTTGCTTTTTGCACCCTTCTAGTGGCCCATGGTGTTTTTGTGGCTTTTTCGTTGTTGTCTTGTATTATGGGCCTGCGTCACATGACACATAAGTTGTCATCTGCATGCGCTGAGATGATACTAAGATATCACCTCTTGCCTCAACAGTTCTTTTTCACCCATAACTGGAACCTGTCACGTCATTGCTGTGTTGTTGTGGGTTTTTGTGTGTTTTGTTTGTGGTTTGCTTTTGCTTGTGCTTTGTGTTTTGTGTTGTTTTTGCTTTTGGTTCTTTGTGTTTTGGTTCTTGTTTTTCGAACGTGACAAGGTAATAGGACTATGTATCAGTCCTCTACCAGTTGACTTTTGCGGCCCTACAGCTTGGCCCCTGCGTGAATTAGTTAATTAATCTCACATGCAACATGATTGGAAACATGTTGAACGACCTGGCGGAAGCCATACGGCGTTGGACGGAAAAAAAGACTCCGAGCCTGCCATAAGCAAGAAAACGACCACGTCATATGATGTGCAAGCAAATGACGTCCAACGTGCCGTAGCGGCCATTCAGCGCTTCCCATCCCCCATTCCTCCCGACAGCCCCTTCCTACGTGCGTTAGGGACACCAGCTGCCCTGAAAGCCCCACCGCAGACTGACACCCTATCGCAAAGAGCTCTGGAGGAATGGGAACGCACCTTGTGCGAAAACAAGGCGGTGGCAATCCTCGCCGAGATACAAGCCGGCCGACCAACTATAATCCACAAAGATGGTGGCGAAATGCTCATTGCCATTGTCCTTGACAGGCCACTGGCGGAAGCGAAGGAGCTGGTTGATGACCCTGCGGCATTCACTCGCGAAATGACGCGGATCCTGAGTGACAAGCGAACCCACCCGCTCATCGCCCAAATGATGAAACCAGCGGAGAGCAGTGATCCCCCCCCCGCCACTGCTGCCGTCAGTGGTGCTAGTAGCAGTGGCGACCCTCGCACCACCTCACACGAGCAGTTCCAGTAAGCCACATGGGTGACGCAGAATACCCCAGTGTCCCATCCATGCATTCAGCCTGTAAGTTGACCTAGGTTGCGCGGCGTTGTCACCATGTGGTACTCATGGTTGATTACTGCCCGCTGCGACTACCTTTGCCGTTAGCATGCCGACGCCAGTATGGGACGGGAGGCGGTGGGGGGCGGTTATAATAATCCTTTTCTGGGTTTTTAAAGGTGTTTTTTGTTTTTGTTCAGGTTGATCTACCTTAATTATTGCATGGTAGTGTAGGGCGATGTCAAAGTACATCTAGCCATGGTGCCCGTCGCCGTTTGACCTTCGATCAACCAATCTTTCGACCGGCCAATGATCTTCACCACACCACCACATGCCCGTTCTCGACCAAGGTGGCAATACTGCGAACACCAGTTGAATACCCTGAAGCCTTAGTCCACCTACAAACCTGTAGACAACTTTGTCCGTTGGAATGGAGCGACCGACTCCTATCAAAGACGCCGCTGTCCATCGCCTTGCACAGTCCATCACTCAAATGACCCTCTGCCAGGTCACTACCAGTGAAGTCGATGATGCCACCAAACTTCTAGAGAAGGCCCGACAGAAGCTTCAAGGAATCCAAAACATCCCATCCCAGAGGGTGAATGACCTTGAGGCGGCTATACGCCAACTCCGTCAAATTGGCTGTATCTTGGATAGCTGTACCATATTTGCCTGTTACGAAGTAACCCAGGCACAGAAAGCCTTACTACAGCTTCACCATACAGCCAAGGGAGCCAGCACCTCGTCCGAAGAACTCAATGCACAGATATCACCACGCACCGATGATCACAGATATCACCACGCACCGATGACGAGTACAATCTCCCATACCATGAAGACGAGTTGCAAGAGCACTAGCACAATGGTGCCTACCGGAACCAATTTTGATGCAGTATGATGATTGGAAAAGCAGATCTGAGCGGACTCTGAGTGTGCCCTGAGTGCCGTAGCCTCGACGTCTTTTTCACCTTAGATCATGGTTCACTCTCATGTTTCACTGCGGTAGTTTTTTCTCACCACTTTGTTGTGACCCGGCGTTGTCGGTGTTTGCTTCAAAGTGTCAGGGTGAATGTCATGCCGTGATGGCTGCTCTTTGTGATCTCGGGGATCCTGGCTGGGGGGATCCCTGGTTTCCGCATTGAGCTTTGTTGCTTTGTGCACCCTTCAAGTGGCCCATGGTGTTTTTGTGGCTTTTTCGTTGTTGTCTTGTATTATGGGCCTGCGTCACATGACACATAAGTTGTCATCTGCATGCGCTGAGATGATACTAAGCTATCACCTCTTGCCTCAATTGATCTTTTTCACCCATAACTGGAACCTGACACGTCACTTCCGTGTGGTTGTGTGTTTTTTGGTTTGTTTGCTTGTTTGTGTTTTGTGTGGTTTGTTTTTGCTTGTGCTTGTTTTTTGTGTTGTTTTTGCTTTTGGTTCTTTGTGTTTCGGTTTTGTTCTTTTGAACGTGACCAGGGAATAGGACTATGTATCGGTCCTCTACCAGTTGCATGTTGCGGACCTACAGCTTGGCCCCTGCGTGAATTAAATAATTAATCTCACATGCAACATGATTGGACACATGTTGAACGACCTGGCGAAAGCCATACGGCGTTGGACGAAAAAAAAAGATGAAATCAAAGTTGCAGAACAGTTGCTGCGCTTCACGATGCCCAAGGCAGTCCATTTTGGCTTGATGTGTGGCACTTGCTCACGTGCTAGGGAACGCTCCTTAGCACCATCACTACGTCGACAAGGGGCTCCTGAACCAGCCCCACTTCGAGATGAGCTGCATTTGTTGGGGAAGCCCAATTTAAGGCCCCCATGATAAAATCAAGGTCGAAAAAGCCAATCAAATTTACTCCAATGCCATTGTTTTGTTGCAAATTTGTTTTGAACTGGACTGCATGGTTTCAATAGAAAATCCAGCCCGCAGCTGGCTTTGGCCCCTACTTGCAATGCTGGTCAAGGAGACAGGCCGTGCTGACTTCATCCAGTGGTATTTTTCTTTGGTTAGCACCATGTTTGATGCGTGCATGCATGGCTCAACACGTGACAAGAGCACCACAATCCTTGGCTCCCCTGGCGTTTTCGAATCTTTGGGCATCAGATGTGACAAATCTCATTCACATCAAGCTTGGTCAGCCACCAAACAATACACAAGGGATGTATCTTTGATACTGCGGCAGAAGCTGAATATCCAGCTCTCCTTAGCCGACGCATCGCAGCATGCATAGTGCACCAAATACCACAGCAGTGCCTCGACGTCCAACGTAACAACTTGCGTATGACCAGTTTGCAAGTGCAAGGGCGACAACACAAGTCGTTGAAACAACTGATCCCAGATTTTGCCTCATTTTTCTGGGCAAAACTTCCATATGCACCAACGAAAACCGAGAAATGTTTGCCACCCAAAACTGCGGGGGGAAGAAGAGGTGGACAGTCAATGCAATGAAGAACGATGGGATGATAAAAGTGGGAGTCTTTCTGGAACCGGCCGATTCAAACACTGCAAGGTTGCCATTTTTTCGTCCAACGCCTTCATGGCTTCCGCCAGGTCGTTCAACATGTTTGAGAGCATGTTGCAATTAGGATTAATTGATTAATTAAGTCACGCAAAGGCCATTGCTGTAGCGGCCGCAAAAGTAAACTGGTGGAGAACCGATACATAGTCCTATGCACTGTCACGCTCATCAAGAAAACCCGGCAAAACACCAAGAAACAAACAAGCAAACAAAACCAGAAACAGACAACCAAAACCCACACACACTAATGGGTGAACAGATCCATAAAAGCAGGAGGTGATAGCTTAGTATCATCTCGAAGCATGCATAATGACATCTTGTGTGCCATGATGACGCAGGCCCTCACCAAGAAAAAAAAACTGCAAACACTGCAAGGTTGCCAGACCTCCTCAAAAAGGCTATCTTTAAAATGCTCACTACAGAGCCCTCGGACCTCGCCAAAGAAAGACTTGAGATGTTGAAGCTTACCGGCGTGCAGAGAAGAGGCGACCCGATGGCTCAGTTGGTATGGCGTTGGTCTTGCCAGCGCTGACAGACTGCCGGTGGTGGTTCGAATCCCTGCTGGTCCACTCGGGAGTCTCAAGTGCGACCCGCCGAAAGGCAACGGGCGCCGACCACAAAAAAATTACCGGCGTGCAGAGAAGCTGCAACAAGCCGAGAATGAGCTACACGATTCTTTGCCGGATCATATTAAAGAAGCAGTTCAAGGGAAGCGCATTTTGTTGTTAGAAGAAAGGCTGAAGACTACCGAATTCCCTGACTTGCAAGTGGTCGAGGATTTCAAACATGGAGTGGACCTAGTAGGGGAGGAACCACCCTCCCCACTTTTCCTGGAGAAGTTACAACCTGCTTCTATGACGGTGGAGCAATTGGAAATGACTGCGGCAATGAACAGGGGTTTGGCTATGTCAAGGCCACTGACTGAACATGAACAGCCACATGCAAATAGATTGGTCGAGCTTTCCCAAGAAGAAGTTGAGGAGCGGTTTTTGTCGGACCCTTATTTTTCTGAAGACGAGGTCTTTCAAAAGCTTGGAACAACGGCTTGGACCCTCACCAAGTGTGGAAGTTTGGACCCTTGTGGGTGCAACTTGGCATTGGAGCGACCTGACTTTCATTGAGCCTTCAGTGGTGAAGCTGGACTATGGAAGATGTCTACAGTCGAATCGAGCGGTTTCGATATTACTTTGTAGCATTTGAGATTGCAGGAGTTGGTTCGAGATATCGATCTATGAATCTGAGTGAATCTACATGAAGTTCAGGACACTTTGTGTACAGTGTGAAGCCTTATTTGGCTTTATGACTCGAAGCGAATGCTTCCAGAAGCATTCGCTATGCAGTTGAGTCGGGATGTTATGACTCCATCGATTTCGGAAGCTCTTTGACCTCTTAGAGGTGTATGAATCCGACTGAGATGTTCTTTTGGATCATCCATCTCGATTCTTGACATGGCTTCGTACATCTGAGATGTTGATGAAGCCTGTTTTGTTGCCACTTGCGAGTACTTGAGATACTTTGGCATTGTGAGGACAATGCCTACGTATCTTATTTGAGGTACTCCGGCATTGTGAGGACAATGCCTACGTACCTTATTTGAGATACTCCGGTATTGTGAGGACAATGCCTACGTATCTTCCTTGGCCTCTGGATATTTGATCTGGAAGTCTACTTTGTGATCTTTGCATCTGTGGCCTACAGCTGACGTTTGGTTATTACAGTAAGCGAACTACTTTAGCGCTATGACTGGTTATGACTGGACATTGGCTGGAAAGTTAAGCAGATCATTTGAGTATGTGAGATACTCCGGCATTGTGAGGACAATGCCTACGTATCTGATTTAGCCTCTGGGTGCTTAATCTGGAAAGCTGTATTATGATCTTTATGCCTCTGACTTGCTGCTGACTTTTGGTTGTGACAGTAAGCGAACTATGTTAGCGCTATGACTGTTTACGACTGGATCTTGGCTAGGAAGTCGAACAGAGTATTCTATTCTCCTTGGTAGTTTGGAACTATGAGAACACATCTCTATGTGAAAGACTGTTTTGGAGATGGAACATGAGGTTCCTATGTTGCTCTGTATTGCGAGAGGATTTTGTATAGGAATTTGACTGGAACATTTCGTTCTTAACTAGCCGTGTGACTAGTCTAGACGTTTGGTAGAGACTAGTAACACCGGCTAGCTGGTTACTTGCGTTTGAATGAGAACCAGTTTGATTTGAGAACTTTTGGAGATGTTTCTGATGTTTTTGTGACTAGGTGATTTGTATATCATAGCAGTTCGGAATTGTTTCAACAACCTTTAAGGGAAGGTTGTGTGTTGGAAACCTGGAATCGAGTTTCCCAGTTGAGACATCGGCTCAAGGGAGTGGTGTCGAATGTTCCGAAGCGAACTGAACTGCAGTATCACTTAGGGCATTGGAAACAGTAGCCACACTTGGACTTTGTTGCTTCCCTTTGTTTGTTGTGGCCGTGTGCCTGCCCTGGATCTTGTTGACCTGTCCTGTTGTGTGGCGTCTGGAGAGAAAAGAGGGAGTCTGACGTGCACTTAGGAGTCGGGGTGGAACAAGTTCCTTTCTTTGACTTTGTAGGGAAGTAAGTAACTGCGGAGTCGCAACCACAGTAGGTGTTTGCGTCTGGCGTAGTGATTTAACGAAAGCGTTGATTTGGGTACACGAGAGGTGTACTTGGGTTTACGTTTTTCACATGGTAGCGGAGCCCTGAAAAGGGCTACCCACACCATCTTCCGCTGACCCTTGTGTGTGACAACATACTAAGGACGTCATCTAAGGTGAGATTGGGATCTTGGGTATTGGAGCTCCGTGGTCTGGACGCAGAGGCATAGATGAGCTCGTACTAAGGTGCACCTGTCTTACAGGAGGTGATGACATGAAAGTATAAGGTCACTAGGGAGTGTGAAGTTGGTTTGAGTCTGTTTGGGTCCAGGTAACTTTGGGGCCCTGTTTTATGTATAGATTTCTAAGGATCATGAGGATCGTGGGACTGTTTTATTTGGACGACTCTTCGTTTGCGAGTTGTGCAAGATTCGGCAGGGTTTGTTCTTGGTAGGCTGGACAGAAGTGGATCCATAGTAAGCTGTCGACAGCGGTACCTGTAGGAGAACATACAGAAGTGGTCAGCCCTGGGCAGGACTTGTGACTTAGACGGAGGAGTTGAGTTTTTGGAGTTGTGTTGGCAGTGGTTCCTGTCAGAACAAGTCTTGATTTTTACCTTGTGTAGGTGCGTAGTCTGTGGAAGACGTCCATGTGGTCTTGGCAGTATTCTGGTAGGGGTCTGTGTCATGGTGTGACGTATTGCTAGCGTAGGGTCACTAGTGCAAGGCTACGCTGGTGTATCTGAAGATGTTTGCATGGATGGAGCGTTCCTGGACGTAGGAATTTCGTTTCGGCAGTAGAAAGTAACAGTAGGTGTCCTACCGTCACTTTCTACTGCAGGGTTGTTTCTTGGAATTCCCTGAAGGTAGAGTGGATGATTGCCAGGTTTGACGTCCTCGGACACTGAGGTATTGGACCAAGGTGCCCAGGTTGGGAACCGATGGGGTCAGGTACATGGTTCTTGTGAGTGGCCAAGGCACGTCTTGGGTCTTGAGCTCAGTTGGTCCTGTGAAGAGGAGTGATAAGAAGAAAGTGTATCAGGTGGCTGGGATAGGCATGTAGAGAACGCTTTCTGTGTTGTCATGGCAGTGTTACTCAACTTGAAGGTAGATTTGATTTGAGCCCAATACGCGTGAAATTTTGTTGTTGGAGTACACTGGGTGATTGAAAGGTAGGAGACATGCCTGGTCCCTGATGACACTAAACTTGGTTCAAGGTAGAAGTCTGGCAGCCATGCCTGATCAGGGAGATAAAGCTGAGGAGCCAGCTACTGCAACGTCGTGTGAAAGGCGGCCAGTCCCGAAGAACCTCAAGAAGAAGGGCCCAGCCTCCAGATCGGGGAAGCGCCGCCCATTTCCCGTGGACGCAGCCACTGCGCCAGCTGCCATCAACGTAGAAGACGGCGCAGCAGGGATTCGGCGGCAGCTGCCACCAGTCGATGCCGCAGCAGAGGCGACATCGAAGAAGGAGGATCCTAGTAACCTCACTGTCGATGTGGATGACGATCTATCAGATGTTAGCGATATCCAGGAATTGACGGCTGAAGAGGATCTGCTGAAGGCAGTTGGGTTAGATGAGTCGAAGTAGGACATGGTGTGCCGTAGACGTTAGCAGAAGTAGCTTTAGTGCTGTGTGGTTGGCCGATTATGCAGAAAATGACTCGTTTAGCTCTGTTTTGGATGCAAGAGCTTGAAACGTTGAACTGTTTGTGACCTAGAGGTGTATAAGGTCGTTGGCTGTGAAGGGTAAAGCTGAAAGCGACAGAGAAAGCCGTTGGGTCAGTTCTGTGCTGTTTGCACTTGTGGAGTGTAGGAGTTTTGGTTTCCAAGAGTAGGAGCTTTGGGTGAACCTTTACTCATGTTCCCGCAGCTGTTTGTGACTGTTTTGTGTCAAGAGCTCTAAGACCGTGGCTGTGTGTACGCGTTTCAACCATGGAGTCGCTCAAGCTTTGGATTGCCTTGACGCCGAAGCAATTGGAGGAGTTGAACACGGGCAAGGAGGTGCATCCAGATGAATTTTCTGGGCGCTTTGGCTTGCGTTTGGGACCTAAGGAGGCCGTGGATCGTGCCCAGTACTTTATGGATTGGACGCCTGAAGGTCTGAAGGGTGAACACCATCAGAAAGACTATGCGGTGATGGAGATGGAGATCTTTGCGCTGGGGTACCTTCAAAAGGTTGAGAGTGGAATTTTGGAGAAGACCAAACCAACTGAGTACCGCTGGCATGGTCCTGTGAAATGTGAAGAATGGGACAGCAAGGGGCGCCTGTTGTACCGCATTAGTGAGATGGTTGTTAAGTTCGTTTGACTGGTCAGGGTCCAAGTATAGCAATCGGGCAGACCATGTTATTACTCTTTGGAACAAAGATCATAACCTTATTTGGCCGTTGTGAGAAAAGACTTTTGTTGTGCAAAAGTCTTAGCGGGTTTATGGTGAATACGTTGTGAACCAAATCCAAATGCCTTGGAGTGACAATGCATTTCCTCTTGGTTTTCCTTTATTTTTGGTTTCCTCCCTCTTCTCTCAAACTGAAACGGAAAAACAACACGGAAACGAAAACAACACGTGTGAATCTTGTGGAAGATGTGGCACATGTCAGTTTGTTTTTCGTGAAGTTTTGTCTCAGATCAGCATGGGTTTTCATTTAGCAAGGGGGTAGCAATGGTCCTGTTTGGATAGATGCTCGAACCTGGAAGACTGTCTGGTGGGGATGTTGACTCTGCACCTAGTGCAAGCGAGCCTGCATCTGATGCTGATTGTGGAGACAGCAGGTGGCCCGAGTTGTTGGTAGGAGCCAATACTGGATCAGTGGAGCATGCGGCGTTTGATGCTGAAAGAGATGTGTCATATTCACCTAGCATGGATGACGCTGTGCTTACTGGTGGCCTGGCTAAGGGTTATGATTCTGGAAAGGCCGTGGATCGATCATGGCAGCAGCTGGACGCAAAACCTTTACAACAATTTTGGGAACAAGGTTTTTTGGGGTGAGATTTTTGGGAACAGTGCATCAGCTTCGGTGTCGTCATTAACCACTGCGTTGGGCCTACACAGACCTGCAGTGGTGCAGGGCACTTCAGGTGAGGACGTTCCTATGACAACTGATGATGCCATAGCTGCCCAGTACAAGCGGCTCAAACATGCTACATACATGGATGTGGTGTCGAAGTGTTCAATCAAGTCGTGGCAGGAGCAGCGTGATAGTAATTGGGAGACGGCAATCCGCAGGTGGCACAGCAGTATCATGTCTTGGTCTGGAGAGGATGCCATCATCGGTTTGATTCAGGGCAAATCTGAATTCAAAGCTCAATGTCAGATTGTGGTTGACATACTATACAACAAGGCTCCTAGTACCCTCCTGAAGCGGTGCAACAGCCTGGGAAGGTTGGTGAACGACCTCCACAAGCAGGGGTGCAATTTTCCTTGCACTGAAGATGAGCTGTATGGTCACTTGACCCGGCAGAGGGAAGCGGGCGCACCACCATCTAGGTTGAAGTCACTCCTGGAGGCCATCACTTTTGTGCGCCATATTTTCGGGGTGACTGCACTGGAGAACTGTATCAAAAGCAGGCGATGCATGGGGGTGGCCACTCCCAAGGAACTTGAGATCACAAAGCAAGCGCCACCGCTTAGGGTGGAGCATTTGAGAGCTCTGCATCACATCATAGAGAATGAAGAGGATCCCTGGAATGTGGCATTCACAGGCATGGTGCTTTTCTGTGTTTACGGCAGAGCTCGTTGGGGAGATGCACAGCATTCAACTCGTGTGGAGTGGGACATGGACTCAGAGGGTAATTTGTGTTTTGTTGAGTGTGCAACAGCTGTTCATAAGACATGTCGTGCACTTAACATGAAACATTCTTTTCTGCCGTTGACTGCTCCTGGTTTGGGCATCAGTGCAAACAACTGGGCGTCTTCATGGAGGCGTGCTAGGCTGGAGTTAGGCATTGAAAATCTGAGTGAGTATCCATTAATGCCTGCACCTGATGAGTTAGGGCATCCTACAGTCAGGCCGCTCAGTTCCAATGAGGCTTGTGGATGGTTGACGCTGTTGCTCAGGCAGAAGGTCGATGTGTTGGGGGTGTCGGAACCTTTGCGCTACACCTCACACTCCTTTAAGGCCACCACACTGTCATACCTGGCTAAGTATGGTTGCAATTTCGAGGACCGTCTGGCACTTGGATATCATGTTGATCAGTTGCGCATGGCTTTGCGGTACAGCAGGGATGGTGCTTCAAGACCGTTGCGGGTTTTTTGGAAACATGTTTAGCTGACATACGGAGTGGCAGATTCTTGCCAGACGAGACCCGGTCTGGCCGCTTTGTGGGGGGCTTGGAGACGACACACATTGACAAGTTTGGCAGCCGGCATGTTGAGTCAGAAGTGAAACAAGAGACAGTCCTGCCTGTTGCAGGTGTTTTTTCAGCAGGGGAGGTTGTGGAAGTTTTTTCTGACCATGCTACAACTTGCAGTGATAGCAGCAGTGGTGATTATGCGGTGGTGTTGCCAAAAAACCCTCATAGAAGTTTAGTAGTTCCTCCTGGAGCGACGGTATGGAAACACACCAAACTGAAGACAGTGCACCTTGCACAGGAGGGCTACTTCCGGGTTCTTGCATGCGGCAGGAAGATCACCGAGAAGTATCAGCAGGGCGGAGTGGATGTTAGGTTTGACATTATAAAATGCAAACAGTGCTTCAGCAGTCCGCTTCTCTGATCTTAGGTCAGTGATGTTTCAATGGCGTAGGGTCCAAAACTGTGAAACAGGTTTCTTGGATGTCCGTTGCATTTCATTTCATGATGTGGCAGTTTCAAGATCGGCTTTGAACAATAGGCTGGTAGATGTTTCACTTTCGAAATTCACAGGTGACATTTAAATCAGGGTCGGACTGTGCAATTCAGTGAACCGATCAACTTGGTCATCTTGCAGTTTGCTGTTGGTCGCATGGGGCTTAGAACAGTGGCTGTTTTTAAAAATTTTCATTTCAGGTGAATTGCTTGGATTGCATGATGGTTGCATAGACTAAACAAGAAAGGGTCTCATGCAAGTGCGGACCTACAACTTAGTTGTGGTAGGGCACCGATAGTCCACTGCGAAATTGGAGCAGAGGCGCTGGACAGGAAAATGTTAGGCAGCCTTTGTGATCAGTTTGTGAGGGTTCAACATGTTGGCATTGATGTCATGTGGGACAGTTGTGCAACATCGCAGTGAGTCCAGTGAAGGGTCAGGCACATGGGAGGATTGGCACAATGGACCCATGGTGCATCCCTGGCATAGGGCTCGTAAAGGCGAGCACGACAAGGTCATTGGCACTCAGACACATGTTGAATGTTTGAACAAACTTGTCCTTAAACAGCTGAGAATGTTGCATTATTCCGTTTACTTTTCCTGTCATACCGTTCAGCATTTTAATTTAAGCCCGACACTCAGACATCGCAGGCGTCATGCATGGCATCCGACATAACTGTCAAGATGAAAAAGAGGATGTTTGTGGTGTCAAACCGTTAGACTTAATTGCATGCAAGGGTTGGCAATTGCTTGTTTTAGGGATTTCCGGTAGACGCGCTGAACATGGCACTGGTGGATTCACAAGCGGCATTTGGATTGCACTGTGACAAGATTGACAGTACAGGATGGTTACGACGTACAATGGGCAGGAATAACCTCAGGACCTTTTCAGACCTTGGGTTCGCAGTTGGAACGCCACAGTCGCCTGCTGCTCAGACTGAGTTTGATCAGTTTTGTGTTACAATCAATGGAGGCACTGATATGACAATTTCAGAGGCTGCTAGGGTACGAAGGCTTCATTTTGAAGCTTGCACACTTATCATAGCTCACACCAAGCAACAGGTGTCATTGGATGCTACAGTTGAAGGCAGTCGCAAGTTGCCCGTGGCTGAAAAACAGTCAAGGTTGATTCAGCAGCAAGGCCGTTTGGCGGGAATAAGTATTACTGGTGAGTTGCAGCCGAGTTATGCTTTGGTGGATTTGGCGGCATCTATGTTAGAGAGCAACGCTGTCATATGGATCCCTCCATCGAAGTGCTCAAAGCGTGAGACAGAGATTCAGTTATCAGCAACCAAGGAGAAGTCACCGGTGATTGCAGTAGAACAACATACACTCAAAATAACGGCTGCTGAGGAGACCATCAAGGTTGACCATAGCACTGAGCTACAGTTGCAGTGGGCGTTGCAAAGACGGGGCATAGCCCTGGATCAATGTGGGCTGATTGACTGGGAAGTGCATCAGCGTTGGTTGCAATACCTTATGAGCCTTCTGACAAAACCGGTGCCAGATGGATATAGCCGCATCCGGGCAGACCAATTGCTGAAAGCAGATCGTGAATTGTTTTTGGTGATGGCGCAGGACTTGCAGCAGTCTGGGGAGAGGCTAAGTGAGACTCCCTCTCCTATGAATGTGGCTATGCCACGGCTCATGACCGACCCCCGCATCACGATGCACCTATTGCCTTTGCCCAGTCATGCGTCCAGATCTTCCACCACACCAGCTCCCGCAGCGCCTGCTCGTCGTGAGACAAGTCAGGCCCCAAAGGGTAGAGGCAAAGTTAGACGAGACGGAAAACCGTCAGCCAAAGCGAAGGCCTTGTGTCCGGCGGAGTTGAAGGAGTACAAGCAGGTGGATGATCAAGGGCGACCAATATGTTGGTCATACAATTTGAAAGGAGGGTGCAAAGAGCCAGTTATGGATGGCCGTTGCAAGAAGGGTGCGCATATTTGCATCAAGTGCAAGAGATCCAATCATGGCTTGGCCACTTGCCGGGCGACCTCCTGAAAAAACGGTTTCACAGAAGCAGCACAGCGTGTCACTTTCAAATGGTTTTTCTTTGGATAATGGTTCAGTGGAAGGCCAGTCGCACAGGCGGCATACCGAAGGTATCATGGCAAATGATTTTAATTTGCACCAGGCCAAGAAAAACTCAAGGCCTTGCAGGCACAACATGCAGCAGATGATAACCTCCCAGTGTCACCACAGGTGCACTTGGAGGCACAAGAGCAGTCAAACAAATTTGCAGGGAAATCATTGTCCAACATACTCATGGTTGAGTTGTATGCAGGGTCGGCACGGCTGTCGAAGGCATGTCAGCAGATTGGTGTGCCAAAGCCTTGCAGATCTGAACAGTTTCCCTTAGGCATACCTGGCTTGGAGGGTCTTGACAAGGCGTGCACAGAGGCGGCAAACCTTCTTTACAAGGTCACTGCAGTGTTGGTCCGCGAAGTTTCAGCTTGCGGTGTGGTTTGTACAATGATAATCCGACAAACAGCCTTTCTGGAAGGTTCCCTATATTGTTGATTTGGTGGAAGACCTCGGTGGGTATGATGTTATTTTTGACAGCTGTTGTCATGGAGGTGCGAGGAAGAAAAAGTACGAAATTCTGGTGCACTGATGTCTGGTTCAATAGCCTGGCAGCGGCATGCCCCGGCAATGGACAGCATTTTCATAAGTCATGGACACCTACAGTAGTGGATGGCAGAGTTCAGTACCCTACGGCTGAGGAGGTGGCCTATCCTGAACTCCTTTGCCAACGCTTAGCCGAGAGATTTAGGGATGCCTTGTTGCGTTTGGGTGCAATTGACGTTGAAACCATGGAGCAACCACAACAGGTTGAACAAGCCTCAATGCACAGGATCCTCATGGACGCTTTGCCGCGGGGAAAGAACTACAAACCCTTGGTGTCGGAATATGGCAGTTATACAACAGTGGTTCACTCAGATAGCGTGGACGCTTCCAGTGCCACTGGGTGCTAAATTGGTACATCAACATTTGTCCAAAAAGGGGTGATATTCGGGTTGATGATGTGGTCTGGCACTCGTCTGTGCCACATTTGGATGCGGATGTTACTGTCAAGGTGTCACAGTTTGGAATCCCCAGGACCCCTGAAGATTTTTGCAGAAGGGATGTCAAATGTGGACATCCGAGGGGCATGTCGATGCACTTGCCTGAAGTGGTAACTGATGTGCTCAGGGAGAATTTGGAGATGGAGCCGGCGGAGCTTGCACTTATACGGTGCAGACAGCTTGCAAGGTGGACAGTCAGGGCGGGACAGTTAAAATTTGCGGAGAAGGAATTCAAACAGTCCTTGCCTGAGCACCTGCAGGTGGTGTTAAAGGACAAGAAGCTATTGTTGCTGCAGGAGATGTTGGAGGAGTTACAATATCCTGATAAGACTTTGGTGCAGGACATAGCGTCTGGTTCAGGCTGATGGGGTGGCAGCAAAAACGGGTGTTTTTCCACAGTGTGTGAAACGGCCTCAGTTTTCTGTTGAGACTCTCCGGAAGTTGTCCCGGGGTTTGACAGGTCGATAGTGAGTCAACTATCTGGTGAAAGATGATGATGGTCCAACGGTACGGCAGACTTGGGAGAAAACATTGGAGGAGGTTTCATTGGGTTATATCTGGCCTGATGAATCCGGGGATTTGGATCGCGTTTTTCTGGCAAAGCGTTTTGGTTCACAACAGAAGGCCGGAAAACTGAGAGTAATTGATGACTGTTCTATAGGAGGCATCAATGGGGCCTTGGGTGTGTTTGAGAAATACAAGGTTCACGCCATAGATGAGACTGCAGCGTTTCTGACATGGGTGGTACAACAGTTGCAGGGCAAGCCGCACTTTGAAGGGTTATCTGGCAGGACGTATGACGTGAAGCATGCGTATAAGCAATTTGGTATTGCAGTGGACGACCGTGAACTTGTACGGTTGGCGGTGAGGAATCCTATCGACCACAAGGTCAGCCTGTTTGGAGTTAATAGTTTGCCTTTTGGGGCATCTGGATCGGTGGGGTTTTTAAGAATCAGCCTCGCCGTTTGGTATGTGGGCCTATTTGTTTTTCGGCTACCATGGACAGCATACATTTATGATTACACAATTTTAGCCGAGACTTGTTGGTGAGCAACGCGTCGAAGACAGTGGACAATTTGTTTGACTTGCTTGGTATAGAAGTAGCCCGTGAAGGGAGCAAAGCTTCGGGTTTCCGAAGCAGTTTAAGAGTTTGGGGGTCGAAATAGACCTGAGAGATTTTTTGCAAGGGCGAAGCTCAATTGGGACACACCCGTGAGAGACGTGAAGAGATTGGTGCCGTGTTGGATGATATACTCCATTCCTCGAGTGTTACTACAAAACAGGCAGAATCACTTAGGGGCAGACTGCACTGGTTTGAGTCTTTTGCTTTTGGTCGTGTGGCCAAGGGGGCGGTGAAGACTTTGGGTGACTTGTCTTTGCGAAGGACAAAGAAGGTACAACGCAGAGATCATGAAGTCAGGGATCTTCGGTTTCTTAAGGAAAGAGTTTTGCAGGCGCCTCCTTTGAAGTTGACCCCCACATCCTTGCTCGCTTGGATAGTGTTCACAGATGGAGCCTGTGAAGGACCCGCAGGAGCTAAGAACGGCAGTGTGGGGGGGCGTGCTTGTTAGCCCTCATGGCAGTGTGCTGCAGTTTTTGGTGGGGAGATCCCATGTGACTTTATGGCCCAGCTCTTGCTCCGGTCTAGGAATCCAATATATGAGTTGGAGGTCATGCCGGTTCTCATAGCTGCTTTGCTGTGGGGCAATACCTGTGAATTTGCGCAGGTTTGCTGGTCTTAGACAATGAGGCTGGAAGATCGGCCTTTTTGAAGGCCTATGGGGCAACAGAAATTGCCGTGTGATGGTGAGAGACTTCACCTATCACGAGATGGAACTTCAGATCAAATCTTGGTTCGCAAGGGTGCCAAGCGCATCAAATTTAGTTGATGCCCCGTCGCGTCTTGAAGACTCATACTTGAGAGATCAAGGGGCGTGCAAAGTGGCCATTGACTGGATGGCAATCAGGGAGACGTTGGCAGCTGTTTTCCAGAAATGGGGGAAGGCACGGCAGCAGACCTAGACGTCTCCCCATTGCCGAGAAAAAAGTGTGGATGCTCTGTTCATTGATCTGAAGAAGCCATCTCAGTTTTGCAGTGCGTTTGTTTTGAACTTTTTGGAGAGCAGTTAATTTTTGAAGAGAGAAGTTGTGGATGAAAAGAAATTGAGGAAAAGGAATTGTTTGAGGAAATGTTTTGTAGCGAAAGGGTTCACGCGAACGTATGATATTAACGGTCGTATAAATATATGACTGTTGATATATAACCCGCGGTTCTCACATTAGGACTAAATAAGTTATTACTCTTTGGAACAAAGATCATAACCTTATTTGGCCGTTGTGAGAAAAGACTTTTGTTGTGCAAAAGTCTTAGCGGGTTTATGGTGAATACGTTGTGAACCAAATCCAAATGCCTTGGAGTGACAATGCATTTCCTCTTGGTTTTCCTTTATTTTTGGTTTCCTCCCTCTTCTCTCAAACTGAAACGGAAAAACAACACGGAAACGAAAACAACACGTGTGAATCTTGTGGAAGATGTGGCACATGTCAGTTTGTTTTTCGTGAAGTTTTGTCTCAGATCAGCATGGGTTTTCATTTACCCACCCACCGCCCAATGCAGTTTCATGTCAATTTGATGTCTGAAATGACTGAATTTCCACCTGATGGTGTTGCTGATTGTGGCACGCGTGGTCAGAGTACTTTGCAGGTCTGTCAACTTCCATGTGATCCTGACAGAGCCCGCACTTTCGTGACAGTGCCTTTGCTGATATCCGTTTTTCATATCTGCCGATACCAATGGTCTGAACGTGGCGTTTTTGTGTACCTCACCTTTCAAGAGCAGACACAAGTGGCATTGGTGAATTGGTCAGCGTGGAATGAGACTTCAGAACGCAGATCCGATGATCTTTTCAATTTGTCTCCGGCAGCGCGAAATCATGCTGGAATGGTACATTATCAAATAGCCTAGCCCACCGTTCAGGCACGGCAGCAGACCTAGACGTCTCCCCATTGCCGAGAAAAAAGTGTGGATGCTCTGTTCATTGATCTGAAGAAGCCATCTCAGTTTTGCAGTGCGTTTGTTTTGAACTTTTTGGAGAGCAGTTAATTTTTGAAGAGAGAAGTTGTGGATGAAAAGAAATTGAGGAAAAAGGAATTGTTTGAGGAAATGTTTTGTAGCGAAAGGGTTCACGCGAACGTATGATATTAACGGTCGTATAAATATATGACTGTTGATATATAACCCGCGGTTCTCACATTAGGACTAAATAAGGTGTATTCGGTATGGTTTTTGAATCCTAGTTTGAAATGCGGAAGGAAAAGAAGAAAGAGTTCCTTTGGCAGCCTGGAGGGTCTGTGTTGCTCATGGGATGAACGAACAGTTTGTATTGCTGTAGGGAGACTGTGACTTTGGATCGTCGTTGTAGTTGTGATTTGAAGATGGCAGAGTTCTTGATTTGTTTTTGCTTTCAAAAATTGAGCTGACAAAATGCATTGAAACGTTGAAACTGACCTCAATGCTAAGCATGGGACATGTTTGGACTTGTTGTGAACTGTGTCACATGTTTGCAGTATTTGTGCATCAGTACCGCGAAGCCATTTGTTTTGCTGAATGAGAGTGTGAGTATCTGGAGTTGTACCGTTATGCTCCTTCATGTCGCAAGATGGAAATTCGACCATTGTGCGCTTCCACTTGGGACAGTTGCTCATTGGATGCCATTTCGATGAGACTGCATTTGTCTTCGGTAGCCATCGAGATTCTGCATTTTGGTGAGCTGGGAATGTTCTGAGATGGAGAGTATTTCATTGGATGCAATTTCAGTAACATTGCGTTTCTGACCTATGTTTTTGCTGGGATCTGCGTTTTCGATGAGAGGGTTGTATACTGGTCTACTCATGGACATCCTGATCGAGATTGAAGCATGTGTGAGCTGTAGATTACTGTAATTATAGTTTCAACGTCAGTTGTGACTTTCAACTTCCGCCGCTGCGTTTATGTGCGGCGACAGTCTTACGTGGAAGGCTACAGTTCCTAGGCCCAGTTGTGTGATCCATTGCAAGATGATGGAAAATGCGGTCTGAGCATTTGCAATTGTTGGTTGGCACATTTCAGTTTTGATGCAGTCATGTGGTTTTGGTTTTAGACGAAACGGAAACACACGAAACGAAGTAAACAATTGAAACACAAACAATTTTGAGTATTTGTGCATGCTCCTTGTTTTGCAGGTAGGTTCTTCTTTGTCAGTTGGTCAGTTGACGAGTGTAGTTTTTTTTGTGAAAATGACTTGTTGAAGGGTTCTTGCAAAACCACGGAAACAGGTTCATTTCCAGAACACCTGCATGCTTGTCAACGGATTTGTTGTTGGATTGGTGCTGCATGTAGCAGGGAGTGCACGATGAACTCATGAGAGCTTGCTTTGTTTTTGGGATGGTGACTGTGCTGATGTCATGTAAAGAGGGACAGTCAGTTTTCCCTATTTTGCTGCTTTGGAAGTGAGGCCAGATTGTGTTGCATGTTGGAACTTGTGATACTGGTTCGCAAAAGTCTGGTATGCTGGTGGCGTCCAGAATTTTGGGAAACAGTCTTGTGAATGATTTGTGTTGTTTAGTGACTTGTGGTGTTTGGCATGTCTTTCATGTTGGTATGATGGAAATGGAAGAATGCGGCTCTACATTCAACAGGGATTGTCTGCCCGTGTCGTCCAAGCCTTGCATCGTAGACTCGAGAGGGTAGTCAGCATGGCAGCTGAAGGTGGACCTCACGTTCATGGTGTGCCGGGGGAAGGTGAACTCCGTGGCAATGATGCGGAAGGAGACCGAGCTGACCGATCGAGATCACCAGCTCGAGCCGCATTGGGAGCCCCTGGAGCCGCGTTGGGAGCCCCTGGAGCAGCGTTGGGAGCCCCTGGAGCCGCGTTGGGAGCCCCTGGAATACCAGCTGCAGAAGGCCGTGATGTGGAGGTTCCTCCAAACCCTGAGGAAGTCATTGAGGATACCAGTGGGGATCCCGAGATTTCGATGATGATGGCTTCAAAGACCTTGGCGCAGAGTATCCTGGCATGCTCACGCCGAATTGCAGCCATGGGGGCAGAGCTGAACCAGGCCATGGAAGGGTACAATGAAGGACGCCTGGAATTAGTGAAAAGCCTGGGAAGTATCAAAGAGCAGCTTGCTCTTCATGCACATGCGGCAACGGCGATGGGTAGTACCGTTACTCATCAAAGCAATGAGGTGAAAAAGCTGCTCGCTGCTTTCGACAAGTTCAGTCACATAGCCAAATGGTCACTGAAAGGCAACAATACCCTTGAAGATAACATTGGCTCTGTGAAAGAAGAAGTGGGAAATCGAGGGGAGAAAATAGAACAGGCCATCAAGGTAGGCCTTGGAGAGGAGGTGACTGGACTCCTTCGAAATCTCATCCGGGTGATCGGAGAAAAGGGTGAACCAGATCCTTCGACGGCCCCAGGGATGCCGATGCCTGAAAGGATGGAAGGTTACCCATCCTTCCCGCTTCCGAATGTTCCAAGCGGAGTTGGACCGGTGGGAACTCCTGCCACACCTGGTATGGCTGGAATGACTGGGAACACGGTTCCATCATCCGTGCATGAACATGCCCCGAAGGGGGCGTCTGGACATGGATCCTCTGCAGGCGGAGTGCCAGTGCATGGAGCCCCAGGAGCCTCGGCATGTGGACTGCCGACTAATGTGCAGCCACCACAGGTGCCGCCTCCTGCAGCGCCATCAGTGACTATGCCAGCAGGAGTGATGACACCGCCTGCACTGCCTGAGTCCCTGTTTGTGGGCTTCTGCCCTATCAACCCTGGGGAGCAGAGGCCGGCCATGTCTATGCATCCTGGGCTGACGACGCCAAGCCAACGGCAAGGGGCTATCATGTCGAAAGATGCAACCAGCGGTGAAGTCCGCACGTTATCCCCTACGCCATACAAGGGCGCCCAAGTGAATGCCCTCATATCGCTTTGGGCACCAGGCGGCCTGGCCATGTTGCGCGATGGGCAACAACAATGTCGTCGGGTGTATCAATAGAGATGCTGGTGCCGCCCTGGGATGACATCTGAGAGAGGCCTGAATATTTTTTGTGAAGGATTAGCAGTTTTCTTTGCGCCAGAGAGAATAGCTAGTATCGGCTAGCTCGAGGTTCACTCTGGTGCACCATTGCTATGACTGTGTCTGTGATTCAGACCTCCTGCACTGCAAAAGGGGGTGAGCCTGCAAGGTTTGATATTGCTTGGGATGAATCAGCTCTGGATTGGAACGGTGTCATGTTTACGTTGAACTTGAGCATGTTTGTGAACTTGAGCATGTTTGTGAACTTGAGCATGTTTGTGAATTTGTTGTGAACTTGTGCATTGTGATTGATTCATTGTTGAGTGTGGTTTGTGTTTATCTGCCGCCGTTTTCCAAATGATGACAAGGCCAGACCTGATTCTTAATTGAGGAGAATCAAAGTAGGTCCAGGCCAAACGTCTGATGGAAACCCTTGGAAGGTTTTGTTTTTTTGATTTTGAGCGTCTTGTGATTGATTTGATTGTGATATCAGTGGATTGGACATCCCTGACTTGAGATACATGTCAGTGTTGTTGAAATTGCTTTGATAGGTTTGCGCATCTTGATGTCAGTGGAATGGATTTCCCTGGCGTTGTGAACATGTTCGTAGGCAGTGATTGTGAAGTTGCTTAGGTAGTTGTTTTCTTTGTTTGAACATGCAATAGATCAACGTTTATGATGGCCAGAATTCATTTGAGGTTTTTGAAGGTTGATGGACTTTATGTCAAAAGGGGGACAAGGTCCAGCCTTGGAAGTTTGCCCTGAGCTTAGTGCATCTCATGCCTAGCGTGCCTGAAACTTAGAACGCTTGGTATCTAAGGTGTTCCAAGCTTAGTGTATCTAGTATATAGCTTGTCCGAGACCGAGTTTGCCTGGTGCATCAATGTATTCGTGTTCAAAACTTTGATACCACGAATATGGTTTTGGACTGTGAGTAGTTGAGGCTGAAGACAGTTTTGCTTGTCTGACGCGTTTATCTTCCATTGGAGGATGCGGATTAGCTGAAACAGTCGGCCTTGGTTTTGTGTTGACTCCGACAGTGCTTCGTCTGTCTCCGTCTTGGATCTCGTGTGTGTGTTGTTGGTGTTGTGTTTTTGTTCTCGTTTGTTTTAGGGGCCAACAAACAGCACTGTAGTTGATCGCGAACTGACGCCATGGTCTCTTTGGTCAGTCGATGGATTCTGAAATGGTGATGTTGACTGGTTGAGGATAGATGAGAGCTGTGCCCATGGAGACGTCTATGGAGTATTGCTGACATCAGCATTGGCGATGGTTGTGGGTATGGATGGACTGTTTATTTAAGATGAGCGAAGTGTTGGAGGAACAACCGTCTATCTCTTGAGGATCAGTTGATTTTCGAAGACAGTTATATTTTTTTGGAAACTTCGAATGCATCAGAAGAGTTTATACTTCATTTTCCTGTTGAGGTGCTTGGAGCATCGAAGTCTCCTGGCGAATACGATGTATTCTATGAGTGTGACCTTGAAGGTATGGCGAAGTTCATACTGGATATACCTCTGAGTATGTATAGAGAGAGAAATGAATGTCATGTCGAAAGGGGGTGTGGAAGTTTGGACCCTTGTGGGTGCAACTTGGCATTGGAGCGACCTGACTTTCATTGAGCCTTCAGTGGTGAAGCTGGACTATGGAAGATGTCTACAGTCGAATCGAGCGGTTTCGATATTACTTTGTAGCATTTGAGATTGCAGGAGTTGGTTCGAGATATCGATCTATGAATCTGAGTGAATCTACATGAAGTTCAGGACACTTTGTGTACAGTGTGAAGCCTTATTTGGCTTTATGACTCGAAGCGAATGCTTCCAGAAGCATTCGCTATGCAGTTGAGTCGGGATGTTATGACTCCATCGATTTCGGAAGCTCTTTGACCTCTTAGAGGTGTATGAATCCGACTGAGATGTTCTTTTGGATCATCCATCTCGATTCTTGACATGGCTTCGTACATCTGAGATGTTGATGAAGCCTGTTTTGTTGCCACTTGCGAGTACTTGAGATACTTTGGCATTGTGAGGACAATGCCTACGTATCTTATTTGAGGTACTCCGGCATTGTGAGGACAATGCCTACGTACCTTATTTGAGATACTCCGGTATTGTGAGGACAATGCCTACGTATCTTCCTTGGCCTCTGGATATTTGATCTGGAAGTCTACTTTGTGATCTTTGCATCTGTGGCCTACAGCTGACGTTTGGTTATTACAGTAAGCGAACTACTTTAGCGCTATGACTGGTTATGACTGGACATTGGCTGGAAAGTTAAGCAGATCATTTGAGTATGTGAGATACTCCGGCATTGTGAGGACAATGCCTACGTATCTGATTTAGCCTCTGGGTGCTTAATCTGGAAAGCTGTATTATGATCTTTATGCCTCTGACTTGCTGCTGACTTTTGGTTGTGACAGTAAGCGAACTATGTTAGCGCTATGACTGTTTACGACTGGATCTTGGCTAGGAAGTCGAACAGAGTATTCTATTCTCCTTGGTAGTTTGGAACTATGAGAACACATCTCTATGTGAAAGACTGTTTTGGAGATGGAACATGAGGTTCCTATGTTGCTCTGTATTGCGAGAGGATTTTGTATAGGAATTTGACTGGAACATTTCGTTCTTAACTAGCCGTGTGACTAGTCTAGACGTTTGGTAGAGACTAGTAACACCGGCTAGCTGGTTACTTGCGTTTGAATGAGAACCAGTTTGATTTGAGAACTTTTGGAGATGTTTCTGATGTTTTTGTGACTAGGTGATTTGTATATCATAGCAGTTCGGAATTGTTTCAACAACCTTTAAGGGAAGGTTGTGTGTTGGAAACCTGGAATCGAGTTTCCCAGTTGAGACATCGGCTCAAGGGAGTGGTGTCGAATGTTCCGAAGCGAACTGAACTGCAGTATCACTTAGGGCATTGGAAACAGTAGCCACACTTGGACTTTGTTGCTTCCCTTTGGGTTTGTGGCCGTGTGCCTGCCCTGGATCTTGTTGACCTGTCCTGTTGTGTGGCGTCTGGAGAGAAAAGAGGGAGTCTGACGTGCACTTAGGAGTCGGGGTGGAACAAGTTCCTTTCTTTGACTTTGTAGGGAAGTAAGTAACTGCGGAGTTGCGAACACAGTAGGTGTTCACTTCTGGCGTAGTGATCTAACGAAAGCGTTGATTTGGGTACACGAGAGGTGTACTTGGGTTTACGTTTTTCACACCAAGAGATTTTTGTTGCTGCAAGGTGAGGACTTGAAGGAAAGGGTCATAGACGATTATCGTCGAAGTTTGGTCAATGCAGCATTTGCGTCAAGATCTTATTTGGAGTTGCAGGACGTGGACGTATTGGCAGCTATGATTACAATGGTCATGCAACTGGTTGCTGAGAGCCCTTGCGTTTCAGTGAAGCTCAGCAATTGGACGGTCCTTGAGGGGACGCTTTCTCGATCAGTGAGATCGGGGGAAGTTTGGTTGGCCGCTGTTTCGATTTGTCCAAGGCTTACAAACAAATTGCAGTCAGCAAAGCAGTTTACAACACGCAGTTGTCACAAAGCGTCGGTGACCCCTCGCCCCCCACCCGCCTTGGTTGCAGCCGTTCTCCCCGCGCCGTGCCAAGACAATACAATACAAACAATGTGACCCATACCCGGGTTCCTAGCCATGTCGTTATGTAGCTATTTAATCACTGAGCTCATTTTAGAGCTTAGATCTTGCAGTGTTAAATTAATTATCTAGCTATCCAGCTATCTCGCGAGGTAGCTAGCTAGCCATCTATAGCTGTCTAGACCAAGGGAAAATGAAAAGAAAAGAATTTGAATTTAACAAACATTTTCCAGCCATTAAAAAGGCTTGCTGTTTATTTATAATAAAAAAATCAACTATCCTCCTATCTAGCTATCTATCGAGGTAGTTATCTAGCCATCTATAGGTATCTAGACCAATGGAAAATGAAAAGAAAAATCTGAATTTAACAAACATTTTCAAGCCAAACAAGGCAAACTTTGAAAAATAAACACAAAAAAGAAATGAAAACCAAAGCCTATCGAGCTATCTGGCTATGTAGCCAGGTAGCTATCTACCCATCTACAAATATTTCGACCCAAACCATTCTCTTCCTGGGGGCTGCGTCCCCCCCAACTCCCCCGCTTCTTTGAATCCACTCCCTTCGCTTTCAATCACCCTCTTCTTTTCCAAACCCTTCTCTTCCGTCACGTCTTGTTCGGCGCACGCAATGCGGAAGGGAAGTGGCACCTCTACACCAGCCAATCCCTTCCATTTGGATCCATTGCATCTGTTTACGCTTTTAACAAGTCAGCAAGGGCACTGCAGCATTTGCTTTTGGAAGATTTCCACATAATGACCACAAATGACTTTCTTACAGTGGACCTGGAAGTTTCTAGAGAGATCACCACGGGAATTGTCTCCCAAGTGTTTCAAATTTTGGGCTGGAAGCACGCGGTGGCCGGAAAGAAAGCCAAGCCTTTCTCCAAGACGTTTGGCGCTCTGGGAGTGGAATACAACTTGGAAAAGATACATAAGGGCTACTTTACAGTGGGAAACAAACAAGAGAGACTGGAAAGAATTGGTCGCATGATAGCCAGGTGGCGACAGAAGGGAAAGTGCTTCAGTCAACGGCAGCTTCACTACATGGATTGCTAAATTTCGCTTCTGGTTTTACTTTGGGGAAATCACTACAGATGGCGGCTCATGGGTTCTCGCTCCTTGCCTCGGGGTTCAATCTGCCAGCGGAATCTCTTCGGGACCTCTGCAACCATTCACTGATAATTTTGAAAACTTTGCAGCCGAGAAACATCGAGTTGCTGTGGAAGTTTGGACCCTTGTGGGTGCAACTTGGCATTGGAGCGACCTGACTTTCATTGAGCCTTCAGTGGTGGAACTGGACTATGGGAAGGTGTCTGCATCAGACATAAGTAGCTTCAATATTGCTTTGTGGTTTGAGAAGCTGCATGAGCTGATCTGAGATATCGACCAGTGAGTCTAAGTGGATCTACTTGGAGCTTGACTCTCCTTTGAATACAGATTGAAGCTTTATTTTGCTTTATGACAGTGGACGAATGCTTTCAGAAGCATTCGCTATACAGTTGAGTCGGAATGCTATGATTCCATCAATCTCGGAAGTTCTTTGACCTCTTGGAGGAGTATGGATCTAGCTGAGATGATTTTGGATCATCAGTTTCGATTCTGGTCATTGCTTCGTACATCTGAGATGTTGGTGAAGCCTATTTGATTATTTTTGTGAGTACGTGAGATACTCCGGCATTGTGAGGACAATGCCTACGTATCTTCTGTGACCTCTGGTCTGGGTATTTGATCTGGAAGTCTATTTTGTGACATTTGTAGCTGTGACTATTGGCTGACGTTTGGTTATTGACAGTAAGCGAACTACTTTAGCGCTATGACTGCTGATGACTGGACATTAGCTGAGAAGTCAAGCAGATCTTTTGAGTATGTGAGATACTTCGACATTGTGAGGACAATGCCTACGTATCTTATTCAGCCTCCAGATACTTGATCTGGAGAGCTGCATTATGATCTTGATGCATGTAACTTGGTGCTGACTTTTGGTTATGACAGTAAGCGAACTACTTTAGCGCTATGACTGTTTATGACTGGATATTGGTTGAGAAGTCGAGCAGAACAGTCTACTCTCCACGACGGTTTGGAACTATGAGAAGACATCTCTGTGCGAAGAACTGTTTTGGAGATGGAACATGAGGTTCCCATGTTGTTCTGTATTGCAAGAGGATTTTGTATAGGAATTTGAGTGGAACATTTCGTTCTTAACTAGCCGTGTGACTAGTCTAGACGTTTGGTAGAGACTAGTAACACCGGCTAGCTGGTTATTTGCGTTTGGACGAGAACCAGTTTGACTTGAGAACTTTTGGAAATGTTTCTGACGTTTTTGTGACTAGGTGATTTGTATATCATAGCAGTTTGGAATTGTTTCAACAACCTTTGAGGGAAGGTTGTGTACTGGAAACCTGGAATCGAGTTTCCCAGTTGAGACATCGGCTCAAGGGAGTGGTGTCAAATGTTCCGAAGAGAACATGAACTGCAGTGTCACCTAGGGCACTTGAAACAGTAGCCACACTGGAACATCTTCCTTGCTTCGTTTCTTTGTTTGTGGGCTGTGGCCGTGTGCCTGCCCTGGTTCTTGTTGACCTGTTCCGTTGTGTGTGGCGTCTGGAGAGAAAAGAAGGAGTCTGACGTGCACTTAGGAGTCGGGGTGGAACAAGTTCCTTTATTTGATATTGCAGAGAAGCAAGTAACTGCGGAGTCGCAACCACAGTAGGTGTTTGCGTCTGGCGTAGTGATTTTATGAAAGCGTCGATTTGGGTACACGAGAGGTGTACTTGGGTTTACGTTTTTCACATGGTAGCGGAGCCCTGAAAAGGGCTACCCACACCATCTTCCGCTGACCCTTGTTTGTGACAAGATGCTAAGGACGTCATCTAAGGTGAGATTGGGATCTTGGATATTGGAGCTCCGTGTTCTATGCGCAGAGGCAGAGATGAGCTCGTACTAAGGTGCACCTGTTTCACAGGAGGTGATGGTCTGAATGTATAAGGTCACTAGGGAGTGTGAAGTTGGTTTGAGTCTGTTTGAGTTCAGGTGACTTTGGGATCCTGTTTTAGTTTTTGTATAGATTTCTACGGATCATGAGGATAGTGGATTGTTTTGTTGGACGACTATCCGTTTGCAAGTTGGGCAAGTATTGGCAGGGTGTATGCTTGGTAGGCTGGACAGAAGTGAGCCCGGGTGAACTGTCGACAGTGGTACCTGTAGAAGAGCATACAAGATTAGTCAGCCCTGGGCAGGACACTTGTGACTTGGACGGAGGAGTTGAGTTTTTGGATTTGTGTTGGCAGTGGATTCTGTCAGAACAAGTTTGTTTTATTATTACCTTGTGTAGGTGCGTGGTCTGTGGAAGGCGTCCATGTGGTCTTGGCAGTATTCTGGTAGGGGTCTGTGTCATGGTGTGACGTATTGCTAGCGTAGGGTCACTAGTGCAAGGCTACGCTGGAGTATCTGAAGATGTTTGCATGGATGGAGCGTTCCTAGACGTAGGAATTTCGTTTAGGCAGTAGAAAGTGACGGTAGGTAACTTGCTGCAAGATTGCAACTTGGAACTCCCTGAGGATGGGGCAGCAGATTGCCAGGTTTGACATCCTCGGACACTGAGGTATTGGACCAAGGTGCAAGGGTTGGGAACTGATGGTGTCAGGTATGTGGTTCTTGCGTACAACCAAGGCACGTCTTGGGTCTTGAACTCAGTTGGTATTTAGAAGAGTGATAAGAGAAGGTGTATCAGGTGACTGAGGTGAGCATGTGAAGAGCGCTTTCTGAGTTGTCATGGCAGTGTTACTCAATCTAAGGATTTGATTTGATTGTTTGGAGCCCAATACGCATGAAACTTTGTTTTTGGAGTACACTGTGGATGATTGAAAGTGGAAGTCATGCTTGTCACTGATGACGCCAAGTATTGTTCAAGAAGGTCAAAGGTAGATCTGGCTGCCATGTCCGATCGGGGAGACCAGAAGGAAGTCTCTAAGGAGGAGCCAACATCTGTAACGTCTCGCGCTAAACAACCAGTGATCAAGAATAGCTTCGACAAGAAGGGCCAGTCTATCAAAGCTGTGAGGCGTCGAGCATATCCCATTGATGCGGCTACCTGTGCCGCATCTGGTGTCATTGACGTGAATCGACGGCGTCGAGAATATCCCATTGACGCAGCTACCTGTACTCCACCTGTTGTCATTGATGCGGATCGGCGACGTCGAGAGTATCCCATTGACGCGGCTACCTGTGCCGCTCCTGTTGTCATTGATGCGGAAGAAGGTATGGCGGGCATCAAAAGGCAGCCGCCGTTGATTGATGCTGCGGCGATGTCTACGTCTGGGAAGGAAGGTCACGGTGATGCACGTGCCAACTCGGACGATGAGTTGACGAGTGTGAGTGACGTCCCGGAGAGGACAGCTGAAGAAGACCTGCTCAGAGAGGTTGGGCTGAGTGATCATAGTTAGGTCATAGTCTGCTGGTTTAGGAGGAGACGTCAGTAGAAATAGCTTTTGCGCTCTGCGGTTGACTGCCTGGAAAGAAATGACCCGTTTAGCTCTGTTTTTTTTGATGTCGGAGCTTGAAACGTTGAACTGTTTGTGACCTAGAGGTGTATAAGGTCGTTGGCTGAGAGAGGTAAAGCTGAAAGCGACAGAGAAAGCCGTTGGGTCAGTCTTGTGATGTTTCCACATCTCATGTGCAAACATCACAAGACTGGGAGTTTTTTTGGTTTCCAAGAATATGAGCTTTGGATGCACCTCCATTCACGTTTCCGCAGCTGTTTGTGACTGTTTTGTGTCAAGAGCTCTGAGACCGTGGCAGTGTGTGTGCGTTTCAAACATGGAGTCGCTCAAGCTCTGGATTGCTTTGACGCCTAAGCAGTTGGAAGAGTTGAACAAGGGCAATGAAGTGTTTCCAGATGAAGTTGTTGCTCCTGAAAGGATAATAACCTTATTTTCAACTGCCAAAAATTTGCCTGTTTAAAACAGGCAAATTAGACCAACAACAAACATCTCGGGTTTCCAATCTTGAATTTGTTTCCTTATGAGGGTTGTTTCATTGGTCTTTGAAACACTCTTTGGAACCAAATTTAAACGATACGTTTCACACTATTTAATCTGGATTCTGTCTTTCCATGCAATTCTTGGTTCAAGTGGTGGGTGGTGGGTGACTTACTTTGCAGACCCCTCAAAAGTTTGTGCTGGGGGGTGCTGCCTATGGAACTTGGGGAGGCGGATGAGGCTTCAGGTGATTTGGTACCACATTTTGACAGTTCGGAGTTTGGCGGTTTTCAAGCAGATCTCTGGGAGCTGGACTATAATGGACGTGATGCTCCGGGGCGTCCTCCAGATGTCGTGCCTTCACCGTCGGAAGCTGTAGATCAACCACCAGGTTCACTTGTAGATTTGCCTTCAGGTACAGTTCCACATGATGAGTTTCAATCTTCAAAAGTCAATTTTTCAAACTTACTGACACATGCAATGCGTGATACGGCTGCAAGTTCTTTTGTTTTGCCTTGGGAGACGGATGAATGGGCATGCATTTTCAATCCGGACAGTGACATCATGGACACGCTGCTACCTTCGTTCGAACCCAAGTTGAAAGCAGTGAAACTCAATCCTGTGAATGAGGAAGTTGCTGCGGTTAGTGTCAGGGATGGGAAACCCCAATCACATTTAGGAAAACCATTCTTTCAAGCTGCTGGTTCACGAAGACATGACGTTACGTGGACAGAAAAGAGAGAAGCTGAACTGCAACGAGCCTTGAAGAAGTGGTATGCCATCATTTGCAACTGGCCTGACAGCTGGTCCTGTAAAAGTGAACTTCTTGCTTGCGCCACATCCTCAGAAGGACTCGAATTGCTTGGAGACTACTTGACTGGCAAAGCTCCGGCAACGTTGGTAAAACGTGCAAACAGTCTCATTTTCATGCAAAACATGCTGAACCAACTGGGGTATTTTTGGCCTTTGTCTGAACCAGATTTTTACAGGTTTTTAAAGACACTGAAGAGTGCTGGACACTCGACCAGCAGGCTGAAGTCACTCCTCGAGGCCGTAACCTTTTGCAGATATTCCTTTCATTTGCCGGAGCTGCACGAACTGACTGTCAGCAAGAGGTGCTTGGGGGCAGTAGTGGACGATTTGCCAGGCAAGATCAAACAGGCTGAACCATTGACTGTCTTTGATGTCAAACGGTTGCACTGGGTTTTGGAACATGGTAATGTATGGGACAAAGTCTTCAGTGGGGCTGCCTTGTTTTGCATCTATGCAAGAGCTCGTTGGAGCGATTTCATCCACGGGAATCACCTACGGCTGGACACCCAGACGGACGGAATTGTCTACGCTGACATGGAGGTGCAGGTTCATAAGACCATGAGGGCTTCAGCAAACCGATTCAAGTTTTTGGACCTCGTAGCATCTGGCATTGGAATTGCAGGGCACAATTGGATTGGACACTGGCTGGACGCACTTGGACACATAGGTCGTGATCCACTCAGTGGGGTGGATGGACTTTCCTTGATGCCTGCGCCTGGAGATGATGGACAAGCTTGGCAACGCTCTTTGGAAAGCGATGAGGCAAGTAAGTGGTTGCGTTTGATTTTGGGAGAAGAGATCAACAGAAAGGACAGCAAGAGACAGATTTCATCTCATTCCCTCAAAGCGACCCTTTTGTCTATGGCTGCAAAGAGGGGACTTCGGCATGAGGATAGGCTTGCAATGGGACATCATATTCACCCTTTTCGGATGGCAGATGTCTATGCTCGAGAGGCTCAAGCCAGATGCATCAGACTGATTGACAGGCTGCTGGTGGAGATTAAGACTGGTTTCTTTGACCCTGACGCGAACAGAGCAGGACGTTTTCACAGAGAACTTTTTCCAGATGATTCAGAAGACTTGGGCGCAGAACGTTTCTCAGAAGATGCATCGGTCAGAGATGACATCACTACTGAAGTCAACCAAAAGCTCGACGAAGCTGAGAACGTAGTGCTCTCTCCAGACGAGCCACTGGAGGAGGGACACATTACCAGCTCTTCCTCCGAAAGCGAGGCGGAGAGCGTGGAACTTGAAGCCCCAGTCAAAGTTTTTCACCCGCCTTCGGCGCCAGATGGCTTTAGGTTTGTTCAAAACAAACGCACAAAGACGTTACACTTGGTTGACCATAAGTACCCTAGTGGGACGTGTTGTGGAAGGCTCTTGGACGCCAACTATGTGACACCAGCTCAACTCAGATACGACTCAGCAACCTGTCATGTGTGCAAAAGGCACAGAATGTGACAGGGGTTGCCGAGTGCAGATCCAACGGCGATGACGCTGGGTGGAAAACAAGAGACCATGCAAGGCAACACACAACTTGAGGTGGTCAATCCACTCAATGGTTTGGGGTGGTTGTGCATGAATGAGAAACAATTCAATTTTTTTTGGAACAAAATGACCTTTGCAATCCTTTGACGTGTGGGTCCGCCAGCGTCAGTTGGGTTGAACGGCTCAGACATCCGAACATGACGCATGAAAGTCGTGTGGCTCATAGGTGTGAGTGGTACAGCCATCACGTCTGGGAACATGAGCTTCGTATTGAAAAAACTTGGATAAACGAAACGTCAAACCAAATCAAATTTTGTTTGTTTGTGAATGTTCATTTCTTGCTGGAGTTCAATAAAAATACCTCAAAAACTTGTTGAGCATTATTTATTGCTTCGCTTTACACAGATAGGCCATGACTCTCATCGACTCGAAGGCTGCTTTTCAACAGAGGTGTGGCGAATTATCCACTGCATCGATTTCGTTTTTCGAATTGCTGGCAGCTCAGAACATCGATTCCTTTTCGGAGCTTGCATTTTCATGTGGCACACCTAATCGCCCACCAAGCGATGAAGAGTTCAAGGCGCTGTCAGATTCGGTATTGGGAGGCGGGGCTTCAGCTGGACAGATCGGCCTGCTTAGGCGACTACATTTCGAAGCTGCCACATTGGTTTTGTCGCATCTGAAAACAGCAGTTTCAAGTGAGACCAGTGAGGGTATCAGGAAACTCCCGTTTGCGGAGAAGCAGGCAAGGTATGCGAAAGTCAAAGCCACCATTTCGGGCTTTCTGATACAAGGTGAAACGGAACCATCTCATGCGTTGGTTGACAAGTGCCAGATTATGTATGACACCAACTCTGTCATGTGGCTGGCTCCATCGGTTTGCACAAAACGTGAACTTGAGATACAAGCCGCGCCGAAGGACAATCAGCAAGTGTTGAAGATTGAATCACAAACTTTGAAGGTCAGTACAGAAGGTGCGAAAATAGGAGATGCCGACCACAGCTCTGAGATAAAACTGCAATGATGTTGGCAACGGAGGAGTGTTGCCCTAGAGATGTGTGAGTTGTTGTCATGGCAAATTTCGCAGAAATGGTTGTCAACCATGTTTGCAGTTTATGCTTCTGACCCACCCCCTAATTTCAGCAGGGTGACGCTGGCACAGTTGATTGCCGCCGACAAAGCGTTGTGGACAATCCTTGCTAGAGATGTCGAATCGGTAAAACCAAACGCAAATGGAGACAGACCATTGGATGCAGCGGTTGAAAAGCTCATGTGCGACCCAAGGGTCACAATGCACATGTTATCTCTGCCAAACAGAGCACCAACAGCATCATCAACTATCACAACGACTGAACGTGCATCAGATGGGGCGCCGAGCAATACAGGGGTCAGGCCAAAGAAGAAGGCACGCCCGGGCAAGGGCAATAGAACGGCTCCAACGCCACCAGAGGAATTGAAGTCATGTTACCATCAAACCTCAGACGGAAAGCCCATTTGCTGGGCTTACAATTTGAGCAACGGTTGCAGTTTGAGCACGACGGGGCAGCCACCACGATGTACCAAGGGCGTTCACATGTGCGCTTTTTGCAGACGAGTTGGCCATTCTTTCCAAACTTGCAAGGCGGCTCTTGGAAAGAAGAGCGATCACTGACTCAAGTCCACTGACAATGACGGAGCTGGGCATACACAACAGAATTCAATACAGAATAGACACTCAGGTGAACAACACTCTGACGGCAGTCTACAATGTCTCACTCCAAAGGTTTCACCTGAGAGCCAAATTACAAAAGCACAGATGTTAGAAGACATGCTGATACGCTTGCATGGAGCACCACAAACCCATCGGAAACCTTTTACGGGGGGTGAGTTGCGTGTTTCCTCCTCGATGACTGAAAAGACAACAGTTCTTGGCGTCACAACGGTGCCTGGTGGCACATGGGGTGAGCCGCGTGTTTCCTCCTCAATTACAGAAAAGACAACAGATCTTGGCAGCACAACAGTTCTTGGTGGCACACTTAACCTTACAAATGTCAGAAAGCTGGGATGGTATTTAGGGGTTCTACGATGGGCAGGCTACACTTACAATGTCCGGCTTTTGCTCAGAAACCAGAGCCTTGTTTTTGGCTTGCGTAGCTGCATATGCCATGCAGCTGACTTTGATTGTGGCGATGTGAACGGAAGCCTGGTTGAAGTAAGCCTGGTTGAAGTGAGGCTTCAGGTGACCCTCATCCGCCTTGCATTCGCCTAGCTCAGTGGGTGAGATGGAGGCGACCGGAGCTTTCTTTTTTGGGTGCAGGCCATGCACCCGACCTTGAATGGGGTGATGAGAACTTGCGCTTGCCTCGAATGAGGTTTCAAGCCATGCACCTGACTTTGAATGTGGTGATGTGAACGTTAACTTGCCTCGAATGAGGCTTTAAGTGGCTTGCGTTCTTTGGAAGGTGGAGTTTCACTTGAATTTGACAGAAGCGCGAGGCCTCAAGCAGGTTGAAGACCTCTTGGATTGCGGAGTCACCCCAAAACTCCAGTTGCATACGGGGGCAAGGCCTCAAGCAGGTTGAAGACCTCTTGGATTGCAGAGTCACCCCAAAACTCCA
This sequence comes from Cladocopium goreaui, assembly GCA_947184155.2. Lineage (NCBI taxonomy): Eukaryota > Dinophyceae > Suessiales > Symbiodiniaceae > Cladocopium > Cladocopium goreaui. Next base: position 82,654 of record CAMXCT020001246.1, on the reverse strand, counting down.
GTTGCATAGGGGTGTTTGTCTTGTCACATGAGAAAATGCTGCACTAGCTGGACGGGGGTGAGTGCGGGTGCAGCATCCGACTTAGCCTGTTGGCTTGGCAGATTGACATGTGAGACCACCCCTGTGCGTTGGAAAAGAATGCGTGGCCGATTCATTTTGACAGTGAACTCACATGAAGCATTTGTCCGATGGGTTTAATTTTTTTTTGTGAGTCAATACAGTGCAGATTCATTTTTTTTTGGATGATGTTTACTGGTTTGCGACGACGTGCGGTCAGAATATATGTCAGCGCATGTCAGAATAGATTCCAGTCAAGATGTGGGTTCCCCCCCTCTTTTGTTGTTTGTTGTGGTTGGTTTGGCATAGGAAATAAGTTGTTGCTCCTGAAAGGATAATAACCTTATTTTCAACTGCCAAAAATTTGCCTGTTTAAAACAGGCAAATTAGACCAACAGCAAACATCTCGGGTTTCCAATCTTGAATTTGTTTCCTTATGAGGGTTGTTTCATTGGTCTTTGAAACACTCTTTGAAACCAAATTTAAACGATACGTTTCACACTATTTAATCTGGATTCTGTCTTTCCATGCAATTCTTGGTTCAAGTGGTGGGTGGTGGGTGACTTACTTTGCAGACCCCTCAAAAGTTTGTCCCTCCCACCAACACCCTCTTTTGAGGGAACTGAACCTTTTCTCCAGTATATGGGCGCACGGGAGCGTGGGCGCATTGCTGCATCAGCTCCACTAGCCCTACGACCAGTTGCAACTGGGTCACCGAAAATTGCTTGGTGCACTGCCTTGATGATTTTTTCCAGTGGATTTATTTCTGCCTGCAGCATAATCTGGTGGATCCTTTTGGATTGATTTTTCCCACATTAGTTGGCTGCAATTTGTTGACAGACATTGTCTTGCAACTACACCTGGCCATCTCTATTTGGCCATGTCTAGTTGCTACCTTGGCGACTTCAATACCCCAATGACAGTCAACTTTAGCAGACTGCCACGGAGGATTTATTTTCCTTACATGACGCCACCAACGGAATCCTTTTACAATTTCCATTCCTGCCTCACCCACAGCCGTGAGTGCGGGTGCAGCATCCGACTTAGCCTGTTGGCTTGGCAGATTGACATGTGAGACCACCCCTGTGCGTTGGAAAAGAATGCGTGGCCGATTCATTTTGACAGTGAACTCACATGAAGCATTTGTCCGATGGGTTTAAAATTTTTTTGTGAGTCAATACAGTGCAGATTCATTTTTTTTGGATGATGTTTACTGGTTTGCGACGACGTGCGGTCAGAATATATGTCAGCGCATGTCAGAATAGATTCCAGTCAAGATGTGGGTTCCCCCCTCTTTTGTTGTTTGTTGTGGTTGGTTTGGCATAGGAAATAATACTCCGGCCGTTTTGGTCTACGTTTGGGACCTAAGGAGGCTGTGGATCGTGCCCAGTACTTTATGGATTGGACACCTGAAGGTTTGAAGGGTGAGCACCATCAGAAAGACTATGCGGTGATGGAAATGGAAGTCTTTGCGCTCGGGTACCTTGTGAAAGTTGAAAGTGGAATCTTGGAGAAGACTAAGCCCACTGAGTATCGCTGGCATGGGCCTGTGAAGTGCGAAGAGTGGGATAGCAACGGGCGCTTGCTGTACCGCATTAGTGAGTTGGCTGCTAAATTCATTTAACTGGTCAGGGTCCAAGTATAGCAATCGGGCAGACCATGGAGTATTAGGAATGGTTTTTGAATCACAGTTTGAAATGCGGAAGGGAAAGAAGAAAGAGTCCCTTCGGCAGCCTGGAGAGTCTGCGTTGCTCATGTGATGGACAGACAGTTTGCATTGCTGTGGGGAAACTTTGAAGTTGGATACATGGAGTTGTCATGCAGAGTTGGAGCTTGACTGTAGGGTCATGGGTCGTTGGTTCAGAGGGACTGTATGCGGCAAGGATCACAGTCAAGAGATCAGCCTGTACTGAGACTTGCAGTGATGTGTGTTTTCTGTTTCACTCCTTTTTGTGGCATGTTGGCTGTAGGTCATGTGTTGAAAGTGACTTGTCAATTGATTGCCTGGAGAGGAGCGTTGAGAATATCTTGATAGGCTGAGGTTGGGAGTAGGTCCTGGAGACACTAGGGTAGGTGTTGGGACAGTGAAGACTCCGACAACTTGCCTAGATGTCTTTGGAGGTAAGAGCTGAGAAATCACTGGGATGTGAGTGGCTCAAGCGTTTAAGCTCAAGGAAAGTATCGCCACATAGTCTATACCAAGAATGGACAATCGCGACAACCGACCACTACGTGAAGCAATGGAGGAACAGCACATTGAGTGGATTGTCGGATTGGAGAAGTTGACGAGTGTCTTTCGGATAGTACAGACTATGCTTGTTCTCATGGAATGGCTTCTACCTTTGCTTGAAGATGTTCGTTTGAATGCGAACCAACGGGACATCATGGCAATGTTCCGCGATCATCTCTCAGAATTGGAGATCGAGATGCAAAGGCAGATTGTTGAGATGCGTGAGCGTATCTTAGGCCGATATCAGAGGTCATTGCAAGGTTGAAATGCCTGTGACCCGTTTCTGTGTGATCAATTTGCCAGATGTAGTCAATAGAGTTTCTGGCAGCATTGGTATGCATGAGAGAAATAGGTGAAAGTGCGGCTTGAGCCCGTGCAATCGGTGATCGGCACATGTCAGTTATTTGTTTGATGCGGTCATGTTGCAAGAGTGTGGAATGCCGTCATGTGGAATCTCAATTTTGAACGACACGAAACAAACAAATGAAACACAAACAATTTTTTTGAACGTTTTGTGCAATGCGCCTTGTTTTTGCAGTTAGGTTCTTATTTGTATGTTTGTCAGTTGGCGAGTGCAGTTTTTTTTGGGACATGAATTGTTGAAGGGTTCTGGCCAAACCACGGAGACAGCTTCATTTCCAGGACATTTGCATGTCTGTCAATTGATTTGTTTTTGAGTTTGGGCTGCATATAACAGGGATTGCACAGTGAACTCACGAGAACTCGTTTTTTCAGTTTTAGGGATGGTGACTGTTTTGGTTTTTGTAGAGAAGGACAGTCAGTTTTTCCCTGTTTTTTGCTGCTTTGGAAACGAATCCATACTTTGGTTGCATGTTGAGACATGTGCTACTGGTTCGCAAAATTCTGGTATGCTGGTAGCATCTGGAATTTTGGGAAACAGTCTTGTTAGTTATTTGTATTGTTGAGCATACATCTCATGTTGGTTGGTTGTTTGATTGTTTTGATGGTTTTATGTTTGAGACCTGAAGAGTGCAGGGAATGCGGCTCTATCACCAGCCGGGCCTGTCGAACAGGGTAGTGTCAGCTCTACGTAATCGCTTCGAGCGGGTACTGCTAGGAATGTCGGCCGATGGAGATGCCCGTGCCCATGGCAATGGAGCTCATGGAGAAGGAGGTGATGAACACCGTGAGCGATCAAGGTCGCGTGGCCGTGCAGCGACCGAAACCCATGGAAGGCCAGGATTGGAGGAGGATGTTCCTCCAGGAGCAGAGATACCGGCACTGGAGGCATTGCCGGAAGAAGCTGAGAAGTCAGCTTTGATGGAAAGTACTGCTCTGGCAAAGAGCATCAGTGACTGTGCTACCAAGCTCACCTCCGTGACAGAGGACTTGGCTCTGACTGTGGAAAATCTTAGTGACGCCCGCAAAGAGCTCTCGAAAGGATTCAGCGAGCTGAAAGAGCAGTTCAAGGCCCAGTTATATGGTACTACTGCCGTGACTGGAGCGGTGTCACACCAGAGTGCCGAGATTGTGAAATTGTTGAAAGCATTCGACAAATTCGCCCATGCTGGGAAATGGGCCTTGTCGGGGAATGATACGGTCGAGAGCAATGTCAAGGCTGTTCGGGAAGAGATCAAGACCCAGGGTGAAAAGCTTAGGCAATCCCTTCAGGGCGGTTTTGAGGAAGTCAATCGACACCTCAAGGAGCTTGTCCGGTTGATGGGGGCACAGGAAGGGATCCATCGGGATACACCCGAGACGCCGGATATGAGTGCATTCATTCCACCGAATCCACCTGTCCATCCTCCTGGTATGGTTGGGCCGACTGAGACAGCTGGCATGTCTGGAGCGGGGTTGCCTGGAGGCACTCCACCACCTATGAGTATGCCTGCCGCGCCTGCCAGTGGACATGCAATGCCCCCGCCACCAACGTTACCGGAGTCTTTGTTCTGGGCTTATTGTCCAGAGCGTCCAGGTGAACAGCGTCCCTCTGTGCCGAAGGGTATTGCAACTCCATGTCAGAGAACTGGGGTAGTCACGAAGGATCCAATCAGTGGCGTTCTACGAACGCTTTCGCCTACTCCTTACCGTGGCGACCAAGTTTCAGCCATTACGGCCCTGTGGGCCCCGAATGAGCTTGGCATGTTGAGAGACGGCCAGCAGCAATATCGCCGTATCTATTAGAAGGACACGAAGGGCGGAAGCATTCTCAGAAGTCCTCTCTTGAGTGCTATGAAAGGGGTCCGTTTTTTCACACCTTTGGATGGAGTCCAGGGTCTGTATATCTTGCCAATTCTTGGCAGTTCGTGCAGTAGAGAGAATAGTTGGTAATTGGTTTGTCAACCGCTATCCAGCTCGAGGTTCACTCTAGTTTGCACGTGTTTGCTTTGGTCATTCTGGATCCTTTTGCGCTGCAAAAGGGGAGCAGATCTTGAAAGGGGGTGAGAAGCTTGCAGTGTGGAGTTGAGTTGTATCCTGGAAGGATCAACTCTCGGTAGGAAGGGTCTCATGCATGCATGGCACATGAACATGGATGTGAGTTGTATCCTGGAAGGGTCAACTCTTGGTAGGAAAGGTCCCATGTATGTGCTGCACATGAACACGTCTGTGGATTCATGGTGAGTTTGTGCATCGTAATTGTTTTATTGTTGATGGTGGTTTGTTTGGACTTGTGTTTGTCTGCCGCCATTTTCCAGATGATGACATGGCCAGATCCGATTCTTGAATTAAAGAAGAATCAGTGAGGATCCAGGCTAAATGTCTGATGGAAACACTTGTTAATATATGTGTTTGTAAGTTTGTTTTGGTTTTTGATTTCTTTGTTTAACTATGTATCTTATTCAGCTTTTATGATGGCCAGAATTCATTTTGGTGAAGGTTGATGGACTTTATCTCAAAAAGGGGACAAGGTCCAGCCTTGGAGATTTGCCCTGAGCTTAGTGCATCTAGTACCCTGCGTGCCTGAACCTTAAAGCGCTTGGTATCTAGCGTGTCCGAAGCTCAGCACATCTAGTATATAGCTTGTCTGAAGCTGAGTTTGCGTGGTACAACAATGTAATCACGTTCAAGATTAGTGACACCACGAATGTGGAGTTTTGTCTGGGTATTTTGAACTGACGACAGTTTCGCTTGTCTGACACGCTTATCTTCCATTGGAAGATGCGGATTAGCTGAAACAGTCGGCCTTTGTTTTTGTGTTGACTCCGACAGTGCTTCGTCTGTCTTCGTCTTGGATCTCGTGTGTGTTGTTGGTGTTTTGTTTTTTTGTTCTCGTTTGTTTTAGGGACCAACAAACAGCACTGTAGTTGATCGTGAATTGACGCCATGGTCTCTTTGATCAGTCGATGGATTCTGAGCTGGTGATGTTGACTGGTTGAGGATAGATGGGAGCTGTGCCCATGGAGACGTCTATGGAGTATTGCTGACATCAGCGTTGGCGTTGGTTGTGGATATGGATGGACTATTTATTGAAGATGAGCGAAGTGTTGGAGGAACAACCGTCTATCTTCTTGAGGATCAGTTGATTTTGCGGAGACAGTTTTTTTTTGGAAACTTCGAATGCTTCAGAAGAGTTTATGCTTCTTTTTCCGGGTGAAGTGCTTGGAGCATCGAAGTCTCCTGGCGAATACGATGTATTCTGTGAGCTTGACCTTGAAGGTATGGCGAAGTTCATACTGGATATGCATCTGAGTATGTATAAGGAGAGAAATGAATGTCATGTCGAAAGGGGGTGTGGAAGTTTGGACCCTTGTGGGTGCAACTTGGCATTGGAGCGACCTGACTTTCATTGAGCCTTCAGTGGTGGAACTGGACTATGGGAAGGTGTCTGCATCAGACATAAGTAGCTTCAATATTGCTTTGTGGTATGAGAAGCTGCATGAGCTGATCTGAGATATCGACCAGTGAGTCTAAGTGGATCTACTTGGAGCTTGACTCTCCTTTGAATACAGATTGAAGCTTTATTTTGCTTTATGACAGTGGACGAATGCTTTCAGAAGCATTCGCTATACAGTTGAGTCGGAATGCTATGATTCCATCAATCTCGGAAGTTCTTTGACCTCTTGGAGGAGTATGGATCTAGCTGAGATGATTTTGGATCATCAGTTTCGATTCTGGTCATTGCTTCGTACATCTGAGATGTTGGTGAAGCCTATTTGATTTTTTTTGTGAGTACGTGAGATACTCCGGCATTGTGAGGACAATGCCTACGTATCTTCTGTGACCTCTGGGTATTTGATCTGGAAGTCTATTTTGTGACATTTGTAGCTGTGACTATTGGCTGACGTTTGGTTATTGACAGTAAGCGAACTACTTTAGCGCTATGACTGCTGATGACTGGACATTAGCTGAGAAGTCAAGCAGATCTTTTGAGTATGTGAGATACTTCGACATTGTGAGGACAATGCCTACGTATCTTATTCAGCCTCCAGATACTTGATCTGGAGAGCTGCATTATGATCTTGATGCATGTAACTTGGTGCTGACTTTTGGTTATGACAGTAAGCGAACTACTTTAGCGCTATGACTGTTTATGACTGGATATTGGTTGAGAAGTCGAGCAGAACAGTCTACTCTCCACGACGGTTTGGAACTATGAGAAGACATCTCTGTGCGAAGAACTGTTTTGGAGATGGAACATGAGGTTCCCATGTTGTTCTGTATTGCAAGAGGATTTTGTATAGGAATTTGAGTGGAACATTTCGTTCTTAACTAGCCGTGTGACTAGTCTAGACGTTTGGTAGAGACTAGTAACACCGGCTAGCTGGTTATTTGCGTTTGGACGAGAACCAGTTTGACTTGAGAACTTTTGGAAATGTTTCTGACTTTTTGTGACTAGGTGATTTGTATATCATAGCAGTTTGGAATTGTTTCAACAACCTTTGAGGGAAGGTTGTGTACTGGAAACCTGGAATCGAGTTTCCCAGTTGAGACATCGGCTCAAGGGAGTGGTGTCAAATGTTCCGAAGAGAACATGAACTGCAGTGTCACCTAGGGCACTTGAAACAGTAGCCACACTGGAACATCTTCCTTGCTTCGTTTCTTTGTTTGTGGGCTGTGGCCGTGTGCCTGCCCTGGTTCTTGTTGACCTGTTCCGTTGTGTGTGGCGTCTGGAGAGAAAAGAAGGAGTCTGACGTGCACTTAGGAGTCGGGGTGGAACAAGTTCCTTTATTTGATATTGCAGAGAAGCAAGTAACTGCGGAGTCGCAACCACAGTAGGTGTTTGCGTCTGGCGTAGTGATTTTATGAAAGCGTCGATTTGGGTACACGAGAGGTGTACTTGGGTTTACGTTTTTCACAGTTGCCCATAAATTTTTCACCTGTGATAATTTATACCGACGGCGCCTTCGATGCAGAAAGGGCAACCTGGGGCGCCATCGTGGTGGACACCCTGACCTCGACAAGACTCTGCTTCGCAGGGGCCGTGCCAATGTTTCTTTTGGATGCTTGGAAAACCTTGGTGGGGGATCAATTGATATGCCAAATTGAAATGTTTGCAGTGCTTTGTATCAGATGGAAAATGAGGCATTTACTGAAGGGACGTCGCTTGCTCCTGTTCATCGACAATGAACCCTGCAGGTACGTCTTAATCAAAGGGCGTTCAGCATCCGACCCTTTGTTTCGGATGTCCCATGCCTGTGCTTGTATGGAGGCAGCCATGCCTTGCTTCATCTGGTACGAACGGATACGCACTCGCGACTTGTTGCGATAGCGTATTGGTTGGTACGTCTTATTATCTGAGCAGCGTAGCGCGTTCCCTTTTTACCGGATTAATGTTCTCATCTATCGATGGGAAGGTACATCGGTTTTTGGTACACCGGCCCTTGTGTGCTTGTTGTTTGTGTTCACTGTTTAGTTACATGGTAACTCGGAAGTTATGACAGAACTCAAACAATCTGGAAACTGATGTTATTTATTTGAAATGGGAATTTTGGTTTTATCAGAACCTTGAAAGTTTTTAGAAAGAAAACTTTCCGGTATAATCTGTCAAGTTGAAAACCAACTTCGGTTAATTGGATATTTGAAATCCTTCACGGTTTTTATTATTTAAGGATGGAAAAATGATCACTGCTTTATATATATGCAGTATCGGTGGATCAATACGGGTTGGAGGTCAAAAGTACCTTAGGGGTAACGGCAGAGCCCCGGCGCACTTGTGCACCCGATGGAGGACGATTGCTTGGAAAAGGTCATGTGGAATGTGTTGCAAAAATTTGGTTTGGATGAGAAGAAGCTTGCAGTTTTCGATGTCTCTGAGTCTGGAGTGATAGCTGGGCAGATCTGTGATCATTTAGGAGTCATTTGTGAAGGTTTGCATGTAGATATTGTAGCCGGATGGGTGCAAACAATTTCAGCGTCGGAGCCTTACCAGAAGCGTTTGCGTGGAGACCTCCAACAAGATCCACTCGAGATTGGAAGTTTTTTGCACCAAAGTTTCATGTCTTCAAATTCCAGTTCAAGTTCTAGTCATGCTAAAGGCACTAGGCTTGTCGATGAACTTTGGATGCCGGTCAGTGCGAGACAGAGAGTCAGGAGAGATCAAGCCATGGCCAAACAAGAACATGAGACCACATTAAAAGATAAGTGGTCCAAAGAGTTGTATAAAGAGTTGGTCAAGGTAAATGCACCAGTCTTGCAAGGGATTCAGTTTTGCATTGGACAGGAACGTTTGCATGTTGCCATAGCAGGGAAAACCAGATCGAGCACCTTGAAGAGGTACTTGAAGGCGTGGAGAGATTGGCAAGTTTGGAAAGGCAACACTTGGGGTGCCGATGCATTGAATCACCCTGGCATGCTTTGCGAGTATTTATTCACCCCGCTTCGCGTGGGGTGGCCGCCCACACCGCAGGTTTATTTCGGTCCGTGAGAGGGGCTAAGGGTGGTTTTCCCCGGTGGGGGCTCTTCAAGCTAAGAAGTTTCAATAAGAAATCCTTCCAAAACATTGTTTTTGACAGTGTTTTTCCAATGTTTCCAGTCAAACAGACGGTAATTTACACGTTTTTTGCCATAAAGGCAGTAAATCCTTCCAAAACAGTGCTTTTGACAGTGTTTTTGTAATGTTTCCAGTCAAGCATACGGTAATTTACACGTTTTTTGCTATAACGTCAGTCCAAAACACTTGTTTTTGCAGTGTTTTCAATGCTCTGGCATCCAAAAACCCTGCAAAATCTTGCTATGTACAATGTTTTTTTCATTTTTGGCCGTTTTTCCATTGCCGGAAAGCTACCAAAATGACCCAAAATTCCATTTCAATACCCTCTTGCGCTCAGACACCCAAAAATCCTCGAAAAATGTCGAAAACACCACCGTATTCTGGTCTCGGTGCGAAACCGTTCTGGTCTCGGTGCGAAACCCCCCCCCCCCCAGCTAAAGCTGATATAGCGACTGCTATATTAACAAATGTCATTGAGCATTTAGTGTTGCTGTTGCCCCCCAATAAGCACGCCTTCACCGCCAAAGCGGTGTGGGCGGATTTTGTCGCTTTGATGAACCATGTGGTGCGAGTATACCAAATTTCATTTGCAAAGCCGTGGCATGGTTTGAGAAGATAGCTGGATTCAAAGAAGCAGAAATGGTTGCTACCTCGAGGGTAGTAGCACAAGTGAGAGACTATATAACGGAGAAGCTGGCAGCAGAAGCACCTCCAGTTCGCAGGGCACCCAGATATCCATCAGTGGTCATTGAGTCTTTGGAAGCAACAGTCATTGACACAGAGCTTTCAGTGGGCATGAGAATCATGGCTTGGGTGAAACTTTTGAAGATTTGGGGGGCCCTACGTTTTGATGACATGCAGAAGATCAACCCGTCGCAGTTGCATTTGACAGGTGGTAGGATGACAACTACGTTGAGGGTTACTAAGACGTCAGGTCCTGGTAAGCGTGTGCAGGAATTGCCGGTTTGCATCTCAGAATATGCCTTTGTTTGGGACGTAGACTGGATTCAAGAGGGCTTCAATCTTTTGAAGAGGTATGCCAATTTCGAAAGGGATTATTTGCTTCCCAAGTTGACGGAGGATTGGAGTGGATTTCAACAGAAATATGCTACCTATCAGGATGTCACTGCATACTCATGTCATCTTAGAAAGAGACTGACCAGCTATTACGACTTCAATACAATTCTGCCTGAAGATTTGTCATCCTTTTGGACTGAACACAGTGAGCGGGCCACACTTCCGACAGCGCTGGCGATGTTGGGAGTTGAGAACAAGAAGAGGGATCTGGTGGGACGTTGGAAGCCCGAAGCTAGTGATACGTACATCAGATCGTACAATGGGCTGGTTGCACAACTACAAGGAAAATGTGGTAAAGCTTTCAGGAAACCGAATAGGTTCAGGATTCTGGATGAAATAGATATTGCTGAAAGTGCAGAAGCCTGGTTGAGGTATAGGAAAACAGAGATTGCTGAACAGGAACGCCATGACATATTGCAAAGCTTGATGGCAGCTATGGATTCCTTTGCGATACAGGCTGAACCGCTCACACAACAGGGTCATGAAGATGACGTGGAACAGCCAGAGACTCTGGAGGAGATTCCAGATCCAGAAGGATCAGAGGAGCCGAAGACCAAGAGGCAAAATGGTTTCATTGTGGTAACGACTGCAAGGAATTGCAAGAGACTACACAAGGCTGCGGGGGGATGTTGGATGGCACGAGAAAAGATATTCAAAGATTCACAGGAGTTTGAGGATAAGCCGGAAGAGACGCAGTACACACATGTGTGCAGAGTATGCTGGCCGAAGGTGAAAGAGGGCGAAGAGAGTTCTGGTGAGACATCTTCAGATACAAGCGAATCTTCAAAATCCAGCTCCTCCAGCAGCTAGCAGCTTGACCTTAAGTCCTCAAAGATGGGACGTTTTCACTTTTCGAACTGCTGACAAGTTTCACATGGTTTCACGCCGGGATGTCAGTTTCATAGGTCAACGGAAAAGAAGATGTTGTTTTAGAGCCACACATGTCTTTCACATGTTGCTTCACGGATTGGGGATTTTGAACTCTGTCGGAAAACGGAGTCCATGAGATGTCACTTGAATTGATAGTCAGGATCGGAAGTATTAGAAATATCCTGACCGGAAAGTTGGGGAAAGTGGCATGAAAGCATTTATTTTGAAGAACAACACTTTGTGATGGAGCATCAGGAATCCGCAGATTCCCGGAAAGGGCTCAGAGCAACATGTGCAAAGAAAGGCATGGGTGCAATGGACAGGCATCTTGATAAATATGTTTTTGGGGACATTGCGGCATAACTGGATGAGATGAATAATAGGGGGAGATTTGAATTTCTGGTGGAACTTCAAAGGGGTTTGAAAGGGGTTGATCATGTCTTGATACTTGGTTTGCTTTTTAAATTTTTAAACTCGATATGGATTATCAGGTTGATACTTTCTCACTTGGCGGAAGCCGAACGTTGAGGGTGATGGCAATTCCAGCCGTGGTGGGACCGCGCACACTGACAGAATCATTGAAGCTGGGAAGTTCAGACCTGAGATTTACTTTGAGTCGAAACGATGTACCAGACGACATGCAGGCACACTTCTTTGAGAATGGTGTTACAAGCGTTAGCAAGTTCTCTTCATTTTTTCGAGATGAAACAGATCTTGTCAATGTGCTGAGAGATGAGTTCAATGTGGATGCTGCGAACGCTTTAGCAGACCGTGCAAAGGTAGCTGCAGTGATATGTTCATGGAAAGACACGGTGACAAAGGCGAAACGTCAGTCAGAGGTTGAGGCAGAGATGAATTCCAGAGAATGGACCAAACCCATTCCAGTTGGAGACTACGTACAGCTCAAGAACTTCTTTCAGACTTCAGTTGGACATGTGGAAGATCGAGTCATGCCTTCAAAAGAATATTTAGAAAAGAAACTGCAAGAGCTGGAAAATGGTGAGTTTCGAGCTGAGACCTTGTCAGAAGTGGTTTCGAAGGATGAAATTGATCCAGATGTATTGGTTCCAGTTTTTGACAGCAAAGGAAGTTTGTCAGTGAAGAAGGGAAGCACCACAGTGGCGATGCCAACAGGACCGGAGCAACTTCGCCGTCGCCTCAGTGTCATGCAGAACTGCTTGATGATGTTAGCATTGAAATACGTTAGCAGGGAGGAAATCCAAGATGTTACAAAAGACATATTTGATCGATACAAAGACTACATCTTGGGTGACTATGTATGGGGCTTGAGTTCAACTGACTTGAATGGACAGCAGATTCAGACACCTCCCTGGAGTTTGGTGCTTTCATACGAACATGCTGTGAGAAAAAGGGCATACAGCCTTATGTTGACGGAGCGCCTGATGCTGGGAGCGGCACTGGAGAAGGCTTGGAAGTGTCCAACAACAAAAGAGAGGCATTTCATTACTCCTTTGGCTTTGTATTCAAAACGTGCTTACCCGCAGAACAACAACCAGAATGCAGGTAACTGGAACCCAAAGGGTAAAGGAAAGGGAAAATCGAAGTCCAAAGGATTTCAGAAAGGGTCTGGACAAGGACCGGATGGTGAGAAGATTTGTTACAGGTTCAATGCTGGAAAGTGCAACTATCAGAAGTGCAAGTTTGCTCACATGTGCAATAAGTGTTTCAAGAAGGGTCATACTGCGCTCAACTGCAAAGAAAAGATCACGCCCGACACGACGGGCACCTGACTCTTGGATGCGGGGGTGCAGAAAGTTTCACAGAATACAGACACTTGCAAGGTATTATACTTGTTTTCAGGATGCGCCCGTAAGGGGTCTGTTAGTTTCTGGACAAGGAAGCTTGCCGCTAAGTGGCATTTGAAGGTACAGATTGACATGGTGGACATCAAGGTGCGGCCGCATTTGGATATGACAAAAAGGGCAGTCCAACAGTCCTTGTTAAACAAGATTAAGGCTGGAGTTTATGCGGCAATCATTTTGAGTCCACCGTGTTCTACTTTTACACGAGCAACCTTCTCAAACAGAAGGGGGCCCAGACCTGTGCGTACGTTTGTGCATTTAAGAGGGCTGCCAAGGCTTACCTGGACGGAAAGGAAGAAGGCCAACTGGGGAAACGTCATGACGGATTTTTCATATGAGGTTTGCAAAGCTGTGAGAAAAGAGGACGCAATACTGGTTTTTGAGAACCCAGAGGATCTTGGGGCAGTGCAACATGGCCCATTTGAGGGACTGAGACCTGCAAGCATGTGGCAATGGCCGATTTTTTGGGAGTTGATTGAATCTGGTGATTTTCTGACGTGCGCGTTTTATCAACAAGACTTTGGAACTGACTATTTGAAACCGACGCGCCTCTTGCTAAAGAACGTGGAGGTGGATGCAGACCTGTTCAAGGTGGGCGAGCCATGTTTTGATAGTCAAGGTTTTTATGCGGGCCCACTCAGCAAGCGTCCAGCCACAGTGGCGCTTAAGGGCAACATGCAGGTCGTTTTACAACAGCAGGTACAGAGCAATGGCCTAGTGCATTTTGCAAATGGGTAGCAAATAAAATTCTGACCTTTTGGACAAAGCGACACTCCATTACTGCCTACGGTGAGGGGGACAACAAGAAATGCGATGGAGTGACGGAGACAACAAATGTTCCCAGAGATCTGAAAGAAGAGTACCCCACATCCATGGCAGAAGGTTGGAAAATTTATGGTGGAGAAGGAGAAGCCAGAAAGTGTGAAGTGCCGGGCAAAGTACGTTGGTTTCACGATGGATGCGGCCTTGCATCACCAGGCAGATGGGATTTGGAGAAGAGGATATGGAACAGAGATCTCTTTTGGGAAAACTTGAGGAAGGGATCCATGGAGATCATACTGCAACAATGTGGGGGTCTACAGAGCTTAGATAGAATGTGTTTTGAGATGGCAGCAAAGGGTGAAGAAGGATGCACACTGGTAAAGAATGAGGCGGTGAAACAACAGCTTGTAGATTTTTGGAGCAGTTGCCTTGAGAAAGAGGGGTACAGCGCACAAGGGTTAACAGAGGTAGCAGCAGGGCAACCTTTTAGACTCAAACTTATGGAAGCATTGCTGGATAGAGCAGGAGATCCAGATCACAAGTTCTTGCTTGATGGAGAAAAAGGTTTTCCGGTGGGAGTCATAAAACCCCTGCCGCGAACTCCCCATATGTACGAGGAGCAGACATCTTGGAAGCTTGAAGATGATCCCTATATGAAATCTGAAGTATGGAGGGATAACTATGAGTCGGTAGGCGACCACGAGAGCTTTGTGAGACAACAATTTGATGATGAATGCAGTGAGGGTCTTATGGAGAAGCTTACACTGGAGGAAGCCAAACAACGCTTTGGCGACCGGATCGCTATTTCTTCGCTGGCAGTGCTTGTGGAAGAAGCTCATGGGAATAAAAGAAGGGTGATACACGATGCCACCCATGGAACTAAAATCAATAACAGGATTAAGTGCCGTGACAAACAGCGGAGCCCAGGAGCCAGAGAGAAGAGATACTTGCTATCTTATTACCGGTCCAGAGGCGATGTAGTCTTCAGCCTTGTGGGTGATATTAGCAAAGCTCATCGACGATTTCTTCACGATCCCTTGGAACATGGCTTGCTGGCGTGCAGGGTCAAAAGCTCAGACAAGCACATCTATATCAACAAGGTGGGAACCTTCGGAGTAGCTTCAGCAAGCTATTGGTGGGGCAGAATTGCTGGTGCAGGTATCCGTTTGGTACATGAGTTTTTGGGGCCCGAGATGCCGATAGAAATGCTCATCTTTGCAGATGACCTGGAATCTTTAGGCGCAGGACTACGTGGCAGACGTGGCACCGTTCTTCATTCTTGTTTTTATCCACCCTTGGTTTCCCCTTCAAATGGGCCAAACAACGGGGTGGCTTGAAAGTGGAATGGATTGGGCTATATACAGACTACACTACAATGCGCTTAGGGCTTTCTCCAAAGAGGGCTGCATGGATGGAAGGTTGGTCGCGCAAATTGGCCACCACAGGGCGGGTCACGGCCAAAGAGATGGAGCAGGGTTTGGGAAGGCTTGGATTTGCGGCAAATGCTTTGACCTGGGAGAGACCTTTTCTTGGACCTCTATACTCTTGGACGGCTGCGATAAGAAACAAAACTGGAGTGCTTAGGATTCCAACGATGTTGAGGACCATACTATGGTTTCTGGCGGATAGGACGGCGGAAGGCGGCAGTTTGCAAGCACCGCCACCTCTGAAAGAAGGCAAGGAGGACAATGTAATTTTCTATACAGATGCAAAAGCAACAGAGAAAGGGGCATGGGTTGGAGGTTTTCTGCAAACTTCAGACGGACAAATAGGGGAATGGTTTTCAGAAGAAGTAGAAGAAGCATGGGCGCCTTGGTTATTCCTCAGAAAAGATCCAAAGAGGGTCATAGCAGCATTGGAGATGTTGGCAACACTCATAGCAGTGAGACTATGGGCAAAGGGCTTGCCGGCTGGAGGAAAAGGAACATGTTGGGTAAAGGGGAGCACTGACAATCTCTCCAATGCCTATGCAGTTAGCAAATGGATGAGCACAAAATTTCCTCTTACCATTTTAATAATGGAGTTGTCAGAAACTTTGCGTACGAGAGATTGTGAACTGAACTTGCAGTGGGTCCCCAGGGATTTAAATCAGCTTGCAGACGACCTGACCAATCAAAAGTTTGACTCTTTCCCTTCAGACAAGCGTATACAGTTTGTTGGCGGTGACACCAAGTGGTTGGTCTTGGACAGCCTTATGCACAAAGCACAGGAGTTTCACGAAGAGCTGGCTAGGGAAAAGAAACGAAAGAGTTCAAACCCGAAACCAAAGAAAGCCAGTAAGAAAAGAAAGATGGAGCCGTGGTGATCCCTCGTTTGCAAAGGGATTGAGATGCTGCTCGGAAGAAACACCCCGGAAACAAAGTGGTGAAGCAGACATCCAAATGGAAGGTCTTGGGAACACCAACCATGTTTAACAAATCAGGCGATGAAAAAGAAAGAGCATCAATTTGCGTTCGGCGATCACTCTGAAACAAACGCAAAACGAAACGGCAGTTTCCGAAACAAACGCAAAACGAGACGGCAGTTCGTACATGTCCGATTTCACCTGTTTTGTTGGTTGGTGTTTTTGGGTTTTTGGTTTTATAAGTTTTGGATACTTGTATAAGTAAAACATTAATAAGTTTTAAAGCGTAGAACGCGTTTTAATATGCTGCTTTGGATACGGATAATATATCCCGGTTTACCCTGCTCTCCTTTATATCTCGGACTATAGATGGGAGGGTTTTGGGTGGATAATAGTACTATACCTGTACGCACTCGCGACTTGTTGCGATAGCGTATTGGTTGGTACGTCTTATTATCTGAGCAGCGTAGCGCGTTCCCTTTTTACCGGATTAATGTTCTCATCTATCGATGGGAAGGTACATCGGTTTTTGGTACACCGGCCCTTGTGTGCTTGTTGTTTGTGTTCACTGTTTAGTTACATGGTAACTCGGAAGTTATGACAGAACTCAAACAATCTGGAAACTGATGTTATTTATTTGAAATGGGAATTTTGGTTTTATCAGAACCTTGAAAGTTTTTAGAAAGAAAACTTTCCGGTATAATCTGTCAAGTTGAAAACCAACTTCGGTTAATTGGATATTTGAAATCCTTCACGGTTTTTATTATTTAAGGATGGAAAAATGATCACTGCTTTATATATATGCAGTATCGGTGGATCAATACGGGTTGGAGGTCAAAAGTACCCCACCCACCCAGACCCGGATTGAGATGCTGCTCGGAAGAAACACCCCGGAAACAAAGTGGTGAAGCAGACATCCAAATGGAAGGTCTTGGGAACACCAACCATGTTTAACAAATCAGGCGATGAAAAAGAAAGAGCATCAATTTGCGTTCGGCGATCACTCTGAAACAAACGCAAAACGAAACGGCAGTTTCCGAAACAAACGCAAAACGAGACGGCAGTTCGTACATGTCCGATTTCACCTGTTTTGTTGGTTGGTGTTTTTGGGTTTTTGGTTTTATAAGTTTTGGATACTTGTATAAGTAAAACATTAATAAGTTTTAAAGCGTAGAACGCGTTTTAATATGCTGCTTTGGATACGGATAATATATCCCGGTTTACCCTGCTCTCCTTTATATCTCGGACTATAGATGGGAGGGTTTTGGGTGGATAATAGTACTATACCTGTACCATCCTATTCAAACCCTGCAGACCTTCCATCGAGACAAAAGGCCCACGAGGCCTGCCACCTTTGGAATCTCCAATTTGCAGGCGACATTGTGTTGCCACCAGAGCTCATGACAGCGATAGTCGACGGCGTTTCATTCCCAGAAGTCGCTTGGGTGGAATCGGACCTAACATGGGTTATTTCACAACGGGGGAAGGCAAAGGATGACAGATAGTCAACACTGAGGTTTCAAACGAAACAATCCGGTGGACAACAACTTGGAAAGCTGAGGCCTTTGAAAAGGCGATCCAGCAACCTTCAGTCCGATTGCGATGATTCATCCCCCGACCAGCAGCGAAAAAGAAAGAGACCGTCGGATTCAGTGTGCATCACACGTCACTGCAGTCAATGTTTCAAACTATTTAAGTTTTAACCTGTCAAAGTTTTAAGTTTACGCGTGCGTAGTTTAGGACGTTTGGTGTGACCTGGAAAGTGTTGCCTTCTAAACAACCTTGAGGGCTCAAAAGACGTAGGTGCATCATAGGAACTATGGAAACCTTGTCTTTTTGTGCCCGGCGTAGGAACGTAGCGTACAAGGTTGTTCATGTTATAGGTAAACAAAACTTCCTGGCAACAACACCAAACGTCAAACACACAAAAAAAAGAAATCTTGACACCCCGTGTCACTGAATTATTTATTTTGTACCGGACTTACCACTCAAGGGTAGAGGTGGGAGGGAGCACAAAATTGTGCAACCATTTCCTTTTTGCACCCACCCATTCCTTTCAGTCATCCCCACCCCCAAAAAGGATGACAGATAGTTAACACTGAGGTTTCAAACGAAACAATCCGGTGGATAACAACTTGGAAAGCTGAGGCCTTTGAAAAGGCGATCCAGCAACCTTCAGTCCGATTGCCAGATGATTCATCCCCCGACCAGCAGCGAAAAAGAAAGAGACCGTCGGATTCAGTGTGCATCACACGTCACTGCAGTCAATGTTTCAAACTATTTAAGTTTTAACCTGTTAAAGTTTTAAGTTTACGCGTGCGTAGTTTAGGACGTTTGGTGTAACCTGGAAGTGTTACCTTCTAAACAACCTTGAGGGCTCAAAAGACATGGCAGTCCATCCTCGGTATCGAGGTCATTTATGTTTCCAGTTCAAAGGCCGCATTTATTTCTATAAAGTCTGCCCCTTCGGAGCAGTGGTGAGTGCCCATTTTTGGTCGAGACTTGGAGGGGCATTTCAACGGCTGTTCCATAGAATGTGCTATTTGCCGCATGCATCGTTCTTATACGTTGATGATCTGTTGATGTTTCAAGAAACCTCCATCATCGGTTTGAGCGCTTCGGTCATTGCCATCATGTGCATGCTGCTTCGACTTCCGATCTCATGGAAGAAATGCGAGCTTGGCCCCACAATCGTGTGGATAGGCTGGGAATTCCATCTTGCAGCCGGATTTATAGTTTTACCAACCCCAAAAAGAGCAAAACTCCTGGAACTGATCAATAAACTACTCCATTCATCCCATTGTTCGAAGAAATCCCGGAAAGATTTCTAGGGTTGGCACTTTGGGTGACACAGTTGTGGCCTTCTATGCGAACATGGTTGCACTACCTTTATCGAGATTTGCATTCCAGATTCCATTCCGGCCAGTCAGTTCTCTGTTGACCCAGGTAGTTGGGAGACGGTCTGCAACTGTGTTTCAGACACATTAGTTTTTACCCATAAACCCCCTTTTTCTGCCATTCCAGTCGATGGCCAGCTAATTCAGGTACGCCACCAACCGGTGAAAACTAAAGCAGATCTCCACACCTGTGCTCTTTCAGATAAGCGTGTATGGCTCCGGATCCGAGATCCCAATTCTAGTAAACGCAAACTTTCCCAATCCTCAACTAGGATCTTAAAAATGTACTTGCGTTGGTTGCAAAATCTTTCCCCCGTAAAATCGATGTGGCCGAAGCCCCAATGGTCAGGGTTATGTGTTGCAGATGCGTTCGCTACAGGGCAGCATGGGGGAATCGGGGGAGTTATCAATTTCCCAAATGGACAATGCTGTTGGTTTAGTCTCCCCCTATGTCATTCAGATTTTGTGGCATTACAGATTCCGGTTCACGATAACCTTCAAAAAGACATTGCATCTCTTGAAACACTTGCTCAAATTGCTTTGGTATATATTACCATTCAACATTTTCCAGGATCACGCATTCCACTAAAATTCCAATGCTTTCCGACAATACCACGGCAGAATCACTTTCTAACAAACTATTTTCTACCAACATGCCCATAGCCTTGTTTCTCGAGAAGCTGAGCCTTCTGCTCTCGATGTCACACATCGATGCAGATATTTCTCATATCCCAGGACGCTCCAATGATTATGCAGATGCACTGAGCCGATGGGACGGCAATGGTGATCCTCCTCACCATTTTCTGTTCCATGATCGCTTTCAGCTGACCCTTTCTCAACTGTGGCAATTACATCAGCATCCGAGTTTGCATCCGTCCGATGTCCAAATCCCTTGGACTCTTCCATCATAGTGTTTCGTCACAGGAAATTGCTCCGTGTAGTTACTATTCCTTTTTTTTTTCCAATTTGCTGGATAATCCCACTTGTTCATAGGGGGTTAGTTGGCGTTATCATCCATCAAATGTCAATAGTTTTGTTTGGGGGAATTTAAGTCCATTGACATAGATGGATTTGTGACCAGAACGAACTGGTTCAGATTGGCTTTCGAATATCCAGCAATGTGAAAAAAGGAATTACTAATTCGAGAGCGAGGGATCAAGTGGAAGGGAAATGTGGAAGCCTTGTGTCGGTTTCGTGTTTGGTTTGCGATTTCAACTCATGCACCGTTTTTAATATATATATATGTGTATGTATATATACATATATATTGGTTGCGATTTGCTTTATGGTTATATCTACTTGTATGAGATATAACTAAATGTAATGAATGTCCACCTTAAACGTTTACTGTACTTGTTCAGTTATGTTTAATGGGGAACTTCGTTATAAGTCTTTGTTATTCCCTGTTTCATTTTGGCTCAAGTAGACATTCATTGCATTTGGCGTTGCTTTGCTTTGTTTGAAATAATTTGACCCTCCCTCCACTTCCCTTTTTCGTATCTATAGATCGAATCTTTAGCTTCATTCCGAGGCTTTTGTTTATGTCGCGATCCAGTATCGATTTCCAATATCGATGCTAACCAGTTAGCCGCTGAGTCAACATCCAACATCCGAGCATCCGTTTCATCGCAGTTGCGCATTTTGCCATGCATCCGATTTGTTTCACCCATGCATTGATGGATCTTGGGATCCACTACCGGCCGATCATTGAAACAAGTTTCACATGAGCTGACATAAATCCTTGATGGATCGACGAACCTCAGGCTCATTTACAGCCATCAATTGGCCAGATCTCTGTGTTTCATCACTTAGTGATGATTGTGTCTTGCTGGCGTTGTTATCTTATTTATCATCCAAGCTTCTATTGTGGGCTCATCTATATATAAATGCGTTTGCTTTTCCAGAGATCACGTTCTCCCTTTGAATATCATCGGGCGAATTTAAGTCCATTGACATAGATGGATTTGTGACCAGAACGAACTGGTTCAGATTGGCTTTCGAATATCCAGCAATGTGAAAAAAGGAATTACTAATTCGAGAGCGAGGGATCAAGTGGAAGGGAAATGTGGAAGCCTTGTGTCGGTTTCGTGTTTGGTTTGCGATTTCAACTCATGCACCGTTTTTAATATATATATATGTGTATGTATATATACATATATATTGGTTGCGTTTTGCTTTATGGTTATATCTACTTGTATGAGATATAACTAAATGTAATGAATGTCCACCTTGAACCGCTATAGAAGTTACGAACAAAGAGTCCAGACTTCTGCAGTTGAAACAACAGGTGGATGAACTGAAGCTTCGGTTACTGTAACACCAGAGTTGGTCCACGTTGTCGCAGAGGCTCTTTCTTTGCTGATGGAAGCCAAACCACGATTGGTTCAGTCCTGGTCAGAATGCCCACCAGTGTTGCTGTTCACTGATGGTGCGGTGGAAGATTCGTTGCAGTCGGTCACCCATGGCGCTGTACTTGTGGACCCTTGGAAGCAGAGGAGTTTCTTCATGGGGGATCACATACCAGGTGATTTTGTGAAGCTATGGACGAGGTCTGGGAAGAAACAGGTCATTGCCCAGGCCGAGATCTTTCCAGTCGTTAATGCAAAATCGACATGGTCACAGACTTTGGAAGGTAGGAGCATTTTATGGTTCCTTGACAATGAGAGTGCTCGGATGTCTTTGGTGAGGAATTTTTCGCCCATTTTGGACAGCTTTTTCTTGCTGCAGCTGAATGCGCGTATGGACGGTTTTGTCCAATCCAGGAACTGGTATAGCAGAGTGCCATCGAAAAGCAATCCATCCGACAGTGCCTCACGTCTCCAATTTTCGGAGTATCGAAATTCAGTCAGGTCAGTCCCTGACTACTCACTTGCGTTGAAGGCCCTGGAGAATTCTTGGAAGCTGGTTGAGTTGATTGAAAAGGGGAGTTGAGCAGCTCCCAATGTGTACCATGTTCATTTCAATCGTCGCCATTTTCAGTTTTTGAGTCTGTGGTCATAGGACCAAGCCTTGCAGAAGTGCAATGCAGCGTGAAACTGGAAGACGATTTCTTTTTCAATGCAAATGACAAAGAGTCATGTTCGAATGCTCCAATTTTTTTTGGCGACAGAGTGAATGCACTTCACGGAATCTCCCCAATTAACAAAGCTGGACAAAAAGTGAAATATTATCAAGTGCGAACTTTAAGAAGTTCATTACATTATTTGGAATGTTTTGTAAGCGCGCATTTCCCACGTAACGCGATAAAGGCCAAGGCTGCAAAGACAGAGGGCAATCTATTGCAAATTGCTGAGGTTGAGGTGTGCCACAACGGTGAGGAGATGTTCCCCGCTGATTGGACTGATGAGGTTCAATTCCCAGATTCAGAAGATGAATACATTGCTGAGCAAGCTGAAGGAGCAGGTCCGCCAAGTGTGAGTCAGGAACCCCTCAAAGAATTTGATGAGCGTGCGGCGTTAGATTAGATGAGTTGGACAAGCTTCATCAGATGAATGTGATTGAACCAACAACTTGATCACCAGAACAAGCTGCAGGTGAGAACACAGTGGATACGACATTGGTATTTGATCGGCGGTATTGTGGGAACACATGGATTAGAAGGTGCAGCGTGGTGGCTCGCAAGTTCAAGACATCAGCCACGGATGAGCACAATTTTTCTCCAACTTCAGCGTTCTAGCGGTGCGAATGATTTTGACATTTGCAGTGGTTTACAAGTGTTTGGACATGGTTCAGCAAAATCTGTTCATGGATTCGTCGGCATTGGCATTAGTGAGGTGCACTGGCACTGGGAGGCTGAAACATATCCAGATCAAGCAATTCTTTCTTCAACATCTACTCAGAAAGAACGTGTTCACAATCCATAAAACCAACACAAAGTTGAATCCAGGAGACATGAACACAAAGTGTCTTGGCGGTGAAAGGCGGACATTCCTGTCTAGGCTGATGAGTCTATTCCGCGCGAATTCGGATGAAGAAAATGATGACAACATGGTTCGCCAGACTCGGCGTGTCAACATGGCAACACGCAAACAATGTGTTAGGTTGATTCAGATGGCAGGGACGGCAATGGGAGTTTGCTTGCAGCTGAAAGGATGAATGCAGGATGGTAATGATCATCTTGAACCTGATGCAGGTGAAATCATGTACGAGCCCTACAGCGACTGGCAGCTAGCATGGTGGGCATTGACTGATTGGTGCTTCTCCACTCTTGGCGATGTGACTGCTGGTTTGATGATGGTGATGCAAGGGCTGATTTTCTTGGAAGTGCATCTTGCAGGCATTGGCGTTCTAGCAGTGGCAGGTGCATTCTTCTTGGCAGGAGCTCTCGTATGGCAACATTTCTCCTTCCTGCGTGGCTTTGCACGCAGGAATGTTCCTTTGCTGATGGGCATTCGGTTCAGGTTCATCAAAGCACTCTGGTGTGGATGGTGGCTTCTGAAAAAGGAAATAGCAATCTTCACAACCGTTTCGGGGAGTGCAAACAAAGCGGAGACATGATGGTAGACTTCGACTGAGAATGTCTACAGCACTCCGGATGAATATCTTACAGAAGGACAATTTCCAGTGGGAACATCAGCAATTTCTTCTCCGCGACTAGTTGTCGAGGAGGATGAGCCTATGCAAGAGCTGGAGACAATTCCAGGAGATGTAGATCTGGCAGAAATCGCACTTAGCCATGTGAGACGACATGGAGTTGAGATTGACCAGACGGTCTACGAAACACAAGCTGATGAAGAACATGATGCAGAGATGGATGACGAAGATGGCGCTGAGACTCCGAGGAGCCGACGCAGGCGCTACATGGAATCAAGTCAGGATGAGGTCAGCGAGCCTGATCAGTGGGCTCAGCTGCATTATGGGCAGCTTGCATGGGATGACTACGACCGAATGGTTGCTTTCAGCCGAGCCAACCGACTGAGGCTGCAGAATGCAATCAACTCACTCAGCCAACGGGGAGAACGTGCAGAACAAGCAGGTGAGTGGGAAGAAACTGAACAGTACACCCGTGCAGTAGCTGAGATCGAACCACTACAAGACATAGCTTGAGGACAGTTGGAACGTGGTGAGCAATCATGGAATGAGAGTTTGAGAATGCGAAGGCTGTCCAGCTGATCCTCTTGCTCGTAGTGAGAGTGCCATAGCAATTTTTTTTTGTACTGGGACCTAATTCATTTGATAGCACAGGTGGCTTGGTAATGAGCCCACATGCATAAGAGTGGTGACGCCTCGAAATCGACACGTCACCAAGGTGGCGTGTGACATTTTAGTTGCTCCACTGCATGGCATGTTGAGGTCCCAGGTGTAAAGGCGATACTGAGAAGATAAGCATGGCAGTGGTGCAAGGATGACATGCACAAATCTGTGTGCACGCCGGGTCCACAGTGGCTCAAGACTTGCAGCAAAACAGAGCTGTGAGCGCTCCGCTGTATTGTGACACTTCTCGAGAATAAAAACAGGATCTGCCAACATTATTTGAAGTTGCCAGTGCCTTTCTTGTGCGAGACATTGTTGAACCCCAATCAGCATTCCGCTTGGATGTGAAAAGCGCCCAAAAGGGAGAACGGCAGTTTGTGTTTAGTAGCAGTGTTCAGTGATGTTCAGAAGGAGATGTGTACTTGTTCAACGCTGTTTTGAACCTTTGCCGTAACCATCATTTTGGTCCTTTAAACTGAACATTGCATGCAGATAGGATTGAACAATTTTTGCCGCACCAGCGTGTAATATAACCGCAGTAGTTGCCTGTACCGTAGATGAATGTTTACTAGTAGAACTTTTGGAATATGTTTTGACCCTAAAGGTTTTTTTTTGGTTCCTTTGGAATATTTTATCGGGATCCATCCCAATAATATTTTTTTGAACCTTTTTTCTTGTCCGACCTTTTGTGCCAGCTGATGAAACAATTCATTGTACAACAAACATTTTTTCCGAACATGCATGAAAAAACACTGGTTTAATAAACACTAAATCGTGGCAGACAATTTGTGTGTTTGACAAGGGCGTTCAATATTACTAGATTTCGCGACCAGTCGCATTTTTGGCCTACTATGGAACGGAGAGAAAACGAGCCTTTGCCATTGTTTGTTTTGGATTTTAAACACAGTTATGTGCCAGTGAATTCGTACTTGAAAAATGGCAATGTGTTGCACTTGTATGGTGTGAAAAGAAAAACAGTCGCTCGGTGTGCCGGCAACAAATATCGTCAATTTTGGGCCGCAGATTTGGTCCAAATTTCCGGTTCCATGTTCGCTTTCAAATTCACCGCACCAAAAAAAAACAAATTCGTCATTTTTTTTGTGAAAAATATGGAATTTCAGTGACAGGCTAGGCGCATTCATTTTTATTGAACAGTCCATTGTCTGAACAACCATTCAAGATAGGAACGAATGCGTTGAGAGATTTGCGTGAAATCGGGTAACAAAAATCACAAAACATGCATATCTGTGTGTTTGCAGTGTGTCAAAGTGTGTCGTTGTGTTGTATTGTGAGGTCACAAACCCAAACGACATGTCGATTTTTTGTAAATTTTGAAATCAAATTGTACCATGCTAGTGATTTCCTGGAAATGTTCCTGCGCTATCAACTATCTGCAGCTGCCAATCTGACTCAAGTCATGGTTTTTGGATCGATTTTTTGGGTTTGGTTGAAATGCATATATTTGCGCCCAGTTTCCTACTTCAACTTCAGAATGGTGGGACAAAGCGTGGGACAACATTTTCAGGAAAGGTCAGCGGACGTCAACACACGTCACATGAGTCACATGAGTCACATGAGTGACATCCCAAAGGCCGCTGTTGGCCTTTGGCCCGTCTACCCGTCTGCCCGTAGGGCCGTGTGGCCCTGGCACATCTTTGTCACGTCACGCCATGGAGCTGCCTTCCGTGGCGGCCTTCGCACTTTCGTGTGGTCCTCGGAGCGCGTGAAACAACAGAGTTACAGTGAGTTACATAAATCTTGTTAGATTGTGCCTTGCCCTTCACATATCCTAACCGCAAAACATTTTAAAACTTTCAGCACACCAAAAGGTCACCAGACCTTTTCCTTGATGTATTCATTTTATTTTTGGATTACATCAACGAAAATCATACCAAATAGTCTACTAACCCATATTTATCCAGCAACTCTTTCAATTTTCTATCCTTCTCCTCCTTCAACATTTTATGGTCTTTCTCTTTAGCAACCAGCATTTTTGTTGATACTCATTTATGATTTTGTTTTTCAGGCCTTTCCAGTGCCATATCCAATTTTAATCCCATTTTTCAGGTTTTACCAGCAAACCACATTCACATTTTATATTTCCATTACATGCTCTTTCCTCTCTCCTCTTTCTGTTAATATCATCCTTGTTTTTGTCATAATATTTTTTTCTGGCGTTTCTACAATTTTGGTAGGTCTTAAATTTATTTTTTTCATCATCTTGAAAACAAAACATTTTTTTTTTTGCATTTACATTTGGAACACAGTTTTTCGATCATACCAGTATTACACATTTAACAGAATATTTCTTTATATATATATATATAAATATAAAATCATTAAATAGTGGGGCAAGGTTGCCCTCATAGAAAAACCATAGTCCATAAATTTACCCATAAGATAGTTGAGCAAGGTCGTCCTTATAGAAAAACTGATTAACAAAGAATTAAAACAATCCAACCAATGCGAAACCTCATTCATAAGTCCATTGTTATGCCAACACCTCAACAAAAAACATAGGTATTGCTACAACATAGGACCATTGATTGTATAGTATTTTAGTTATATGTAATCAACCACTATTTGCAACTACAATTACACCTTTTACAGTATGCCACTATATTATCGAATGTATGGGTATATTCGTTATTCACCCTTTGGGCGGTTAGATTTGTTGTTATATTTCCGTTATTCATAGTAGTATAAAACCCGCATCCACAGTAATTGCATTAATTTTTTATTTTTTCTAAAAACCATTCAACATTCACATATCCTTCTTTTGGTATTTTTCTTTTTGCCTTTCAATCTTGTTCTTTGTAATTGAGTATCTTTCTTTCACAATAACTCACCAATTTATAATTAGATTCATCATATACATCATTGCTATACTTGAAAAACTTGACCTGGTTTAAATCTCTTGCTCTTGTCATTGCCGTCCATATCCATCCTTTATATTCTCTTATATCCCAATGGTTATAATCAAATATTGTAATATCACCGTCTATACTACTACCTTGGGCGGAATGACAAGTGGCACAATGCGCAAATATAAAATTCTTTCTGACTTTCTCAATATCCAAAGGTTGGACTACGCCAGTTTTTACATTTTTGAGTTTCATAAATTGACTATTTGCCAATATTATTTCACTTGAATTTTCAGGTCCATTGGTTGGGATGTTTTCACCCCTTAGACCGTAGGTCGACCTTTAGGCCCAGTTGTTAAAAGTGCTACCGTTTTTCCAATTTGGTAGCGGAGCTTGTTTCCCCTCGCTCCATCTTTCACTTTCTTCGCTTGCTTACGCCATTTTGCACTACGACTCCGACTACTTCCTCTTCGAGCCCTACGACACCACCACGAGCTGGCGCTGCTGGCATTGGTCTTCTCCTGGAGACCCACGACATCTTGCACTACGCCCTGGACTACCTGGACAACGACCTCTGCGCTTTGCTCTGGACCAGTACCTGCGCTCTATCTGCTGGACTCCTTC
This sequence comes from Cladocopium goreaui, assembly GCA_947184155.2. NCBI lineage: Eukaryota > Dinophyceae > Suessiales > Symbiodiniaceae > Cladocopium > Cladocopium goreaui. The sequence continues at coordinate 55,021 of CAMXCT020001246.1, read as the reverse complement.
CACCTTGGCTGCTATTTGGACAAGCCTGGCAGTGCTTGGTGAATTACCTGAACAAGGTCCTCGCTGCAGTTCTTGGACTTCTATCTGGACAAGCCTGGCAGTGCTTGGCGATCTACCTGGACAAGGTCTGCGCAGCAGTTCTTGGCCCTCTACGTGGACGAGCTGTGCCTTGCAGTGCTTGGAGATCTACTTGGACCAGTTCCTTCAGAAGTATGACTTCAAGCGGAACTACATCAGGAATCCCACTGGATGAATATCGCAAAGATATTCCACCAGGATGGGCCCCTGGAGACAGCCGCTACACCCTGAAGCAGTACATGGAACGGGTGAAAGTCTGGTACCGCCTCTTCGACGGCCCCGACGAGAACGTCGGCCCTCTCTTGGCAGGCCGCCTGAGAGGAAGAGCGCAGCAAATTGCGCTTAGCTTGAGGCTGCCAGATCCCACGGGACATGTGGACGTGGGAGATGCGGCGCTGGTGAGGCTGTCAGTGGATGAGGTGACAGACCCCGCTGGCAACATCATCCAAAGAGCCATTCCTTCAGGTCCTCAAGCACTACTTCATGCTCTACGTGCAGCTTTTGGAGAAGCAGAACAACTTCAGGCGACGAAGGCGCTGGAGACGTTCTTTGAGTTTCGTCGTGGAAGGCTCCCCATCAGCGAATGGTCTGTGCAATGGGAGCTCAACCTGGAAGAAGCTGTATTGCATGCAGGCTTGGAGGTGAACCCTGTGGCCAAAACATACTTGTTCTTCAAGAGCAGCGGTTTGCCTCAGAAGACGATAGATGATCTTCTTCTACAGGTCCATGGAGATATGAGGAGATTTGAAGAAGTGAGGACGCTGTTGCTGCGGATGGCACACCGTGGAATGGATGCAGCAGCTTCGTCCAACCTGTACGAGGACACCAACAAGGCCTTCTACCAGGACGACATCGACTCATCTTCATGGAGCAACATCACCGAGCCTTGGAACGAAGAGTGGCCTTCCTATGAGACTGACGAGCTCTACGCATGGTATGAAGGATGGTATGATGATGATGCCTCCTGGTACTACGACCAAGAGGAGCCCTATGAACATGGAGATTGGCAGGAGACATGGTATGAAGCTGGAGAAGAAGAACCTGCCGATCAAGCTGAAGGAGAACCTGCAGAGCAGTCTGGCAATGTGGAAGAATCCTTCTACAAGGGCAAAGGCAAGTCAAGATCCTCCACAATGGGTCTCGGATGCTCGACATGTGGGTCAAAGTGGCACAACACCCACAGCTGCCCGCTGAATGACCAGAAGCCCCACAAAGGCAAAGGACGAGGAAAAGGCTTTGGAAAATCCAAGTCAAAGGGCTATGGCAAGAGCTATGGGAAGCCCTACAACAAAGGCTTTGGCAAGTCGAAAGGCTTTGGAAAGAAAGGAAAACCTTTTGCGAGAAAGGGATATGGCAAACGTGGCTTCTGGGCTGAAGAGCTTCCAACTGGCTTTCAGGACTACTATGGTGGATCCTATCTCATGAACCTCAAGACCGAGATCGACGAGCAGCCTACTTCCAAAGGTTTTTCAACACCGACTTCTTCGATGCCGAGGATTGTGAAGATCGACACACCTGATCGAGAAGAGCTGCTCATCGGCAAGAAGGTTCGCTTTGAGGAGAAAGCCCCAGATGACGACGAAGCCACCGAGAAGAATGCCAAGAAGCTCAACTTCCCATCTTTCCAGGATCAAAAGCTTGAGAACTTTCACATGGTGCGTGGGAGAAAGGTGTTTGGACTTTTGGTTGATCCTGGAGCTGCAAGTGGCCTGATCGGCACTGACACTTTGCGAGAGCTTTTGGATGCAGGCATGGTTCCAGAACATCTGCAAGACAAGATTACCTGGGAACCTTCAACAACTACGGTGACAGGCATCAGTGGACAAGGAGACAGCACTCTTGCCCGAGTTTGCCTACCTTTTGGAGTTGGAGGAGAAGATGGAATTCCAGCCTCATACACGGCAGAGCTCATCGGAGGACAAGGATCAACATGTCCCGCTTTGCTGCCGAATGTCAGCCTGCGGCAGATGAGGTCAGCTATGATGACACAGTGGTTCGACAATGGCGATGGAATTTTGGTGTGCTCTACCAACGGCCAGAGGTTGGACCATCCAGATGCTCACCTCACCATCATGCGCCTCTTGCTGACGGAAAGCGGCCGCTACATCCTGCCGGTGAGCAACAACCAGAACGAAGCAGAGATCCCCAATGATGAGGTGCAGAAGATCAAACAGATCTGGCAGAACAAGCCCTACCAAGCGACGACGCTGGAGCAGACTTGCAATGACCTTCACAACGACGACAACAAGAGCGATGGCAAGATCCACAACAAAGAGAAGCTGCAGTTCATGGCCGAGGACAACAAGCCCATCGGGCCCAAGAACAACGTCATGGACAAGGCGGACAAGCCCCCAGATGAAGTGCAGCTTCACCAACAACATGTGGCAGAAGATGAACCACCGATCCAGGTCCTCTTGGGCAACGGCTACAACCAGGAGTATGACGAGGGCAAGTGTGACTATCCAGGTGACATTTTCCCCGGCCATCTTCCTGAAGGAAAGCTGAGATATCTTCAGAAGATGTACAAAGGTGTCCCTGAGGAGTTCTACACAAAGACAAGACAGACACCTGTCACACCGAAGAATGCCCGATCCTGGATGAAGAAGCGAAAAGGAAACAGATTCAACCTATGGGAATGGTGCAGCGGATCAGGACGCTTGAGTCTGATCGCACTACTTTCTGGACTTTGTGTACTGTTTCCCATTGACTACAGGTATGGCTGGGATCTTTCACTCCCTGAACATCAGAGGCTGATCCTGGAGATTGAGCAGGACATCAACCACGGCCCTGACGTCCTCTTTGCATCGCCTACCTGCAGACCCTGGTCCATATCTTCTACCAGAAGAGACCTTGCTCAGACGATGCGTGAACGAGAAGGAGAACTTCCTACGGTGAGCTTCATCAAGCAGAAGATCAAGAAGCGCTGCAAAGACAAGAAGGGCAACATCTTGGAGCAGCCTTGGACTTCGGCGCTCTGGGAACATCTTGAAGATCTACCTGGAGAACGACAGAGAACTGATCAATGCCGATTTGGCGCCCAAGATGAACTTGGCCAACCAATTCTCAAACCAACTGGTCTCTACAGCGACTTTGGTCTTCGAAATTGCCTGGCACGATGTGGTGGACATCAAGGACGACGGCATGGATGGCTTCAGGGCACAACACAAGGTGTCAACAGAACTACCATAGCTGCAGTGTACCCTGAAGGCTTTTGCAAGAGCGTTGTCAGAGACATCAAACGCTTCATCAACCAGATCCATTGCCATGACGTCTACTACAAGTGCGAAAAGTGTGCCATGGGCAGAGCAGCCACCAGCAACATGGAGCACACATTTCTCCCAGGAGAATGCCGATATGGCAAGTGGCCAGCTGGAGAAGATCCACGTGAAAAGAAGCGTCTGGAACGCGAGCAGCAGGCCAAAGATGACATCTTCGACAGCTTCCGCAAGGAGTCCTTGAAGAACCCCAAGGTGATGCAGGGAAAACTTTCTTCACATCCAACTCTGGCTTTCGACAGCGAGCAGACGGCAGTCTTGAAGATGTGCCTCATCAAGTTGCTGTCAGAGAGCATTGAGAAGTTCGAGGTCCTTGAGAAGAAGAAGGGCGACCAGAACTACACCCATTGGCTTGAAGACCCTGCAGCTCTTGGTTGGCTTCAAAGAATCTTTAAGGACTACATGATGGTGCAGGGAGCAATGGCATGTTTGCAGCCATGGTCAACACCTACACCATCTCCACAACTTGCTGTTGAAGAAGCTCCCATACGACTTCTACTACGAGGAAATGTCAACAGCTGGAAGATCTCTCAACCTGAAGATCTACGAGAACTTTCTTTGAGCCAGTGGAATGAGCCCATCAACATCGAAGAAGATTGGCTGGTCGCGATCTTTGGCAGCGACGCGCCTGACAAGGGCTCATCCTCTTCCTCTTCTACAAGAGCTGCTGGCGGTTTCAAAGATGCAAAAGACCTGATTCCAGATGACCAATCTGAAGGATATGAACCATCAATTGCTCCTGACGAACTTCTACCAGTACAACCTCCAGAAGTTGAAGAAGAAGAACAAGATGGAGCTGCGCAAAACCCTGGCAGCTTGAAGCCCTTATTTGACTTCAGAAGGGTGTTCAAGCGATTGCCACAACTTGCCGGTCATGACGACCAGACGGCGAAAAGACTCATCCTTGGACTGCACGAACGTCTTTGGCATGCGCCCTACATGGACATCAAGAATGTGCTGGTGCGATGTGGCATGCCCTATGAAGTTTGGAAGTTGGCGGCAGATGCCATCTCAACGTGCCGAATCTGCAGGAAGTTCACAAGAGCTGGAAGAAGACCGCAGTACAAGGGCACGAACCTGAGCCAACACTTCAACGACACCGTGCAGGTGGACTTGTTCAAGTATGAGGATGAGTGGTACCTGCTGTCCATTGACGAGACGACCAGATACAAGATAGCCACCAGATGTGAAAGCCGAGAGCTTAAGCACATCCTGGACGCTTTGATGCGCAGCTGGATCAGGTACTTTGGCCCCATGAGGACTTTGGTGTCCGACCAGGAGACGGCTTTGATGACTGTAGCAGCTGGAGTGGAATTGCAGCGGCTCAACATTGCCCGACAGCCTGGCGGCACGACCTCTGGACTTCAAGGTCAAAAGCATACCTCAACGGGCCTTGTGGAGAAGCACACAGACCTCCTGAAGCTCACGATGGCCAAGATCCAAGCAGAAGCAGGACGCTGGGGCATAGAAGTTCGAGGAGAAGAACTAGCTTCAGAAGCCAGCATGGCAGCCAACACAACTTTCAACGTTGGAGGCTACTCACCGGTGACAATGCTCTTTGGAATCTTGCCTAGAGGCTACATGGACCCAGAAGAGCAGATGCACGATGATAGCATGTCACCAAATGAGTCAGCTTTTGAACGAGCAGTACAACTTCGTCAAATTGCTCTTCAAGCCTCTCAAGCTGCCATCCTTGAAAGCCGCATTGCCCGAGCCAACAGATCAAGACCACAGAGATTGCCAGTGGAGAACATGGTACCTGGAACAACCAAGGTTGAGATCTTTCGGGACGATGGCGGCGGCTTTGGCTGGCGTGGCCCTGCTACTGTGCTGAAGATCAATGAGGGAGCTGGCACTGCGATTGTGGAATTTCAAGGACGACCATACTTGGTTGGTTTGCGACACCTTCGACCGTTCAGAGACAGCTACATGGTGTTCATGAGCGAGACCACATCAACTACATCTCAAGATGCTGAGCGAGCACTATGTCGCATGAAGAAGGTGGTCGAGCAGTGCACTCCATATCGCCCCTACACCATGGGCGAGGTGATGAAAGTTGAGAACCACGAGACCAAGGTCATCAAGTTCCCACGAGAAGAGAGCCCTGCGGCAACACAGATGCTCAAAGATGCCAGAGCCTTCTTGGACTTTCATTATGACCGGGTGACTTTGCATGGAGTGAGATATGGGAAAGGAATGAAGACCATCATGGTTCCAAGATACTCCAAAGGCACCTTGATCACTTGGTCAGAAGGGCTACTGGGCATCGCTGTGGTTGAGCACAACACAGACTCGCACATCCATGTGAAGGAGCTCTTCAACAAGGAGATTGACAAGCTTTGCCATTTGTATCTTTATGGATTTGTGAACCTCGAGACCGAGGAGAACTCTATCCCCATGAGAATCTCAAGACGAGTGGTTCCTGAAGCACTACAACCTGGAGAAGATCAAGGTGAGGCTATGTCAACATCATCACCTACGAGCCTGGATCATGAAGCTGATGCGGCAGATGAAAGCCACAAGCGGAAGGATCCAGACAGCAGAACTGTGGTGATTGCCCCCGAGAAGAAGAAGCAGCGCACTGACCTCCACATGCTCTATATGAGCTCTATCTGGTGGATGATGCAACGGCCTCGACGAGTCCGACTTCCAGCCCATGAGATTTGGTATGAGCAGGAGATCAGATGGATGAGAAAGCGACAGCTTGCCATGACCACATCAGGACCTCAACGACCACTTTTCCATTGGCATTGCAGAACTGATGCAGAGATGTTGGTCTACTTGCAGACCGGTGAGATGTACCGAGTGGACGAGGTGACTGATGTGCTTACGGAAGAACAACTTCTACATCACTGGGACTCTTTTGAAGTCAGCGACAGAAGTGAGATGAAGCAGTTTGTGGATGAAGGCATCTTCAAGAAGGTGCGCCTGGACAGTTTGCCCAAGGAAGTTGTCCTTGTGGATGGCACATGGGTTCGCAAGTTCAAGAGGAACCCAGACAACAGCCTCAAGGCAAAATCACGACTATGTGCACGTGGTTTCCTTGACAGCCAGAAGACAGAATTGCCAACGAGATCTACCACTGCAACACGTTTGTCTCAGAGGCTGGTTTTGTCCACAGCGGCAACACACCGTTTCAAGGTGAGATCTTGGGACGTGTCTGGAGCTTTCTTGAAAGGATTTTCTTTCAAGAAGGTCAAGGAGGAGCTCGGCAAGAAGGGCATCAGTTCTCCTGACAGGAGAGTAGTGCTGATTCCACCTGCAAACTGCTGGCGACACTTGGCACACTATGACAAGCAGTTCATGCTGGCGGAGGAAGAACTTGGTGAATATGGTTTGGAATGTTTGAAACCTGCCTACGGCTTGGTTGATGCGCCATTGGCTTGGCAGATGAGCCTTCACGGCACTTTGCGAGACAGTGGAGGAATACAATCACTGCTGGACGAGAACATGTGGTTCTGGAAGTCCAACCAAGGCTTGACGGCAGTCCTCACCACTCATGTGGATGACATCGCCTGTGCTGGCACTGATCAGTTTCTCACAGAGGAGTACGCCTACTTGACCAAGAAGTTCGGCAAGCTCTCAGAGCAGAAACCTCCTTTCCAACATTGTGGTTGTCGCTATCGCGAGATCAAGGACGGCTATGCTATGGATCAACAGGAGTTCATCAACAACATGAAGCCCCTGGACCTTAGCCACCTTGGCAAAGACATGTCAAGAGCCTTGACTCCGACGGAGACGACACTACTTCGCAGTGTTCTTGGAGGACTTCTGTGGATCACTGCCACGAGATTGGATTTGGTGGCGGATGTTGGAGTTCTTCAATCAAAAGTCACCAGAGCTACAGTTCAAGATCTATATCTTGCGAACTCTGTGGTGAAGAAGGCCAAGATGAGTCAGTATGACGAGATTGGCATCGTCTACCGCTACATCCCGACATCTTCACCCTGGCGACTGGTGGCAGTGCATGATGCTAGTGCAGCATCCAAGGACAAGATCTACAGCCAGGAAGGGATCTTCATCTTGCTGATGGAGGACCATCTGAACTTCGACAAGAAGGTGCACACCATCAATGGACTGAACGTGAAAGAATCTCATTTTGGAGGTGACGCACACATTTTGTTTGCCCATGGAGGAAAGGCAAAGCGAGTCAGCTACTCGACATCGCACTCAGAAACTTTGGCAGCGATGTCAGGCTTGGAGACGGCATCATTGGTGAGCTTGCGATTGGCAGAGCTTCTGTCACCAGTGAGAAAGCCAACCTTGCAGCAGCTGGCGGCTTTACAAGAACGAGGAGTTCCTTTCCTTCCAGTTGATGCGATGACCGACTGCAAGGATTTCTACAGTTTGACGACTGGAATGTCTTCATTGCCTCAAGACAAATCCCAGCGCATCTACATACTTGCACATCGCGAAGCACGGCTATGTGGCAGACTGAGATGGATCATTTTGGTTCCAACACAATCGATGGTTGCTGATGCATTGACCAAAGTGATGTTATCGAAGCAGCTCCTACATCTCATGTCCTGTGGACAAGTTGTCTTCATGAACGAGCCGAAGCACCCGATTGAGGCACGGCGACTTCCACCTTGCGGTGAACTTTCAGAAGATGATTTGCTGGATGGAGATGAGAAATGGCTTACAAAGGAGATGACATCAAATGAGATCTTGGCAGTGCAGCGGCATACTACTTCCAGAAGTATGACATCAAGCAGATCCTCGACACCAACGACAAGATCCAACTACATGCTGCTGGCTCTACTTTGTGCAGTGAGCTGGACGAGTGGAAAAGCAGAAGACCAATGCGAGCCTGACGGCCATGGAGAGAGCAGCGGAGAACTCAACGCACAGAAGGTGGCGATTTTCTTTCTCACCACCTTTTGCATGATGGCGGCCTATGCAATTTTTGCTTTGTGGAAATGTTTGAAAAGGATGGATGAAAGATTTGAGGCTGAAACAGCCCAAGCAGTTCGCTCTTTGACGAGAGCAAATTTGGTTGACAGGTTGCTTCAGACCGAGCACAACGTGATGGAGCTGCAGATTCAACTGAATGAAAGTTTGCGAGATATAGATATTCTCTACCGAACACTTCGCAGACGAGCTGGTCCACATCCAGAAGAACCATCTCCAAACAGACCAAGGATTGCAGACAATCGACCAGCACTTCCAGAACCTGAAGGTGAATTCATCGAGAGAGAGTTCAATGAGACAGCTTCAAGATCCAGAGACGAAACAGCATCAAGATCCAGAGATGAAGATGATTCACGTGAAGAGATCGACGAAGACGTGCTGAACGAGTACATATATCCTGGACAGCTGCAGCAATGGAGCATAGAAGAGATCACCTCAGACATGGAAGAACATGAAAGAAGGGATGCCCGAATGCGCAACCGCATCCACATCATGAGCATCGAAGGTAACAACATGGAAGTCTACCTTCATGTGCAGATGCAGCGGTATGGATTTCCAGTCCCGCTGTCAGACATCTTGGTGCTCTATGAGCGGCATGCTCCTAGCATTCCTGCGCCTGGCGACTATCAGGGGTCCGACGAGCTCTTCCTGGTGACGACGCGCCCTGATGGAGTCCTTCGACATCTGCTGCGTGAGAGATCTGACACCTATGGTGACTACGAATTGGAATTCGACACCCAAATGGGTCTTTTCTCCTTCAGAAACCGAAGGATCATCACTAGGGAGGACACCAGACTGACCGAAGCTGAGCGAGAGGAACGGATTACAAATCTGTACAACAATTTCCGTCATTTCACCTCTTGAACTCACAGGTCAAGGTGTGTACAGGCAGCTAGGAAACTGCGCGACTTCGCAGAAGGGTTGTGAATATTAGATACACCCAAACCAGCTCTGACATTGGAGCAGACTTGAATTTTCAGGTCCATTGGTTGGGATGTTTTCACCCCTTAGACCGTAGGTCGACCTTTAGGCCCAGTTGTTAAAAGTGCTACCGTTTTTCCAATATTTCATATTTAAAATTCACATTGAAGACACTGTTTTTAGACTTAGTACATTTTCTACATATTAAAAGTTCTCCTATTTCGTATCCATATTTTCTAGTTTAAAAATTGGCGAATGGCACTTGAAACATTTTTACAAGTATCATTTAGATATACTATATTAGTTTTTGAACCGCTTATATTACTGGTATATTGAAAGTATTTATTGATGATTTTTTTGATACGCAATGAAATTTATGAAAATATATTTCTTTATATTACTTAGTTTGTCCTTATCCTCCTGTGTTTCAAGTCTCTTACATATTCTCAGTAATATATTGTTTTTGAATATATTATCTATGATTTGGTCGGCATAGGTTTCAGAGTCCTGTATGTTGGTTGGTGGTTGGATAGGTTTTAGTTGTTTTGTGTCTCCTGTCGCAATAATAATTTTGTCATGCTTATTTTGTTCTACAAATTGTCTTATCCTCCAATAGGTGCTTAAACTGCTAAAAATCACCAACAGATATTCCCAAAAAATTATTCAGGGTCAGTGCCTCTCCTTCGAATGCTTGTAGTAGTTTACTAGTAGGACATACAAACATCACTTTATATTCTTTATCTACCATTCTTTGGCATATATAACTTTTAGCAGTTCCCAGCAGTTCCCGGCAGTTCCCCCCTTATCATCATAGGATTATTATACTTAGTATATTCAATAATAAACTATTATAATATCACTATCATATTCATCTTCTATATCAATAGTTTTATTCTCATATATTGGGATTTCAATTGGTTCATTTTGCACTACTTCATATTTGACAGTTGGAAATTTGATGTCATCATTATACTTGTTTACTCTCCGCCCTCCTATTTCATTAGTGAAATTCAATAACCCACCTGCCTTTTCTACATCCGTTGCTCTTACTACAAAGTTTGACAAAGGCATCTGTTTTTACACTAAACATCTTAATATTATTTTGTTCATCTTGCTGTATGACTTATACATTTCCAAATTATGAAGTTGTAAAAGCAACTCTTTGACATATCTAAAACCATTTTTCAGTTGCGCTTGGTCTTTTATATTTAGGATGTAGTAATTATCAGTATTAATTTGGTTGGATGTGTGCTGTAATTCATATTCATTCTCAATTATCTTATCTTCTATCTCTACATCACTTACTTTATGAAGTTTTCCACCATAACTTACTTAATAATCAATTGCTTCACTTAAACTCTTAAACAAAAAACTCTTTTGGTCGGTAGCGCCTCCTTTTTCCAATAAACCAAAATTGACATTAGCAATTAGTTTCTTTCTATACTTGTCCTCTTCAATATCATCACTAATTGACATGCTCCAAAGTTCATCAATAATTTCTTTATGATTACATTTATGAATTTGCGACGGAGTCCTAAAACACAATATATCAATATCAACATCATCAATAACTTCTTTTAAGACGCATCCATATTTAGTTCCATACTTTTTATTCATGAACATATTATTAATTTTTTCAAAGTCACTATTTTAAACATAGTATAAAGTTAAATCAGGATATTCATGTATCTTTCCATCATAAGGTTTCCAAATGTCAAACTGATTGAAAACGGGTTTCTCATCCATTTTCAAAAACATACTTGTGAATGCTTTTGATATGTCAATTTCTGCTGCTTGAACGGATTGTTTAGACATTTTATGCTTGATGTAATCCAGGCTATCACCTGAATAAAAGCATCCACATGGCACAATAATTTTTGTTTCATCCAATATCTTAATATCAATATCATTGTAAAAGGATTTTGGGAGGGGATCAATAACGCCTTATAGAAATTAAACATTGCTAAATTCATTCTATTATATGTGTTCTCATCATCTACTGTAATACACCCATCACATGATGTTTTCAATAAATTATGCGTTCTGATGATGTATTTTGTTTTACCAAATTTCATCCTGATTTCTGTTATTGTCCCTGCTTAATATTTTATTTTGGGTTCATATCCGCTTCTGACTAACTCAAATAACGCCTCTGTCAAATTATGATCTTCCAAAACCAGAAACACTTCTTTTATTTTATTCTTGTCCGCTTCATCCTGTAAAGCAAGTATATCATCAAGGGTTTTTATCATTCTGTATGTTGGCGGTTCATCCTTTTCATTAATGTAGTAGTCAGTGGATGCCTTCACTAATGGGATACTACATAATTGCTTCTGTTGAATGCTTTTAAGGTCATGGTTCAACACATATATATGACAGTTCTTAACCATAGCATAAAAGGTTTTGACATGATGGTTTCTCTTTTCTGGGTCATGCTTATAAATCAAGTGATTTCAAAAGTTGAATATTCTGGCTTGTATATTATATTCTTTAAACACTTTTTCCATGTCAGTAATTACGCTCCCTTTTTATTAAAATCATTCTTGCCTATAATCTCTATAATTCTTTCCTTTGTCAATCTTTTTCTGGTCTTTTCACTCATCAATGTATCACCATAAAAACCATTCAAGGCATTTACCCAACATAGATTATCTATGTAATTGCCCTTTTAATTGCTTGTTTAATGGTCTCCGCTTCCATTCTCACAGGCGTATGGATGTAGTCATGATAAATTGAAACATTCACAGTGTCGGTCGGTTTCTCATTCATAACACCAAATTTCTCTACTTTCTCATTTACCAATTCCACAGACTTAATCTTAATACATCCTAAATTGTCATAATATGCTTGTAGTGTTTCCACTGTATCCTTAAAGTCTTCATCATCCTTCAATAGGCTAATTGCTTTCCAAAAGTCCGGATTTTCCTTTGCTGGATTTTCAACATCTTTTATGTTCGGCCATCTAAAAGTTCTTTGACCTATGAGTTCTTCTGGAAATTCAGTTGCTTTTATTGTCGCGTTCTTTTCATCAAAACTGATAGACTGATAGGGAAATAATAAACTCCTTGGTGTCTAAATGCTGGTTTTGTCTTAATCCCACTCTCTTTCAGATTGCCATTGTAGTATGTACAAAGGACAAAATCTACAAACTAAGTTTTTTTTTGGCTTCTTCTTCTTCTTGCTCTCTGCCATTCTTTCTTTTAAGGGGTTTTGTTTCCTTGAACTTTGGATATTATCTTTATACTTTTGAAATGTGTTGTCATAAGTTTTCTTCTTAGGGGAGGTTAAACCTTTGATGAGATTTTCAGCAGTTGCTACATTTGATATTTTCCTATCAGTGTAGAGTTGTATGATTTCATCTGTTCTTTTTTGAGTTGCCCTTGTGGTGTCATCACTGATTTGAGACCTTTTAAGCCGGGTAAGTCTGGTAATATTGCTCTTGATAAACTTACTACTCATATAACAATCTATATATTTATTATATAAAATATTTCTTTAAATACTTTTTTACAAGAAATATTTTTTTTTCAATTGGAAAACTATACATTTTTGAAAAACAAATCTTATGAATAGGTTTTATGATGTTTTATTCATATGGTTTATGGATTTGTATTTTACAACCTCCTCAACACATTATCTTCAATTCTTCTTTTGATTTTGTCAATAGTTGTTTTATTGTATATACTATTGCCTATTGGTTTGTGAAACCACCCTATCCAGTTCAATATTCTTTTTAATTCTCCAACATTCAAGTTAAAATTGACATCCAAAATGGGATATTGAAAATCAACTTCTGAAAGGTATAGTGTGTATTCATCAAAGGCTTCATAGAATAACCTTTTAATCATATTAATATGCCTATCTTCAACACCCCCACCATCAAAGATCCTATCTAATACATCAACATCATCGGGAAACTTGTTAATCAAAGTGAACATGTAAATTTCTATGTCTTCATCAACATTTCTATTTCTAATATCAATATCACCATCTCTATTTTTCATTCTGTTAATTGTATTCAATACATAAGAGCAATTATCGCACTGTATATATGCACAAATAATAGCAGAGACATCACTTATAAAACCCTGCTTAATCAAGGACTTCATCTTACAACAATCAGAACATGTATGAGACATAAACTTGTTCTTAATGATATTCTTTGAGTCAATGCCTTCTCTTTCTGTATCACTGTATTCACTCTCACTATCACTCACCATTACATATAGTATATAAACGATATTTCTTTAAATACTTTTTTACAAGAAACATATTTTTAATTGAAAAAAACTATACTTTCAACAGTTCATGCCTCATGAGTTTTCTGGGGTAGTCAGTCATTTTAAAATAGGTCTGTTCTAATGATTTTGTAATTGCTTCCACCGTGTATTCACCTTTTAAAAAGTTGCTTGTCCGCTCCTTTTCTGTACTTGTTTTTGCTAACGCCTCCGTTAGCGACCCCATAGCACTATTGTCGACGCGTGCTTTGGCCAGGTCAGAATCTCAGAGGGGAAGCTTTGGTTCGACAACGCTTGGTTGCACTTTAGCTGGGCTTGGTGGCTTGTTGTATCTGTTCTTGCTTCTACCCACATGAGTAGATAGGGGTCGGGGTGGGGTGGGGTGGGGTGGGGCATGTTGACGTTGGTTTGAAGTTGCATCGGATGTGCACGCTACGTTGGACATAGGGTTGGGTGGGGTGGGGTGGGGTGGGGCATGTTGACGTTGGTTTGAAGTTGCATCGGATGTGCACGCTACGTTGGACATAGGGTTGGGTGGGGTGGGGTGGGGTGGGGCATGTTGACGTTGGTTTGAAGTTGCATCGGATGTGCACGCTACGTTGGACATAGGGTTGGGTGGGGTGGGGTGGGGCATGTTGACGTTGGTTTGAAGTTGCATCGGATGTGCACGCTACGTTGGACATAGGGTTGGGTGGTTGGACACAATTGCTCGATCAGGTGTGGCGCCAACTGAAAAAGTATGTGCCCAAAGAGTTAAGCACTCGTGAAGGATTGGGCACAAGAGATGCTGCACGGCTTGAGCAGTATGTGCGATCCTCTCAGTTTCGCTGGAATCATAAAATGAATCTGGCAGATGCGTTGGCCAAAAGAGCTGCAAAGCATCAAGGATAAGAGTCCGAAAACGTGCCCACGCAGAAAAAACCGAGGTTTGCATCGCAACTACAATGCAAATCGCACATGATGGACATGCCCCCATGCAAAAAATGGGGCAAAATGCACGTGTGCAAATTTCCAATATGAATGAAAACGTGCAAAGCGTGGGACATTGGAGACAAACATGTATGAGTATGGTGATGAAAGGCCCAGGGTCGCTATCAGCGGCGCTACCTTGTTTTTGCCCGAATGCGTAGCGAAGGTCATCAAGCAGGTTCTCATGTCGTTTTGCGTGGCAGGCGTGGTACTTTGTGACATTCCAACCTGTCTGATACCGTGTCGAATGTGTCAAAATTGGAGGAAGTCTCGCACGAAATGCTTGTTTTGCTGCGCCCACGTGTCTCGTCTCGAGTCTCTGCTTTTCCTCTGGCGTCGCCGTGTCTATGGAGAAAGCTGCAAAACCTCGCTCGTTTTCCCGCGTCGAGCCTATGCTTTTCCTCGACTTTGCGCAAGCTTGGTAGTGCAAAGTAGTACTGGAACGTGCTTTGTGCAAGCTTTGTAGTACAAAGTAGTACTGGGAAGTAAAGCAGCATAAATTTAAGAAACAACCAATTCCGGAGAATTTTGAACTGTCAGATGATGAACCCACGACAGTTGATTTCAACAAAGAACAAAAACCCACCAGCAAATACATAACCTTTGACTGTCCTTTATGTAAGGGTAAATTACAGCTGAGGAATGAAATTGAAATCAACCCCAAAGGCAAAACCTGCCGTTGTAATCCTTGTAGTTTTAAATTCACAAAGAATGATAAAACAATGAATGTTAGTAAAGATGATGAAGGAGGCATTACATTAGATAGCCAAGACCATAGCATTAGTTCCACGAGAATAGAATTACAACTCCTCCAACAGACCATGAAAAACACAGAAGCGACATGATAAAAGATGTCATGGGAATACCAACCCCGAGGAACAGCAGAAAACAAGTGTTGACCGAGATGGATTGAAACTCGTATTTACAAAAGCATTTAAAGATTAGTCTTACGTCAAAATAAAAACATATGAATTAATAAATTAAGTATTTAAATATCTCAATAGAAACAAATATATAGAAATATCAAGTGGAGATGAGAGCAAGAGTGAAATGAAAGAGATGATGGAAAAGTTCAACAAATACGCTAAACAGGTGAAACTGGTTCTGGCAAAACTGGAAGAAATTGATAAGAAAATTAGTGGTGCTGTTAAACCTGCTGATGCTGATGATGAGAAGGAGAGGATGGATAAAATTTTTGAGACGCGCTAAGTAGGCAGACCCCGCGGTGAATTTTCAGATAAGCAAAAACAATACTTGAAAACTGTTGAACCATAAGAAAATCCAACAACCAAAACCTGCCACGCTGGAAAACAACAGAATTCTAAAAGAAGGAGATGAATATAAGCTGATTGATACATGAATTTCACATAATTAATGAAACATGATTATTATGTTAAGCTAATTATTTAAATCATTTCATAATTTAAACAACTTATTTCTTTTCTAATTATAAGAAATTACTTGAATTATATAGTCATCATAGTATGGTAGAAAAGGATGCCAAAGATAAGGGCGTATTTGCAATGAGTATTGATTTAAATGAAGAATATCAATACAAAATATGTCCAGCTGGGTATTTTCACATTTTTTTTTGCGCATCACCAAAAACGAAAGAAATGCTTGCAAAAACAGTTGAGATAATTGACAAGATAAAACCACAGTACTGGTTCATTGATTTTACCAGTAAAAATGTCATTGAAATAATGGGTTTGGAACATGCTGTGAGTTGTGAATTCAAAATGGCAGGTAGGAAAAAGATGCTGATTTGGTGTAATCTTAAGAACTGGAAAAGGGGAAGAAATTGTGAATTTACTGTTGAAGATTTGTTGGATGCTGTTAATGTTGTTTGTTTTAGGTAGGAATGCCAAAACATATGCCGGTGTCTCATAGATTTTTAATGAAATGTCAGAATATATGCCTCCAACCTACCCCATAAATTTTATCAGGGTTGGGATGGTGGGTTGTATGTTAAATTTGGATTTGCAGTTGCATTTTTTTGGGTCATGGTTTTTCTAAAGGGCAACCTTGCCCCACTATCTTATGATGTTTCTTTGGAAATATATATTTTTCAAGAAATATTATGTTAAATGTGTAATACTTGTATGACCGAAGAACAGTGTTCCAACCGTAATTGAAAAAACCATGTTTTGTTTTCAAGATGATGAAAAGAATGAATTTAAGACTTGCCAAAGTTGTAGAAACGCCAGACGAATATTATGACAAAGACAAAGATGTCAATGATTTTAACAGAAAGAGGAGAGAGGGAAGAGCATTTAATGGAAATATAGAATGTGAATGTGGTTTGCTGGTAAAACCTGAAAAATGGGAAGAACATTAAAATTGGATATGGCACTGGAAAGGTCTGAAAAACAAAATCATAAATGAGTATCAAAAAAAATGCTGGTTGCTAAAAAAAAAAAGACCATAAAATTTTGACGGAGGAGAAGGATAGAAAATTGAAAGAGTTGCGGATAAATCTGGGTTAGATTATTTGGTATGATTTTCGTTGATGTATTCAAAACATAAAATGAATACATCAAGGAAAAGGTCTGGTGAAAAAATAGCGTGCTGAAAGTTTGAAAATGTTTTGCAGTTAGGAAATGTGAAGAAGGGCAAGGCACAATCAAACTCTTACAAATCTGACAGTAAATGTTTCTGCAGTTTCATCAGCGCCACATAGATGTTGCATATGTGGGCAGTGCGCGGTATGTGCCCGCTATGATCCGTTATGTGCACGATATGAATCCTGTGTGGTGCGTCTAAAGAATTATGGTTCCGAAATTTCCAAAAGTCAGTATGATGCCGTACTCTACAAGTTGCCCCGCTAAGGGCTGAGAGGGACTCATGTCTATGTGATTTAGATTTATCTAGTCGAATGTGTTCGATATTGCTAACAAAACATTTTTTGTTTTCATGGCCCAACAATTGGAAAAAACATTATCAATTCCTCTTTATCGGCCTTGCCGTTTTGTGGCACCGGATCTCAAGGCGGATGCCGTCTGCTTCGGCTTCACCAACCACACTTCGAAGAACGGTTGGAACGCCCAACGCGCTTGGCCCCAGGCGACAGATACCACGCGCAGGTTGAAGGAAATCATGTGCATTCAGTGTATACAGTTCATCTGCAAAACAAAGACCAATAATCTGACATAGACTCTAGACATTGGAATGTGCGAAACTTCAGACGCAGCACTCATTGGAACAATCATGGCAGTTTGCACATGGAAATCATGTGTCATGGCTCACAGAAATCAGTGTGTGACATTCAGGCCCTGCGGCTCAAAACAGCGTTCAGTTTGCTTCGCATGGTAGCGGAGCTCTGTTCCCAAACGGGGCTGGGTTCCACTTACCGCTTGGCACCATAGCGTTTGGTGTTTTCTGAACGTGGCTGGTGACCGGAAGATTTCACTGGGACAGGTTGGGCAAAGTTTTGCTGCTGTGGTAGGACACTCTGGATTGGCAGGTGGCTGCGTTAGACCTCAGGTGCAATTTTATACACTGGTTTCAGGCTTTCGTGCTGTCAGTGTTTTGCAAACCTGAGCGTGGTGCAATTACAGTTTCTTGGAGTGGCGTGATCTGTGCAGTTTTTTTTCCCAATGGCTCTGGACCCTGGAGTGATACAAGCAGCTCTGCTTCAGGTGGCCGATGCCTTTAAGGCTGCTGTGCAAGCTGCACAGACAGCAACTCAAGCTCAAGCAACTGGGAGCCAAGGAATTTCATCAGGTTCAAAGCCCGGTAGCAACGTGGACTGATCAAAGCTGTTGAACAAGCCCAATATGTTTGACCACAAATCTGCTAAGGAGGATATCCGAAATTTCGGGGATTGGCATTGGCAGCTTTGCCAATACCTGACTGCAGTGGATGAAGGATTTGGTAGTGAGCTCAATCAGATCAACGATGATCCTGGGAAGCAACTACCCATGGATTCAGCATCAGCTGAGACGAGGCACAGATCCACGGAGCTTTACAGTTTGCTGGCTTCATTGGTGCGCAACAGAGCCGTCAGTGTTGCACGAGCAACACCCAATTCTGATGGCTATGAAGCCCTCAGGCAATTTATCCTCAACTTGAAGCCCACCACCCAAACAAGAGGCCTCAGTGAGCAGGCACGTTGTTCTGGTGATGTTAGGGTTTTGGTGGAAGAAGTTTCAGATTGGGAAGACGTTGAGCTGAAGTGCATCCTTTTGGACAGTGGTGCCGGTGCTGCTGTCTTTCCAGAAGAGTATGCAACATCAGGCATGGCTTCAAATGCCAGATTTGCAGCTTCACGATGCTCAGGGCAGAAAGATACCGGTGATGGGCATGAGGGACATTGAAGTCCATTTGACGGATGAAACTGGTAGAAAAGTTGTCCTCAAGGAACATGTTGCAATCAGTTCTTCAGTGCATCAACCCATTCTATGCTTTGGACGCCTAAGGGAGACTGGATGGGGAGTCGACGCTGGTGAACAAAGCTTGGTGTATTCAACTGGTGTAAGGATCCCCATTGAGTTGCAAAACGGATCAATGGTGGTCAAGGGTTCTATCAGAGCAACTTCATGCAATGCAGGTTCAGGTGACAATCCAGGCCAGGCTTCTGTCGTGGTTAGGGTCGTGAAGGCCACAGTGCGAGACGAAGTTTTGCATGGACGTGTTGGTTGGAACTTGGATGAAATTGGACTTGGGATTGGGCGACGCTTTGCAGAAACATATCAAGACCCCACTTTGTTTTGTCCTGCAACATGGCATCAGAAATCGAACAACGTTGGTCAAAGGTGACGATGGTTGTTGGCATGTGCTTGAACGTTTTGAGCCATTGCACAGTTGGATTGACATGCCTGCAAAGTTACTCAGGTGCTAGGGAAGTTCTCCCGTTCATTACTGAGGGTGAAAAGCCTCCTGCATTGATGGGTTTCAACATGAGTGATGATGCAGCCAATTTGCCTGCGAAGAGGATCAGCAAGATCCTGAGCTCATGGCCCCTGAAGGTGAAGTTCATGGCCGGGACATCGACGGCCAAGATGCAGTGGCGCCCTTAGCCGATGGACGTGATATTCCTGCTGACAGGGTTGTCTTGAATAGAAAGTCATTGTCAATGGCGTGGAGCTTACAGCTGAAAGCAGTTGGGCATTGTTGAGAAGCGGTTGCAGTTTTTATGGTATTTCTCAGTCTGCTGGCAAGACAAAGTGTTATGGACGTTTGGTGAATCATTTGAAGAAGCTCGAACCTGAGTCGTTGAGATGCAGCTCAACAAGCTGCAGCTGATCTTGAAGGGACACCGCATTCACCACCCCTAGCAGTTCCACCGTCTGAGGAAGCCCAGAGATTGCATGAACTTACTCACATGCCTTATCAACCTTGGTGTGAAAGCTGCGTTTGCTTCAAAGCTCATGCAAACAGACAATTGCGTGATGATGGTGCAAGAGCCTCAGATACACCAACAATTTCCATTGATTTGGCATACACACGTTCCATTCCTGAAGGAGCAAATCTCCAAGATGTTGCAGCATTGCCATTTCTGGTCATGACTGACAGTGCCTCAGGTTATGTTGGATGTGTGCCATTGAGGTCAAAAGGACGGCTGGAGCTCATGACGCGCGAGATCTTGTCATTTACTGCTGGTTTGGGTCATGCTGAAGTGATTTACAGGTGTGACAATGAGCCAACTATGCGGCAGCTTCTCAAGTATGTTGTCTCTACAAGGTTGAGCATGGGCTTGCCTACACGTTCAGTGACACCTCCTGCATACTCACATGGAAACTCACTGGTGGAAAATGTGATAGGTAGGCCTCGACCTCTTGCTTCAGGCCTCGACCTCTTGCTTCAATCCTCATGCACTCAGTGAAGAAGTACATAGGCAAGGATTTTTCCACAAACCATTTTGGACATGGGCACATAGACATGCAGCCTGGTTGATGAACCGGTATGGTGCTGTGCGCAATGTTACTCCATTTGCGCTTGTTCACAAGAAACACTACACAGGATCCATTGCACAGTTTGCAGAACCAGCGTTTGGATACTTCCGTGTAGGAGCAAAGGGTACAGCAAAATGGCGCCGAGCCTTGTTTTTCGGCAAAACTGATGGCCAAGACAGTTTTCTTTTGTGCGCTGGAAGTCATTGGTTTTGACTCGAAGCATCAGAAGGATTGACGCTGACTGGAAGAACCATGCGGCATTTACTCGTTAGGAGGAGCACTTTCCTGATAGCGTTCAGGAATCTTTGGCAACAAAGTTTGTGCATGACTGGCGTGCAAAAGACTTCACCTTGCCCAATGGTGATGTGGTGAAACGTTGGCTTCGTCGCAGTCGTCTAGTGGCTCGCGAGTATGCTTTCATGAAGCGCAGAGATGATTGCTTTAGCCCAGCTACATCAACTCATGTGATGAACTTGCTGCCGATGGTCTACTTGCAACGTTGTGCAGAAAGGCGTGGTCGTGAAAGGCAAGCATCGGAGCATGTCTTTGCAACAGTGGATGCCAAGGATGCTTTCTTGTGTGTGTGTGTGCCGCAGTCCAAACCTTTTGGGGTGTGGCTAGCCGGCCGTAAGTACATCATAGCCCGAAATTTGCCAGGGCAAGCCTGAAATTGGTACTTCTGTACCTATCTCTCAACTACATATGGCTATGAGTGGTGCACTGAACAGCCTTGCCTTTGCAGAAATGGTCAATCAGCGTAGATGTTGCACGTTGACGATGTCTTGTTTACTGGCAAAGTTCACAGTGAGCTCATCAGTTTTGGAAGGTGAAGGAAGTTCAATATCCTTCTTGAAAAGAAAGCGGGCTTTAGTCCCTGGAATTGGAACGAACATTGACAAGCTTGTTGAGACTTCGAAGGCCACTTTGGCCCAGTGCGCATATAGCATGTAGCGTGTGATGCCTCAATACAACTTCCTGATGTGTCTGCAAGCTTGGTTTCTCATGATGCCTATGCATACAGGTCTGCAGTTGGAGGACTTCTCTATCTGGCGAGAGACAGGCCTGATCTGCTATTCAGTGTCAAGGAGCTATCAGCAAAGATGGCTCATCCCACAGTAACAGCTCTTCAAAGACTTAAGAAGGTCATTGGGTATGCCAACGGTACCTCGACCTATGCAGTTGTCATGTCAGAACCAGAAGGTGGCCAAGGGAAATGGAAGAACACGAACACCTCATTTTGGGTGCTGGAAAGCGCAAGCGATTCTTACTGGAGTTCAAGCAAGGAGCAGGGAGAGTACTAGCGCTGGCATTCATTTGATAAACGGGGCTTTTCATGTTTGGATCTTCAAGGACGCAAAGAACAATCAGTCTTTCGTCTTGTGAAGCAGAACTGCATGCAATGGTGAGCACTCTTGCCGATGGTATCTACATCCGAAGATGCCTTGCTTTCCTTACTCAAGGCTGATGTTTCCCACTACCTGATGACTGACTCATCATCAGCTCGACAGTTAGCATCTAAACAAGGCGTAGGGAAGATTCGACGTTTGGATGGAAAGATTCTATGGGTGCAACAACATGTTTTGGCAGGTGATGTTTTCCTTCAACAACTTCCAACAACATGAAATGTGGCGGACATTTGCACCAAGCCGCTCAAGCCGCTGCCTCAGCAGCGAATCACAGTTTTGCTTCATGAGCTGAATGTTTGCAAAGACAAATGTTTGACAGTCATAGGACAAACTGAGCATAATGATGCAATGCAGGTAGCCAAGAACCAGATGCGTGTTTCTCAGTGATGGGCCTTGGGCCGACTGGCGCAAACGGGCAATTCATTTCATCTGACATGGATGAGACAGTGCGCGCGCTTGGTCCTCAAGATCAGTGTAGCGCAATGGCAACAGCAGCAGCAACGGATAACAGATTCCTCAACTACGTTTGCATTTTTCTGGTTTTGACCACATGGGTCATTGTCGGACTGGCAAGTTGGTGGCTCTTCAAGACATGGAAGCACGCAATGAGTGTTGCAGAAGAGCAGCACTACTATCTAGGTCTTCAAGTTGCAGAACTGGATACAGCATACACAGACTACAGTGGTAGGCTAATTCATGCAGAGTTTGGTTTGGGTGAGACAGCTCGAGGCTTGGAATTCCTCCAGGACTACGCTAGCTCTATTCATTATGGTCTGGTTGAAATTGAGGGATTTCGCAGATACAGCGCGCTTTCTGCAGCCCAAAACAGGCATATGTATACAACTGAACGAGGCAACATGTGATGGGTGGTGACTGCTACATGAGGCTTGTGACACAGCACTCCACTGGCATCCATGCAAGGACAAATACTGCAGATCCTGAAACAGCAGTGCAGCAGCTTGTCTTCATGGTGCTTGACAGTGGCACGCCAGGGACACCACGGACCGAGATCCAGTTCCATCAGCTGCTACAGGGCGTTGTGGCAGGCTTGGACGTGCGTTTTCGAAGGGCCAACAATCACTCTAGATCACTCATTTCTGGAGTGTTTAGAGCCTACGGTGAGGAGTTCGAGACACAACTGGGAATCAGATGAACAACAATTCCAAAAGGATTGCATGGCAGATTTTTTTCACTGAAGGTGAGCCTGGAGAAAGAATGTGCAGAAATCTGCGGATGAGCGGGCAGCAATCCGTTGCAAACTGGTCTGGAAGAACAAAGGAGAAAGTGCAGAAGTTGAAACTCACTGTCACTGCGCTTAGGAGGAGTGCGAAACTTCAGATGCAGCACTCATTGGAACAATCATGGCAGTTTGCACATGGAAATCATGTGTCATGTCTCACAGAAATCAGTGTGTGACATTCAGGCCCTGGGGCTCAAAACAGCGTTTCAGTTTGTTTCGCAGAATGAAATCACATTCAACGAGAAAAGTATATCTCAAAAAGCAATAGCCGCCCACTTTAACTTTACACCTGTTCATGAAACATGCAAACACAATCGCACATGTTTGTTGCAGTGGTCACAAATGGAGTCCATTGAAGATAGATTGTGCCATGTTTTTTTGGCACTAGCAGTTTTGATCCTAGCAGTTTTTTTTGGGAATTTCCAGTCTGCCTTTTTTGGTCTTTGTGGATAGAATAAAAAATAAAACCAGAACAACCACAGCAATTCTGTTGGCACACAACTTGCTGGCGTTCTTTGCGGCGCAGTTTGGATGGAAGATGTTCTTTGGGGACATCAGTGGGGCGTTCCTTCAGGGTGAGAACTTGGACCCCAAGAGAGTGGTATTGGTGGCCATTCCGATAAGGGATATCCAGACTTTGTGCAATAGTTCTTGGGCACACAGCGTAGCAGGTCGAGATTTGGTGCAGTTTATCAAGGGTGGTTTTGGTCTGGCGGAAAGTCCCCGATTGTCGTTCAAGAAGCGCCAAGTCCATGGGTGCCTGGGAATGGGCACTGATCCCCGGAGTCTTCCCATTTTGCCTCGAGGGGAAGGTGATTGCTATGTTGGCATGCCACGTGGACGATATCCACATGATCGGGCATCCCGAGCAGGCCAAGCCGATTTGGGAGAAACTGAAGGCCAAGTTTAACTTCGGTGAGTGGCCTGTTGGCCTGTTGCACAAGATGATTGGGTCAAGTTTTAAGGACGATATGAAGGGCAATTGGCTGATTACACGGTCGAGATCCAGATGGACCACTACGGCCACACAAGGTGGAGTCTCCGCGCCGTGATCCCAGTGGCCCTCAGCCCTTGAAGCTGACCGACAAGGAGAAGAAGCGGATTGGCCACATTTGTGGTCAGCTCAATTGGTTGGCTTGTCAGTGCGGAGTGCGGAGGAGATCTTCTCTTCGGTGTGTCGCGCATCCAACAGCGCGGAGTCATTTTGATTGCCGACCAGAAGGTCCGGCCCGAGCAGTGCCTATCTTTTTCCGTTTTCCATTCTGGTCTTCTGAAGCGCATTGTGCGCTCATCCTTGGCGGCAGAGGTCTCGCAGGCCGCTGAGACGATGGACCAGGCAGACTTTCTTTGAGCAGTTCTGGCTGAGGCGACGGTGTCGGACTTTTCCCTTCGGCAGTGGCTGATCCACTGCTGACAGTGGGGTCTCGTCTCCGTCCTGGACAGCAGAACTGGGCATGACCTTTTGAATGGGGCCAATCATGGTGATGATGGTCGATTGGCCATTGATGTGGCCTCGATGAAGGAGTCGCTCCATGAGAACGGGGCTTATACAAGGATGATCCGATGGGTGCCAGGCAATGAGCAGATTGCAGACGACCTGATGAAGCTCATGGGCAACAACAAGCTCTCTGAGGTCCTGGCCGAGAACCTTTGGAGCCTTCGCGACAGTGAAGTCGCGAAGACATTGAGATCGGATGCTGCTGCCCGCAAAAGGCGGTATCGGCAGCGCATTTCACAGCAACGAGAAGCTGTGGAAAGCGCGCGCCGGCTCCAAAGGGGGTAAGTGTCGGACGTAGCCTATCATGGCCCTAGCGGATGGCGGAAAACAAGCCGTCGAGCACTTTTAGCATAAGCGCAAACATGCACACGGACGCTGCAACGGATATGGAAAAACTGTTTGGGGCCTACGGGGGTGAACTTGTTTAGGAGCAGGGAATTGCGAAAACAAAGCGGACGGGTGGCATGACTTGGCCAATGGCCAACTGCCAAGCCTTGTTTTCAATCTTATTTCAATAGGTTTCTGCATTTTTCAATATTTGGTCACTATTTTTTTCTGCCTTTGCGCAGGGGTCTGCGCGGCTTGGCTTTGGGTTGCGCCTTTGGAGCGGCCAGGCCAGGTCCTGTGGAGACAGGAGACAAGAGGAGACAAGAGGAGACAAGAGAAACAGAAGAAACAGAAGAAACAGAAGAAACAGAAGAAACAGATGCCAGGTCGTCCTTCCAGGTCCTTCCGGGTCCTTCCGGTTCGTTCCGGATCCTTCGTAACGCTGCTCTCTTGTTTTTTTGGCAAATATATAGTTTAAAATCATTTGTTTTGATTTGTTTTGTTACATTTGTTAAATGTCCCACGCACACATACACCCACATAAAGAGACAGACATGTGTGCGAAATTGTGTCTGGTTGCGGGTGTCCCTTCCGGATGCACGCATACCACAAAAGTACAGAACGGGTACGTCCGCCATCCATGTGCCAGCAGCATGCATGGGGATACACAATTTTTTGTAAAGACAACGTAGAATTTTTCACCATCCCAGGAGCCGCCTTCGCCGTGGGACCTTCCGACACGGCCGTGGCGACCGTTGCCATGCTCGTTCCACTTCAACGAGGCCATTCTGATCAAATTCTCCAGATCTTCCATATCTTCCATATGTTCCATGAGGGAAACAAATTCTAGAGGGTCTGTGAAAACAGATGGACCAGCATGGGGAAAGATGCAGGTATGCAACCTTTTTTAATTTTTAGTTAACTGCAGTATATTCACTTCTACTTTTTTGGTATTTCTATTTCGAGTCATACCATACCATACCATGTGCCATACCACATCATATAATATTCTATATACCAGTAGTCGAAGGAAGTTTGGACAGATGAAAAGCAGAGATGGGCAGAGGCAGAGAGAAGAGAAGAGTAGAAGAGAGCAGATCAGAGAAGAGGAAGAGTCAGAAGAAAGAAGATGCAGATGCGCACAAAGGTGAGAAAGTCGCGAAACACTGCCTTTTTCCACTGATGTGTGACTCCGGAGGGTCGAAAAGTAGGCTCGCTAAAGCGGCGGGTGCGGAGCCATCTGGCCAGATGAGAGATGAACAATTGCACGCGTTGCGGCGCGAAGCACATTTCGAAGTCAAAATGTACAGAACACACCAGCTTCGGACCACTTTTACTAGTTCCGATGTCGAAAAAGTGCACGCCGTTGTGGCGCGAAGCACATTTCCAAGTCAAAATGTACAAAAGCACACCAGCTTCGGACCACCTTTTTTACTAGTTCCGATGTCGAAAAAGTGTGGACGCCGTTGTGGCGCGAAGCACATTTCCAAGTCAAAATGTACAAAGCACACTAGGTCTGGACCACTTTTGGGAGTTGAGATGTCGAAAAAGTGCACGCCGTTGTGGCGCGAAGCACATGTCGAAGTCAAAATGTCAAAACACACCACGTTCGGACCACTTTTGGAAGTTGAGATGTCGAAAAAGTACACGCTGTTGTGGCGCGAAGCACATTTCGAAGTCAAAATGTTAAAAACACCAGGGGTTCGGACCACTTTTGGAGGTTCAGATGTCGTTTCGCGTGGCAGGCGCAAGGGATTCTGCACCTTGTTAAAAGTGAGCCTGACGTTTTGTGGCATTTCGGCAGGCGTGGACATGTGAAGAGGATTTGCAAAGATACATTTTCCGTGGCAGGGGCAATACAAGAGACATCTTCATCGGAGATGTTAGGAGGTCCGGGCCGTGATTTCCTGAGACGGGTTGCATTTTGGCGCATCAGATCTTCAGGTTTGCTGAGATGATTTTGCGTGACAGGTGCAGCACTTCGTATGACCTGCCATCACTTTTTCGTGGCAGGTGCAGTACTTTCGAGAGGTGGACTGGCAATATCGCAAAACGCATTGGCACGTGGCCATCAGCTCTGCACTCAACTTTCCATTTTTGAAGGAAGTCTCGCAGAATTGCTTCTTTTTTGATGTTGTCACGTTCACAAATTGAAGAAGTCCCGCAGAATTGCTTCGTTTTGGATGTTGTCAAGTTCAGAAAATGAAGCAGTCTCGCAGACTTGTTGTTTCGTTTTTGACGTTGTTAAGTGTTAAGTTCAAAATTTGAGGAATTCTCGCAAAATTGCTTAGTTGATAGATAAGTAGATAGACAGACCGACACAGAGAGAGAGAGAGAGAGATCGATAGAAAGATGGATCGATAGATAGATAGATAGATAGATAGGTAGATAGATAGATAGATAGGTAGATAGATAGATCGATAGATAGATAGATGGATAGACAGGTAGATAGGTAGATAGCTAGATAGGTAGATAGAAAAATACATAGTTAGATAGACAGATGAGATAGATAGCTAGCAAGCTAGCTAGCTAGAAAGATAGATAGAAAGACAGATAGACAGACAGACAGATAGACAGATAGGTAGATAGATAGATAGATCGATAGATAGATAGATAGATAGACAGATAGACAGATAGACAGATAGATAGACAGATGGACAGATAGACAGATAGACGGATAGCTAGACAGATAGACAGATAAATGGATAGATAGATAGGTAGGTAAATAGATAGATACATGGACAGATAGATAGATAGATAAATAGATAGATAGATAGACAGACAGACAGAGAGAGAAAGAGAGAGAGAGAGAGATAGATGGATACATAGATAGATGGGTGGGTAGGTAGGTAGATAGTCAGAGAAAGAGACAGAAAGAGAGAGAAAGAGAAGAGACCTCAACCACCTGTCGGTCCATGAGTGGCTTCGCTCTGCCATCCCTGATTCACAACAACCAAGCTCTCCTATAGGTTTCCTATTTTCAAACTTCCGCCACCGCCTTGTGCGGTACTACTGCTACTTGCGCAAGGCAGGGCGGACCTTTCATAAATAGGACTGTGTTTTAGCGACAGGGGCACCTATGGGAAGAGTTCCCGCACCTGACGGCATCATTCTTGTCAAGGTCAGTTGGATTGAAGTTACTTGACAAGAATCAAGGGGATAGATGAAGAAGCGGATCGCTGAAAGACTGACTTTATGAAAGCTGAAATGAATGAAAAATGAACGAAGCGAATTGACACAGGATGCAATGGTTGAACGTTTGAACGATTGACTGATCTTCTCACCTAGGGTGGGTCTACTGATCTTCTGATCCTACTGATCCATTGTTTTTGATACTGATCTTCTCACCTACGTGTTGATGTCTTGATCTACTGTCTGTTCTCTACTGATTTGCTGATCTCCTCTACTTGCTGTCTGATCTGATACCCATTGTCTACTAATAGTTTTGATATCTACTAATCTAATCTAATCTACTCTAACCTAATCTAATCTACTCTAACCTTGTCTAGTCTAATCTCATCTAATCTACTCTAACCTACTCTAATCTGGTCTAATCTATTCTAATCTACTCTGATCTAGTCTAATCTTAACCTACTCTAATCTACTTTAACCTAGTCTAATCTAGTCTAACCTAGTCTAACGTAATCTGAATCTAATCTAGTCTAATTTTAATCTTAATCTAATCCAATCGAAATTTTGATCTAATCTAATCTTAATCTTAACCTTAATCTTAACCTAATCTAATCTTAATCTTAATCTAATCTTGATCTAATCTAACCTTAATCCCATCTAATCTTAATCTAATCTAATCTTAATCTAAATCTGAATCTAATCTAATCTCAACCTTAATCTAATCTAGTCCTAATCTTAACCTAGTCTTTAATCTTAATCTAAATCTAATCCAACCTTAATCCTAATCTAATCTAATCTAATCTTAATCTGATCTTAATCTCAATCTAATCCAATCTTAATCTTAATCCAGTCTAACCTAAATCTGAATCTAATTTAAATCTTAATCTAACCTAATCTAATCTAATCTAACCTAACCTAATCTTAATCTAATCCAATCTAACCTAATCTAATATAATTTTTAATCTATCCTAATCAAATCTAATCTTAACCTAATCTAATCTAACCTAATCAAATCTTAATCTTAATCTAATCTAATCTAATCTTGATCTTAACCTAACCTAATCAAATCTTAATCTTAATCTAAACTAATCTAATCTAATCTTAATCTTAATCTGAATCTCATCTTAACCCTAATCTAATCTAATCTAATCTTAATCTAATCTAGTCCAACCTAATCTTAATCTTAGCCTGATCCAATCTAATCTTAATTTTAATCTATCCGTAATCTTAATCGCAACCTTAAATCTTAATCTAATCTTAACCTTAATCTAACCTAACCTTAATCTAATCTAACCTAATAAATCTTAATCTAACCTAATCTAACCGAATCTATTCTTAATCTTAATGTAACCTTAATCTTAATCTTAGCCTTAATCTAATCTAATCTAATCTTAACCTTAATCTAATCTAATTTAATCTTCATCTTAATCTTAATCTAATCTTCATCTTAATCTTAATCTAATCTTCATCTTAACCTAATCTTCATCTGAATCTTCACCTAACCTAATCGTAATCTTAGTTTAAATCCAATCTCACCTTAAACTTAATCAAAATCTAATCCAACCTAAACTTAATCTAATTTCATCTAATCTTAATGTACTGATCTCCTGAGCCGATCTCTTAAGCAAATCCGCACCGGTAGCCGTTTACCTCTCCAGACCCGCGCGCACCACATCTTGTAAGATTGAGCATTTCACCTGCGAGTTGTGATGCAATGGTTGATGTGATATATTGTAAGATGTGATATGTAATGTACAATTTCAATGTAAGATGTCATACCTGGATCTTCAAACGGCATTTTTTCCTTCTCATATTTTTTTTTTGGTCGGGTTTATGTTTATTCTGTTTGTTTTTCTTATGCTCACTTGCCTGAAAAAAACGCGGATTTGTGTCCTGATGGATGGGTATTTATTTTTTCTCCCATGTATTTACTCTCATTCCCCAAGAAAATACCATCAGAATTTTCGCTTGAAAACGTTCAGTGGAAATTACGCTAAGTTGGAGAAAAACCACTCAAAAAACATATTTTCCTAAAATGAGCATTTATTTGTGCTTTTCGAGGGTGCAGGTATGAGATGCAACATGTAATAGGTAGTTCAAGGCGTGATGTGTAATTTAAGATGTGATGTGTAGTGTAAGATTGGATATGTAAGCGAAGACGTGATGTGTAATTCCAAACAGCGAACCTGTTGGGTTTCAATCTCTGGGGCCGGAGATTGGTGACACGAAAACGCACGCCCCAAAAAACCGGAACAGTCCTGGAACCTTGCTGGAACCTTTCGCTGTTGGGCTGCAAAGCTGGGCCAATGCAAGATGTCATTCGTAGTGCAAGGTGTGATATGTAGTGCATGGTGTGGTGTGTAATGTGAGATGCGACATGCAATGTACGATGTGATACGCGATTCGCGAAATATGATTTGTAATTTTAGCTAGCGACATGTGGCACGTAAGGCATCATGCTTATTATTCCGTAACTCGGAAAATTGTTTCTCAACTTGTTTTCATGGCACAAACTTTCATGTCGGTTTTCAAAACAGTATATTGTATTACATGTGTTTTGCTAATCTTACGTTGTTCCTTTTGTTGAATCGTAGTTTATTGTTTTGCATTCTATCATACGGTTTCTTCCAATCCTATTTCTTTTTGCTGTGCTAGATTGCATTTTTTTGGTGTTATTGTGCATTTTTTGATTCTATCAGGTCTTTTGAATTACATCAACTTGGTACCCCCTTATAACCAAAGTGTTACTGTACATTTTTTGGAAGAATGCTAGCAGATGAGTACCATATCATATATATATATTATAGAGATAGATATGGATATGTAACTTTGAAGATACGTCTAATGCAAATGATGATACAATACAATAGAATAATTGCAGGTGAAGAGAGCAAAATGACAAAGGTGATGCGTACCAACAATGTTTTTGTGAATGTGAGAGAGAAGACATGCACACAAACGCACCAAAAGAGACATGAAAATTCACGATAAGCCATTAGACGTATTAAAACAACTGGAATAACATTACAATTACAATATATTACGAATAGATATGGTGTTGGTGAAAATGGGGTCTTGGAAGAACTGCAACAAATATGCAGGGAACTGGCAGATTAACAGCTGACTAAATGTGTGAACAAATCAAGTAGATGCATATATCAAATGAATTTGGTTTGATTATCTGTAAATATGTTCGTTGTATTCAGAATCTAACAGACATTATGAGTGAAATGCGGGGAGTGCTTTTGATGAAACATGTTCTTAATCATCTTTATCCAGCATAGGGGATCACACATTTTTGACAAAAAACAAAATGAAATTTATGAACAAAACACAATTTCAATCGGATTTTATGTTGTTTTTTTACCAGATGTGCGCAGAATGAACAAGACGCGTTTCCCTTTGGCAAGACGACCCTGGACACGGCACAACAATTTTAGCTACCTGAGCATGATCGTTCTGCGCAAAGCCATCTTGACAGATTCGTTGTCAAAAACCGAGAACGACAGGCTTGAATGGCTTGACCTTGTGCACGTTCTTTGTATCTTTGCATTCAAACATGTTTGATCTTTTCTTGCGGAAGGGCGACAGATGTGGAGTTCGAGTTCCTTGGCAAAATGTTGCAAAGGGCAGTGATTCTGAAAGTTTGAACACATTTTCGGACGCTGAACTATGTTGAACTCTTGGGCATGATCCCGTCCGAAATGCCACGTCCTTTGAGTCCTTGTAAACATCTGTATACAGATTAGTAAACCAGGGTAAACCATGGTAAATCATTTGCCACGAAGTATGCATGCTGCTGCATGCTTGGTCTTCACCAAGCCAAAACTTTACCCAGCTCCAGTTTTCAGGTACAAAATCGATTTGGAAGGCCTCGTGTCTCTCTGCAAACGTCGTGGTTTCGTTTTTCCATCTGGTGAAGTGCCGTGCTCAGTCGATATCTGCGAGCACGCCCAGGGTAAAATCTGAGTGGTTTCCATGAGATCTGCTTGAGACGGGATCACAAACAGTTCTCATGGACGTCGCCAGTCTGTCACATCTGTCACTTTCAGTCACTGATTTTGGAGTATTTCATGAGGGCTGTGGGCCAAGTGGGCCAAGTTGGCCAAGTGGGCTAAGGGCCAAGTGGGAGGGGGTGCTGCGTGCACTATGTGCACTATGTGCACTATGTGCACTATGTGCACTATGTGCACTATGTGCACTGTGAATGGGGACAGATGACAGAGTGGATCCGATCAGAGTGGGGTCTGATAAGGACTGTGAGGGAGTTCGATTGCTTCAGAATCTGCATTGGCTCCTGAGTTTTGGCTTCTGCTTTGACTGGGAGTGGTGTTGTGGCCGTGAGTTGCCCGTTGCTGTGATGTGACGGTTTGATCAACATGGGCAGCAGTTGCTTAGGGACTGCTTTGATATGCTTTTGTTATATTTAACGCCTGGTTTGGCATAGAAATGATATTGTACGGCTTCGCACACCGGCGATGCCCCAAGGGTTGTTGTTGTGTTGTTGTGTTGTTGTGTTGTTGTTGTTGTTGTTGGTGGTGGTGGTGGTGGTGGTGGTGGTCCTGGTTGGTTGTTGGTTGTTGGTTGTTGGTTGTTGGTTGTTGGTTGTTGTTTGTTGTTTGTTGGTTGTTTGTTGTTTGTTGCTGCTGTTGCTGTTGCTGTTGCTGTTGCTGTTGCTGTTGCTGTTGCTGTTGCTGTTGCTGTTGTTGTTGTTGTTGTTGTTGTTGTTGTTGTTGTTGTTGTTGTTGTTGTTGTTGTTGTTGGTGTTGCTGTTGCTGTTGCTGTTGCTGTTGTTGTTGCTGTTGTTGTCGTCGTCGTGGTCGTTGTCGTTGTCGTTGTCGTTGTTGTTGTTGTGGTTGTTGTCGTTGTCGTTGTTGTTGTTGTTGTCGTTGTTGTGGTCGCCGTCGTCGTAGTCGTCGTCGTCGTCGTTGTTGTGGTTGTGGTTGGTGTGGTTGTTGCTGTTGGTGTTGGTGTTGCTGTTGGTGTTAATGTTGCTGTCACTGTCGCTGTTGCTGTCGCTGTTGTCGTCGTTGTCGTTGTTGCTGTTGGTGTGGGTGTTGGTGTTGTTGTCGTCGGGCCTTGTAGAACCAAAGTGCCCAACACAACTAAAGAGATGAATGACTTGGGCGCTGTGGGACTATTTTGCCCTTGGCTGAGTGACTTCAACGGCTTTACAAGGCTGGGCAGGATGGGCCTTGTAGAACCAAAAGTGCAAAACGGCAGCTTCGAAACGTTTTAGAGATGAACGATGTCGGCACTGTGGGACTACTTTGCCTTTGGATGAATGGTTTCAACGGCATAACCCTAAGAGATGAATGGCTGTGAATGGCTTTGGCACTGCCTGCCTCAACCGCGTTTCTAAGCTGGGCACATTGGGCCTTGTAAAACCAAAAGCGCCAAACGGCAGTTTCGAAACCTTGAAGAGATGAATGACTGTGGAACTACTTTGCCCTTGACCCAGTGGCTGCAACGGCCTTACAAAGCTGGGCAGGTTGCGCCTTGTAGAACCAATAGCGCCAAATGGCAGCTTCGAATCCTTTAGAGATGCCTTGTAGGACCAAAAGTACCGCACAGCAGCAGCTTCCAAACCCCAAAGAGGTGAATGGCTGTGAATGGCTTGGGTGCTGCCTGCTTCGCCCGCTTTTACAAAGCTGGGCAGGTTAGGCCGTGTAGAACTAAAAGCGCCAAACGGCAGTTTCGAAACCTTTAAGAGATGAATGACCGTGGAGCTACTTTGCCCTTGACCCAGTGGCTTCAACGGCCTTACAAAGCTGGGCAGGTTGCGCCTTGTAGAACCAATAGCGCCAAATGGCAGCTTCGAATCCTTTAGAGATGCCTTGTAGAACCAAAAGTACCACACGGCAGCAGCTTCCAAACCCCAAAGAGGTGAATGGCTGTGAATGGCTTGGGCGCTGCCTGCTTCACCCGCTTTACAAAGCTGGGCAGCTTGGGATGAATGAAGTGAGCACAGGTGGGAGCAGTAGGTTCAGAGGCTGTGCAAGGCTGGGCAGGGTTGTCTTTTGTTTGGCAATATTGTTCACCTGCCGTGATCGCATGCGCCGCCCCGCGTAGGCCAAGGCTAGGGAGGGGTCGGTGGATTTAAATTCATGAAAGTCATGTCTCAAGTACGTCATATATATATATATATACATTTATCGACGGAAGTTTGGAAGTCAAACTTCCGACAATATATGGACAGATGAAGAGCAGAGATGGGAAGAGTAAGAGAAGAGAAGGGAAGAGAATAAGAAAGAAGATCAAAAAGAGAAAGTCTCCGAAGAAAGAAGATCCAGGTGCGCGAAAAGGTAGGAAAGTCGCGAAATGCCGTGTTTTTCCAATGATTTGTGGCTCCGGAGGGTCGAAAAGTAGGCTCGCTAAAGCGGCGGGTGCGGAGCCAGCTGGCCAGATGAGAGATGAAAAGTTGCACGCCGTCGTGGCAAGCGAAGCAGATTTGCAAGTGAAAAAGCTCAAAACACCTCACGTTTGGGGCACTTTTGGAAGTTGAGATGTCGAAAAAGTGCACGCAGTTGTGGCGCGAAGCGCGTTTCGAAGCCAAAATGTACAAAATACACCAGGTTCGGAGCACTTTTGGAAGTTGAGATGTCGAAAGTGCACGCCGTTGTGGCGCGAAGCACATTTCCAATTCAAAATGTACAAAGCACACCAGGTCTGGAGGTTGAGATGTGGAAAAAGGGTACGCCGTTGCGGCGCGAAGCACATGTCGAAGTCAAAATGTACAAAGCACACCAGGTTCGGACCACTTTTGGAAGTTGAGATGTCAAAAAAAGCGCACGCCATTGTGGCGCGAAGCACATTTCGAAGTCAAAAAGCTAAAAACACCAAATGCTCGGACTACTTTCTGACGTTCAGATGTCGTTTCGCGTGGCGGGCGCAAAGGATTGTGCACCTTGTCAAGAGTAAGCAAAACGTGGGGGTTTTGTAGCATTTCCAAAAGCGATGGCAGGCGTGGGGCATTTGAAGAGGATCTGCAAAGATGGATTTTGCGTGGCAGGAGCAGTACGAGAGACATGTGCATCAGAGATGTTAGGAGGCCAGGGCGCTGATTTCCTGCCACGGGTTGCATTTTGGAGCATCAGATCTGTAGGTTTGCTAAGATGATTTTGCGTGACAGGTGCAGCACTTCGTATGACCTGGCATCAATTTTTCGTGGCCGGCGCAGTACTTTAGACAGGTGGAGTGGAAAAATCGTAGAACCATTGTTACGAGGCCGTCAGCTCTGCACTCAACTTTCCATTTTTGAAGGAAGTCTCGCAGAATTGCTTCTTTTTTGATGTTGTCACGTTCACAAATTGAAGAAGTCCCGCAGAATTGCTTCGTTTTTGATATTGTCCAGTTCAAAAATTGAGGAAGTCTCGCAGAATTGCTTCGTTTTGGATGTTGTCAAGTTCAAACAAAATTTGAGGAAATGTCGAAAAATAGCTGCGTTTTTCAAGCTTGCAGATAGACAGACAGACAGACAGATAGATAAACAACCACAACCACAACCACAACTACAACCACAACTACAACTACAACTACAAGTACAACAACCACTACCACGACCACTACCACTACCACTACAACTACAACAAGCACAACCACTACCACCACCACTACCACTACCACCCTACCACTACCACTACTACTACTACTGCTGCTGCTACTACTACTAAAAAAATAATAATAACCCAACTACTCTACATTATGTTATACTAATTGCACTATACAACGCTACACTACACTAATTATATCTAGTTACACTACACTGCACTAGTTACACTGCAGCACACTACAGCTACAAATACAAATGCAACTACAACTACACTACATTGCACAACACTACACTACACTACACTTCACTACACCACGCTACACTACACTACAGTACACCAGAGCTTCAACTACACTACAACTACCACTACCACTACAACTACAACTACGCTACACCACAACTGCTGGATGTAGTGTGGTGTAGTGCAGTTGTAGTTGTAGTTGTAGTGTGATGTAGTGGAGTTGTAGTTGTAATGTGTAATAAGTGTACTGTGGTTGCAGTTTGAGGGTTTTGCTCACTCTTGACAAGGTGCACAATCCCTTGCGCCTGCCACGGGAAACGGCATCTGACCGTCAAAAAGTGGTCCGAGCATGTGGTGTCTTTTAGCATTTTTGACTTCGAAATGTGCAACTTCCAAAAGTGCTCCGAACCTGGTGTGTTTTGTACATTTTGGCTTCGAAACGCGCTTCGGGCCACAACTGCGTGCACTTTTTCGACATCTCAACTTCCAAAAGTGCCCCAAACGTGAGGTGTTTTGTGCTTTTTCACTTGCAAATCTGCTTCGCGCCACGACGGCGTGCAACTTTTCATCTCTCACCTGGCCAGCTGGCTCCGCACCCGCCGCTTTAGCGAGCCTAGTTTTCGACCCTCCGGAGCCACACATCAATGGAAAAACACGGCGTTTTGCGACTTTCCTACCTTTTCGCGCGCCTGGATCTTCTTTCTTCTGGGACTTTCTCTTTTTGAGCTCCTTCTTCTTCTCTTCTCTTCTCTTCTCCTCTCCTCTCCTCTCCTCTCCTCTCCTCTCTCGTCTCTTCTCTTCTCTTCTCTTCTCTGCTCTGCTCTTCTCTTCTCTTCTCTTCTCTGACTCTTCCCATCTCTGCTTTTCATCGGTCCATATTGTCGGAAGTTTGACTTCTAAACTTCCTTCGAATAGTTATGCATGTATAATACGATTATAGGATGATATCTTTGTCATGTCCGTCATTTCTTTATCTTCTCCGGGCTTACGAGGTGGAAGCGTTTGCGGCGGGGGGGTGGTGTGAAGGTGTGAAATCGGTACAGCTCCAATCAGCTCCGGGATTTCGGGATTTCAGAACAGAATCGCTGTAGTCGTCGAACAGAGACTTTTCATTCTGACATGTCACCACGTGACGACATTGTGACATTCCGTGACAATTCTGCGACAAGCCTTCAATGAGCCTTCTGTTCACTTCTATTCACTGTGTCAGAGCCTGTGACCAGTGACCGACCCATTCTGTTCAGTGTGTGACTGTTGTGTGACCAGGCAGTGTGGCTTGGTGTGGATATACAGTGTGTTCCGATGGGTTTCGATGTGTTTGGCACAGCATCTAGAGCATGTTTTGTCACGTTTGTCCTGGCATTGTTTTAACATGTGGCAAGTTCATGTTCTACGAGCGCGGATGACAACAAGCGACGAAGTGGATTGGCTTGTTGTGAGTCGCACAGTCATACGGTTCAACAGATTTGGTGATCCAACAAAAAATTGGGGATGCCGTGTGATGCACCTCGGACTTGGAGCATTCTGAGCACTCCCAAAGAAATCATAACAGTTGATGACGATTGTGAGAGGTAGCGAGAGGTAATGAAAGGTTGTTAGACAAGGCTTTGCAAAGGATTCGTTGAAGACGAATGAAGACCAAAACGACGAATGAAGATGGCTCCTTCCTTGTGGCATGTCTTGGGGTGCGGCCAGAGCGCCATGTGTCACGGAGTGTGCGGCCGTGGGCCTGAATCACATAGTCACGACGCCGAATGTGTTGGTGTCAAAGTTGGCCGCCAAATTTTGCACAAAAACAATATTTTTTTTCTAATTTTCCTATGTGTTTCAATGTGTTTCGCTAATTTCTGAATTTGTGTGCTTTGAATGGTTTTGCATGACTTTGAATTTTGAACGGTTTCAAATGGAATCGAACATAGGTTTACCATTGCAACCCTGCAGTTTCCGCAGGGCTCCCCTCAGACCTCATCTTTGATTTCCAAAATCCCGTTGCAAGAAGATACTGGATGTTGCAGGATGATGCAGGAGGGCGCAAAAACATGATTCTGAACACGTTGTTCCCAGAAACATCCAGAAACTGTCGTACATACAGAGCAGTAAATAGAGGATACTATAGGGGTACATAGACAAAGTCATAGATAGGGAGACATAGAGAAATTCATAGAGAACACTTGTTGTGCGTACAGCACGTACCCGTACGCACTCTGCGAGCAGTGCATTTCCAAGCACAGCCACCCCTTGCCATTAAATCTGTCTGCTTTTGTCTGCTTTGTACCAGGAAGCAAAAGACATCATAAGACATCATAAGACGTAACAACAAGAGAACCAAATGTGGAAAACCATGAACAAAATGAAACATATTAAGAACCTGTCAATGTGTATTTGTTTTTAACATGTTTCTTTTTGACATGTTTTGAACGGAGATATTGGTGATTTCGTCAATGCCTCGGTTTGTTTTGTGTCTTACGTTTTGTGTCAATGCGTCGTGTTTTGCTTAAAGCTGTGGAAACGTTGCTGAGATCTACGGCGGCTACAACGGCTTCTTCGATTACGGACCACTGGGCCACCAGCTCAGATGCACGGCGCAAAAAGAGTAAAATACGAAACATGCCTGATATATTTCGTTAAAAGTTAGATAAAATTAGTATGTTTGGTTGTATTTAAAGACTGTTTGATTTCAAATACTAAACTCTTTACATTCTAAAATTGATTTGATTTGTTTTTTTTAACAGCATTCGTACTTCGACTAAGCCTTGTATTTAAAATTTATGTTCGACTCGTCTTTTGCTTCTTACAGCACATTGCACTTAGAACTTTAAAAACACATTTGGGCAGAATATATGTTGAAAGATGCGCAATGAAATGCTTTATGATGCATTATGATGCTTTGTGATGCTTTATGCTTCATGTATTTTCTATGCGTATGGTTGAGAATGACATGTATGCCATTACATTGGGAAGTGTCGTCGGAACTGTGTTGGCGTAATTTGGTTCACCATTTGGAACATGATGCAATGAGGATGTGTATGACAACGTGTATGCCGCGTATGCCCAAGTTTCTGTCACGTTTCGAGTCGTAGGCGCGGAGTTGAAGAACAATCTGAAGAGGATGTGGTGGCGAAGGCCTGGGGACGAGCGATTTTTTTTGAATTCGAGAAAAAAGATGAAGATTTGAACGAGAATCGAAAAGAAAACACACATCGGAAAGAAATCCAAAGGTTTGTGTTTTTGACAGCTAGCAATGGTTAGTTCATGTTTGATCCAAGCATTGCCATGCCGGCCTCATGCAGCACGTTGCAGGTAAATATGTTTTCGACAGTGCACAAACGAACACACAAACAATATAGGCAAAATATGGCAAAATCAATAGACAAAAAGAGACACAAAACAGATGATACAGATGTCTATATTGATTAAATACATTGTTTGTCTATTGATTAATATATTGAACTTTTCAATACTTTTCAATATCAATGGAATGTCAATACTTTGTGTGGACATATGCCTGACATATTCTCAACTGAACAAGTCAAATCGCCCCCACCTTTCGTGTTCTCTCGTTATTTTAATCCAAAATCGGACACTGAAAAGTTAAACGTGTTTTTATTTTTCCGGAAGTCAAGAAAAATGAAAGAAATCAAAAAGTCAATGGTTGGATTTCACTGAAATTGCCAGCGGAGGCCAGGACTCAGCAGCACTGTGCTAGTTGTTTTTGCTACTCCGTTTCTTCGTTATTTTTCGACAAGTGCAACAAAGTGCAACAAGTGCAGCGAGTGCAAGAAAACAAGGACTCGTACCGCATCGTGCAGACATAGACCTGCATAGAGATATCGTGTAGTCCTTTTTTTCAGTCACCAAACACAAGATATCTCAAGAGATGTAGACGTACTATATTATCCTATTTGTTGTATTTTGTTGTAAAATTTTACATATTTGTAATAATATCTTTTATTGTCTTTTACGTGTCTTACTTGCTCTGTAGAGCCTTCTGTAGAGGCTTTGTCGCCTTGGGCCCCGGTGGCCTCGGTGTTTGCCACGGAGGATGGTTCACATGAAGGACGATGTGATCGGTTTGGATTCGTCGATCGTCACCACGCCTTCAGTGCACCAAGCCTCAGGACATGCTCCTTGGCCAAACTTCACGGCACTTCACATTGAACGAATCATGCAGATTTGTGCAGATTGATATATTTTGATATATATTGATATATATTGATATATATTGATATATATATTGATATATATTGATATATATTGATATATATTGATATATATATATATTGATATATATATATATTGATATATATATATTGATATATATATATATTGATATATATTGATATATATTGATATATATATATATTGATATATATTGCTATATATTGATATATATTGATATATATTGATATATACTGATATATATTGCGAATAGAGTGTAGGCTACGGGTCAGTGTACATTATCACTATTAGGCACTCTAAGATCCAAAGCCAAAGGGGTACATGAAACCGACCTCTTTGGCTCAAGACCCACTGCAGCGTCAGAGAAAACAATTGCAATGCGGAAGCTGATGCCCTTGTAACGTCATCACTGGAACATCCACTTTGACATTGACTATCAGGACATAATCGGACAGACAATCACCGATTCGCAGGTTATCAGCCGTAGGACTCCTACGGAGCCTACGAGCGGGGAGCCGCGGGCCTTACAGATGACTGAACAGGATAGCAGCGATAATGCATTTTCTTTCTCTGGACATGCCGTTGCACCAGCTGCCGGCACGCAGTCAAATTCTTCACAGAGTATCGACACTGGTGGAAGCGATGCCTCAGAATTGAGAACAAGCCTACCCAGGCGACCTCTGGTTGCTCCTAGAGGGAGACAAATTTCGACAATGCAAGCAATTGAAGATAGGGACAGCACACCTGGAAAGAGAAGATCATCTGCACGACAATTGTCGCCTCCGATGACTCCAAGGACCAAGGCAAAGACTACGTCGTCGAATCCGCCTTCACCGATTCAGGACGCTACTCCATCAGGGACAGGATCTTATCAACAAGTGAACGCCCCATCAAGTGGTAGCGACATCTTCACTGCCTATCAGAGTGAATTAGCTGAATACAAGACATCACTGGAAAGGGCCACTGAAGAAGAATCCGTACTTCAGGCAAGATTGAGCGAGACGACAGCATATGCCTATCAACAATTTAATTTCCTGGAAAGCACCACTCATCAAGAGATGATGTCGATGACCGAACAACTCCAGATGCTGAACTTCGAGTTACAGGCTGCACAACAGGAAGATGAAGGTGCGACCTACAGGATCGAAGAGTTGGAAAGGTATCAGACTATGTCGAATGAAGCTGCATCTCATTTGGAATTCAAATATTCACGACTACGTTCGGAATTCGATGAACAAATGGGACAAGCAAACGCAATTATGGTACATGTGGGCGCTGATGCGAATGCTCACATCAATCAACTCAGACTGGAACTGGAAAACGCAGAGATGAATGCCAAGCAGGAAGCTCTAGCGGTCGGCTATGCTAACGACCAGACATGTGCTTTACAGATCGAGATGCTCGAGGTTGCTAATCAGAACCAGACGATGAAGCACACCATGGCCATGAACGTCAGGCGACTGGAAACTGAGCTCGATGCTGCTGACATGAAGAGGGACGAGATCATGAAGGAGTTCCGTAGTAACATAAGATCTGAACATGACCGTTATGCAGAATGTGAACATCACTTAGCTTTGGAAGAATCGCAGCTTCGATTGCAGGTGATCCACAGTGAGAACTTACAATCTCGACTAGCGATTTCTGAGAACAGGGTTTCTGAAGAATCTATAGCTGAATCAGGTGGCATGCGGGACATGAGGATCATGGGACTACGTTCTGAACTACACATGAAACAAAGTCTTTTAGATCGAATGCAACAGCAACTGACTGAATCGAAGAATCAGTATCATGAACTTTCCTGTCAACAAGCCAGAAGATCATCACCAAGCAGATCACCGCATGGAGGACCTCTCTATGAGATGTACATGCAAGCCGTGCGTGAACGTGACAGCTTGAAGGAATCTAAGGCTGAGGTTGACAAGTTGTACTTGCAGAATAGATCTGAACTCA
Organism: Cladocopium goreaui; assembly: GCA_947184155.2. Classification (NCBI taxonomy): domain Eukaryota; class Dinophyceae; order Suessiales; family Symbiodiniaceae; genus Cladocopium; species Cladocopium goreaui. The sequence goes on along the minus strand of CAMXCT020001246.1, from coordinate 13,210 downwards.
TTGACACTGAGGACCTGCTCAAAGTATTCCAGCGAAACTTTGATGAAACTGGTAAGAAATATCAAGATGCTCTGAACAAGATCGATCACATGAGCAACAATCCGAATGTGACGAGTAACTTGTTCGACAGTTTGCACAATGAAATCAATGACAGGGATACAACTATTGCTCGCCTTCATACTGAACTTGAAGCCCAAAAGGACTCTCTTGAGCGTGCTCACAGGGATGCAGGTAAGTCCATCAAGATGTTGAACGACAGAAGACTCGTGATCAAAGGTGCGACTGACTATTCCATTCCTGAAAGCCATTTGACCGAGATGCATCAATTGGCCAATGAGCGTTACGCTGAGGTAGAAGAGATGTCGAGCACCATTGCTGCCCTGAAGTTGGAAAACCAAGCTCATTCTTCTTCATTAATGAATAGACCGACTACATTACATGGGTACCCCAGTAATGCCATGCCTCGGAATGAATGTGAAGAGAAGTGTGCCAAACTGAAAGCAGAGTTGGACGAGATGAAGCAAGAGAGGAACGCTGAAGTTCGAAATCTTCAAGATGAGTTGAAGAAGATGGAAGATCGTAAAGATTACTATAAGAACAATTTCTCTCAAGCTGAAGATCGTGCCAATGATGAAGAGCAGGAATATCGAGCAGAAGCTGAAGTCTTCGAGAAGCTCAGGAATGAGTACAACACAAATGTCAAGGAGTTGGAGAACCTTGAAAGGGATAGATCCAAGTCATCTGTATCTCTAAGAGAAGCCGAAAAGATCAGCCTCCAACCCTGGCCTAAGACCACTGAACTTTCATCCTGGAAGGGAAGTGTCGTTCATGAAGTTTGCGTTGCAAGTGGGGATCGAAACTATGAAGATTGGAAAGCGTGGTTAGCTCCGTGTCTTGCAGATCAACCTGACTTGGAGGCGCTGGCCAAAGCTCCTGATGTGAGGTTCCAATCCATTGATGCCAAGCTCTCCAACGCCTTGAGGAAAGTCATTGACAATGCTGGGGACAAGTCCATGCAAGTGAAGTATGACATGTCCATGAAGAACCAATTGTATGGGAGGAGTGGGGACTTCATCAAGGGACGAGAACTATTTGCAATGATATTGATTAGCTTCAAGTCACCTGACCACACTGAAGTTCTCTACAATGCCCATCATTTGTATATGTTCAACTACTATGGAGATGACCAACTTGAGGCCTTCTACAACAAATGGCTTGACATCGTATACAATATGAAACATGATGATCTGCCTTCCAACAATTCCCTGCGTGACACATTGTTCCGGAAGATTGAACATTCAAAGCTTATGGCCTTCGATATCAACCGATACAAAACATTTGATGAAGGGCATCCTGAGAAGACCTATGCTTACCTAACTGGTATGATCAAGGGATACATAGCACGAGGGAAGCAAGAACGACTGTTGAAAGATAGAGAACGTGCAGTGAAACTGTCATTGTCCTCCAACAAGACGACACCTGCCTTAGAAGATGCAGACAAGCCTGCCGCTCCCGTCAAGACCAAGAAGGAGAATGAAGCGGCCGCATCGTCTACAGGTGATCCTCCCAAACGTCCTAAGGCGAAAGCGAAGAGTGAAGCTGCATCGGTACTTCCTACACCTTCTCCGAAATCCCATGCCGACAAGAACAACAAGAAAGGCAAAGGTGGGAAGGGAAGATCATCTTCACCCGTTGACAAGAAGAAGATATTCTGTAACTACTTCTTCAATAAGGGAGGATGCAACAAAGGTGACAAATGTCTTTACAGTCATTCTCAGAAGGTCTATGATGCCAAGATGAAAGGTAAGAAAGGCAGAAGCGGAAGTCGAGATTCATCAAGAGGGAAAGGTAGAGGAAGTTCATCTTCAGCTGGACCCAAAAAGAAGGTATGTTGGAATTGGCAAGAGGGTACCTGCAAGTTCGGAAGTAAATGTAAATTCCTGCATGCAGATAAATCGCCTTCAGCATCCTCAGAGAGAACCAGCAAGAAGACACCAAAGAAGAAGGCGACTCCCATTACCATTGATTCCTTCTTTGATAGCGACAATGAAGATTCTATGGATTATACCTCACCGAGGATAGCCAGTGCAAAGAAGTCTTCTGATGATCGCAGGATCTCATTTGATCTGGAACCTGAGGTGCACGAGATCGCCATTGAGGACTACCAGGAGGGACTACCCAAACGTATGTATCGTGACCCCAACAAGCAATATGTCTTCTGGAAAGTCGATGATTTGACCGACGATCAGTCCAAGTCCGACAACACCCTCGGTTCAGTCAGAGCACGGGCCAAGGCTATCATCATGGACAGATGTGGACTCCATCGTTTCGTTGATGAAGTTAGAATCATCATTGGCCCCAAGTTCGACATGTTGATCAAACTGGACTATAATCATGATGACTTGACTTTTATTGAAGAGCTTGTTGAACATGAAGCTGGAAAATCCCTCATGAAGTCCAAGAACGTGATGTGCATTTCACTACCAGTGCAGGCTAAAGATCGTAGATTCATCCTGGATTCTGGAAGCGGACATGACTTGATTTCTGCAAGGAAAGCCGAAAGGATGAACTTGAAGCAACGAACCTGTGATCCTATCATGTTCCACACTGCCAATGGTTCAACTGCTACCCAGACGGAAGCAGAGATTGACCTGGGGACATTTGATGTGACCTCTCACGCCTATGTACTGGACGACACTCCGTCCGCGATGTCTCTTGGGAAACGATGCATGGAAGAGGGATACTCCTTTATATGGCCTTCTGGTAAAATGCCTTTCTTGATTACAAAGGATGGTGAGCGCATCGACCTGACAATCCACGATAACATTCCTTATGTTGATCTTGGAACATATGAATGCACTCCTCATGAATGCCATCATGCATCGGAGATCCATGACCTTTTGACACACTCTCAAATTGGAGTCGATGACTTCGACGATATTATTAGCAATATTGGTCAATCCTCACGAAGAGTACATCTCGATGGAGAAAGTGGTCTTGAGACATCGACTGAGGATCACAATTGTTCCCGACACGTCAAGAAGCTCAAGAAGAAGAAGAAGAGAAGAACAATGAACCGGCAGAAACATTCGGCAACTCCTGGAGAAGAGGAAGAAGAACCACCTGAGGGCGGCGAGTACGAACCAGGAACCCCGCTTGGCGATCCTCCTGGGGACGAGACTGACCTTGAAGATGACGGTCATGGTGCTCCTGAAGATGCCGCTGAAGGAGATGAAGATGACATCGAAATCGATGTTGTTGAAGGTGAATCTAGGGTTGCCAAAAGAGGAACACTCAAGAGAGAAGCTAATAGCTTGAATCACAAGTTGACCCACAGATACAAGAATCCATATTGCGACTCATGCATTCGAGCAAAGATGAAGCATTTCAAGACTCGTCGTGGTGCATACAAAAGGGAACTCAAGAAGTTTGGCGACCTCATTACCTTTGATGCGGTGGACACATCCAAAGTCCATGATGACGTGTTGGTCCTCGAGAAGGAAGTGTTGGTTGTCAGAGACTGTTATACAGGAATCATTGGTGCTTATCCATCTGACAGAATGACCAAAGATGATGTAGTTAGAGCAGTGAAACAGTTCATCGGCGCCAAGAAGGTCAGACAGGCCTACTCTGATCATGCTCCTCAGTTCATTGAAGCCATGAATGAGATGAAGATACCAATTGATCATTCGTTGCCTGGAAGACCTCAAACCAACTCAATTGCCGAAAGAACAAACCAATTTATCCTCACAGCTACTTCTACATATCTTTTGGAAGCTGGATTACCACCTTGTTTCTGGAGAACAGCAATCCTTTGCGTATGTCATCTACTCAACGTAGAACCCAACGATGATGATTTGAGCGCTTGGTGCAAACTCCATGGATCTGAATTTGCTGGCAAACTCATTCCCTATGGTGCTCGTGTGAACTACAAGCCTCCGAAGACCAGAGAAGCGGGACAACTTCACAAGTTTGGGCCTGATTCTATTCCAGGAGTGTTTGCAGGGTATCACATTGGTCCAGGAATGCATTGGTCAAGACAATACAAAGTATGGCCTCTGAGTGAATTCGTACATCAGAATCTTGGTGACGATGCTAGCAAACCTGAACACCGTCTTCTCAAACCTCATTTGACTGAAAAGGTCGAGATGGTCACTCCATTGACATTTCCATGTAAGCAGGAATATGAGAGGGTGAACACCACATTGGAAGGAATGAAAGAAAGAGAAATCCTCGATGGCGACCCCTCCAAAATGCCTCATGGAGATGACGAAGAACATGACCAAGATGAAGATGATGATGAGCTTGATGACGGAGACGACGGTGGACCTGGACCAAGTGGTGGAAAAGTCTCAAAGAAGCCTCTTGATGACCCTGAGGATATCTTCGACAAAGACAAAGATCCAGAAGAGATGACCCTCCAGGAATTGATTGACGCCCAACCAGACCATTGGAAGAAGGGCAAAGCTGGAGATGGGAAGGTATACCTCAATGACGATGGTGAGAAGGTCAAGTTGAACGTCAAGGGTTACCCATACAAGATTGGAGATGATGGTAGACGAATGTTCAGGACGTCGTTGCGTCCCAAAGGAACCTATTCTCCTGAAGAATGGCGCAAACTCTCTCAATCTGATCGGAATACCATCCTCAAAGCCGAGAAGAAGAAGTTGGAGAAGAAAGAGGCTGATGACAAAGCCAAAAGATTGGTCGAGGAAAAGAAGAAGAAGGCAACGAAGAAGGAGAAGAAAGATTCAAAGAAAGACAAGGACGAGCCAAAGTCCAAGGACGATGAAGGTGGTGATGAAAGTAAGAAGGATGACTCTCATTCAAAGTCAAAGAAATCCGATGCAGGTGTTGGTGAAGTTGTGAAGAACAAAGTTACCTTACCTATCACATGTACAAGTACGTATCTTGATTTGTACGACATAGTCGATGATGACGATGTACATGGAAGACGATACATTGATTGTCGAAAAGTGAAGAGGAATGCTGATGCTAGTCCATGTTCCGACGCTTCTACTGACGTCCCGGACGACGAGGAATATCTCACTGAATGGGATGAATGGTCGGAGGTCGAGAAAGGACGTGGCCCAAAAGCATCGTGGAGTGGTGAAGTTTGGAGCACATTGTCAGGTGAGATTTCGAGGTTTTCCATGGCTACGCCAGGAGAGTCGACAATGATCAAAAATGGCAAATGTGTTAACGTCAAGAACGTGAAGGACATAGCCACTGATGATGATGAATACATTCCATTTCCAACTATGCCGTGTACTTCTGCATCAAATCAAAGTCACCGAACCAAGATACCATCAGGAGGTCTTGGAAGCAAACTTTTCAATGCAATGGTTTCACGACCTGTGGGCAGAGCCGAGATTGAGTCTAATCCAAAGGCCAAAGAGGCAATGCTCAAGGAGTGGAAAGGCCTTCGTGATCAAGAGGTATTTGACTTTACAATGGTTCGTGAATACGACGATGTTGTTGCAGAGGCCAAGAAGAACAAAAAGGAAGTACACATGGCCAGGGTCCATGGCATATGCGTGGAAAAGAATTACCAGCTGTCAGAAGACAATCCTGGACGAAAATTCAAGGGAAGAGGCGTTCTGCTAGGAAATCAGGTGAAGAATCAGCATTGGGAAGCAGCATTCTTCCAAGACTTGGGAAATTCCCCTGCTTCCTTCGAAGCCTCACGATGGGCAGATTTTTATGGATGTCTTCCTGGGCACTCCGTCAAGTTGGCAGATGCGATTCAGGCCTACATCCAGGCGAAGTTGAAGGGACCTTTGTGTTGGGTGGAGTTACCCACTGATGCATGGCCTCCGGAGATACAGTACTGGAAGTTCCGTCGCCCTGTCGTAAGACTCGACAAAGCCCTGTATGGACACCCTGATTCAGGCACGATGTGGGAACAACATTGTGACAAGAAAGTTCAAGAAATTGGTTTTAAGCCCATTGGAGAGGAATGGCCTTCTATGTATTTTCATGATGAGCTCAAATTGCTGTTGGTAATCTATGTGGATGACCTTAAGCTTGCTGGGCCCTCCGAAAATCTGGCCAAGGGTTGGGAAATGCTGCGCACTGTTCTGCGCATTGAACCCGAAACCGATCTGGGACTTTACTTAGGATGCGTTTTATCCCAAGGTGAGACCCAATTGCATAATGGTAAGAAAGTCAAGACCATAACTTATAACATGGAAGGATTGTTAAAGTTATCGGTGGAAAAGTATCTTGACATCATTGGCAAGGACACAAAATTGAAAAAGGTATCAACTCCAAGCCTTCCAGAGGAAACGAAAAGCAGCCCGTATCGAGCTCCTTCCGATGGAAAACGCAAAGTTGAGTGTCCTTGGTGTGCACATTCCTTCGATCCAGATATGCCTGCTCTATCCGAGACTGGCAACTCACGTCCTGGCCAAGACAGTGAGACGCTGAGCCGTGGGAATCTAGCTCCGCATGCAGCTAGTGTGCTGATGAAGCTGCTGTATGCAGCCCGCATTGCGCGGTTTGACCTGTTGAGATCCATCAATGCATTAGCACGTAATGTGACTAAATGGACAAAGGATGATGACGCCCGTCTTCATCACCTAATGTGTTATGTTAATTCCACATTGTCCCTCAAAATGATAGGATGGGTCGGAGACAAAATTGAAGATTTATCATTAGGACTGTTTGCAGATGCGGATTTCGCTGGATGTGCCCAATCCTTGAGATCAACTTCAGGATCGCACTTACAAGTCCAAGGTAAGTTCACAAGATTCCCACTTGCTGGTGGAAGTAAGCGACAAGGGTGTGTTAGTCATTCTACCCCCGAAGCTGAAATTGTGGCTGCAGATACTGCCCTTAGGACTCTAGGAATCCCCGCATTAAGTCTGTGGAAAGTCTTAGCCAAAGTTTTTCCTCAACTCCTGTTTCATGACGATAATCAAGGTATGATTGGTGTTGTCAGATCAGGACGGAATCCAACCATGCGTCATTTGGAGCGCACACATGGTATTTCCATTGCCTCCATGCATGAACATTTCCAAAAGGATCATTTTGTATTGATCTATGAAATTACAGCCAAAATGGCAGCCGATATCCATACTAAAGGATTCAAGAATCCCATGGCATGGAAGAAAGCTTGTATGCTAATCAACTTGTTGGAACCTCAGGACTTGCAGAGCAAAGAAGTATTGGACATGTTGCAGCCAAGCACCGATGTCGATATGACTACTCGCCAAGTTTTCCAATCCAAAACTGAGGACATCCCAAACTTCCCATACACGGAAACCCCTATTTTGCCAAAAGAAGTGTATAGGAAGGGTTTGACTAGTAAAGAGAAGCTACAATACTTGCCAGGTATGGATCCCATTTTTGTCGTCAAGCAACCGGTGTTTTATCGTCCTAAGCCACCCGGCCTGATTGTGCCGCCAGACGTATTGAGATCCACATGGGTTCTTCTCAATGGTGCCTGGACAAAGGTCGAACACCGTGCATCTCCACCAGAGCAGGCTATCAGATTTGATAAGTGGGTTGAACGAGCGTGTTTTCAGTACCACTCGCCTAACAAGCAGCCGTTGATCCCGGACACTGTTTCACAATCCGTTTCAACGACCTCAACCCACCGGGTGATGTCGTCAAAGCACGTGCATGCCCCGCCTGCCCACTCGAGATCACTACGTGACTCGTGTGCGTCAACACAACATGACCGTGTACAGCATCTGACCGATTCACCAATGCTGATGTTCTCGGTTGATGCCTTGTTTTTAGATGCACAGACATCACCGTCTCAACACCCGAAATCCATTCACCAGTGCCTTCAGCCAGCCACACGTGTGATCAATACGCTTATGCGCCTTGTTCATGGGGGGAGTGAGGGTGAAGGATATAGTGAGGGTGAAGGAAAGGGGCACCCACAGTCCACTTCAACACCTGGCCTATGTCGCACGCATCCGGAATTGGACATCAGTGATAACATTCCGTTTGTAAAACCCACCCGAAAATCCCAAGTGTTAGGTAAGAAAAATGAAGACCATTGGCAGTGGGATGGGAAAGAGACATTGATCCGAATTCACAAAACGCCAAGAAGGCAAAACTTTGTACCACAGGATTGCGAAGACTGTCCTTGTGACCCTAGGATCATATGTGATGAGAGGGAAACTGAACAAAAGTTCAAAACCAATACTCGAGTGATCAAAGACATATGGAGATTCAAGGGCGACAATCATGAATCAACGAACAAGTGGAATGAATTTTGGACTGGAAAATCGACATTCAGGGTGCTCGCCAATGCTGAAGTGATAGATGGAGGTAAGAACTGTAAAGTGAGTCAGGGAGTAATCACGCTATGCACCAATTGCAATGATGTGAAAACTATTCCCATCACTGATGTTTTTGTCCCCTATCAATATCACATTGAAGTAGGCAAACATGAGGTTGACCATCCTACAGTGTCGGTAATCCTTTGGAGAGAAAAGAAAAACAGAACTTTGGAATTTCAATTTTCCAAATCACCTTGTGACTTGATGACATCAAAATTTGCGAAGTTTTCCCTTGCAATCAATTTGATCGAAGTTCCTCAAGCAGTCCCATGCTTCGTCTTGTTATGTTCGGAAGAGAGAAACTGGTTTACGTTCTTGCAGAACAAAATGAAGGACGAAATGAAGTTTCATGTCGTGCCAATCACTGAAGATGACGACATGCTCTCTCCGTACGGAATCAGTAAAGCAAGGCGATGCCTTCGGACCAAACTTGATTCAGTGTTCTTTGCAGGTCCATGTACAGGCGGTTCACCATGGAACCGAATCAACCGATGGGTGAGCGAAGCAACAACACAACTCATCGAAGCAAAGAAGCAGATCTTCTGGGCGATGTGGGAAGTGTTTACAGCAGTGCTAAGTGAACTTATCAACATGGGATCACCAGCCTTGCTTGAGTTGCCTAGAGGTTGTGACTACTGGAAGGACCGTAGAATGACAGAACTTGTAGAAGGAACCGTATCTCATGAGCACAAATTTGATGGATGCATGTATGGCTTGAAATCACAATTCCAAGAGACTCCCAAACCAATCAAGAAACCTTGGAAGATTGTTACATGGGGGGTGTCTTTTCCAAAGCTTCATAGAAGATGTGATCGCCGTCATGACCATGCAGAGTGTGCCGGTAGGGAAACTCGCATTACTCAAGTTTACACTAAATGGATAGCCAAGATAATCATGAATGGAATCAATGATCATGTAATCAGGAATAGTCAATTTGTGAACGTCAGAGTGATGAAACGTTGGAAGCCGCTTGCATGTGATGAACAACTGAAAGCTGAATGTCTCGTGATTCCGAGAATGTCCGCAGTCACCCAATCAAGTCGGTGGCAACATCCGTTTGTGCTACTCGAGAGCTCGACGCCATTGACCATTCGTTCGAGCGATCGCTACTGCACTGGTGCTTTTCGAGATTGACATCAACTTCGGTTCTTTCATCGTGGCACTTTTCATTTTCGTGTCTACTGCTTTCTGAATTCGACTCCGACTGGTTGTTACGAGACCTACGGTTCGTACAACTATTTTCGCTGTTCGAACAGTTGTCACGAGACCTACGGTCCGTGCGACTTTATTCTGTACAAAGCGGGATGGCCGAAACACAGGATCTGAACTCAGTAGGGCAATTTGCCGGAAGCCGAATCACCGTTGCATTACGAGTGCTGAAGGGATTGTCCGAAGGATCCATTGCAGCCAAGACTCCATCACCGTTCCGTGACACCCGAGGTTCGAATTTTCGACTGATCTCAGATGAGGACACAGCCAACCAGTGGATTAGGTTTGGTATGCCGCCTGCAGTTGTCTACTCAGCATACTTTGCAAACTCCAGACACACCAGTGAAGCCACTGCACAGGCTCTGGAGGTAGCCTACAAGTTGTTGCAGAGAGCGCAGGACATCGAGAAGGGGTGTTCAGGATGGGAGTTTTTATCAAAGGGATCGAGATTCGTGAAAGTCTTTGCAAGCAGATGCCCATTCGAAGATGCGACTGTGGGACGCTTCATGGACAAGGAGATCTATGACAGACTTGATGAACTCTGGATCGTATTGACCAAAGGACATTTTCCCGAACCTTTTGATGATCAAGCCACTGCAGCCGAAACTGAGGCGAAGATCCGAAGCATGAAGCAAATCTACCGAGGAACACCATCATTCAACACAGATCCGAGTGCCACATCATGGTTAGCTGTGACAAGGACAGCCGAGTACTTCAAAGTCATGGACGAGTTGACCAAGGTAAATCCGAAGTCTCCATCTGACAATGACAGCTATCGAAAAGCAATGAAGCACATGATTGAAGTCCAGATGAGGCACCTAGGACATGCACTGAGGTATCACAATGAGCAGAACCCATCAAATCAGATCATCTTGCAGGATGTGATGAAGGATGTGGTTGCTTTTGAAACCAATCAACCGAAAGGGAGGAGTGCAGCCCAGAACCATTTCTTGTGTTTGTTAGCCCTCGGCACGACCCTTGAGAGACACAAGACCAGCGCCCGAGGAGATGGAAACTTGCCAAGAGTAGCAGAATTGTCCGAACTACAGTTCTCGATCCTCAAGGCCTTTGACATTCCTTTGGGAATCCTGATTGGGCATGGATACAACGTCTCAATTGCCGATGAAGGGGCCAGATATACCGAGAAAGAGAAACGTCATGCTTGCCATAGTTCCCTCAAAGATTTTACAACATCATTGACCGATACTCAAGCTGGAACAGGTGGCAATATGCACAATTTCGATGACTGGGACATCCCCCTGAACTTCAAAGATGGACGAAGACCCGACGAAGTTGACTTCTGGAACAATGAGGAGCCTTCATGGGTGAATGATGACACATCAACTGGACCCAGTGCCCAGAGTACATCCGCTCCTACGGAGGGATCACAGCCAAAGGCATCGCAACAATCATCAAGTTCAAGCGTACAACCGAAGAAGATGCCAAGATCATCGACTGGCGGAGCCTCGTCTTCGTCGACCCATGCAGCTTTCCGATCTGGACCCGGAGCAACATCTCAAGGTCATGCTGAACCAGAAAGAGATAAGGATTGGATTCCCACTGAAGACTGGATGAAGAGAAGGAAACCTTCAACCGTGGAAGTGCGACTCCATGCTGCCGAGGACTATGCTCGTGAGGAACAGCGAATTGCATTCCTACGCTCTGGCAAGGATTTTGTACTTTCAATCGTAGAGGGCCCTCACACCACTTACAAGTATGGATCCAACTTGATCTGGAAACAGTATTTGAGAAGATTGACATTTCATGCTGCTTTGTCATTCAACATGCTGACAGAAGGCCAACTTGATTCCCACATGGTCAATGAGAATGACTACGAATGGCTGAAGCTCTACCACTACATCATCACGACCACAGAGTTTGTCAGGTGCAAAGGGTATCCGGTGACGGAAGTCCTAGCCATGTTGACACTGGGCATTGAAGAGACTGTGGAGGGCGAGATTCGAGCCAAACTGAAGAAATTGGGAAACAAGATTGGACAGTTCATCATCGGGGAGCCCTGGTTAGACAAATGGGATGAATTGGGAGGACAAGTGAGAAACAACAAAGCTCTCATCTTGACGGATTTGACTTACCAAACGAGATCTAGTTCGAGAATCGTCAATGACATCGAGGCTGGACTTGACAACATGGGTCTTTCATCCATCAAGGTGTACCAACTTCCATATGAATCTCTGGAGAAACCCGAGGACTTCTTGAAACTGGCAGCGAATGCATTGACATTCCTACGATCCAACGCAAATGCATTTTCAAGTGCCACTGTGCACATTTGGATCTCTTTTGCGGCACTTTTCAGAGGACAAACTCGCATACTGATGCCAAATGCAGACTTCGTCACCAAATTGGCGGAGATCATCACTGAGATCAGCCAAGCAGCTCATCTTCCAATTTTCGTCAACATTCTGAGAGATGCCCGGTTTCTTGGGTCACAATCTTCAATTGTATCCATGGCCGAGGAGCTTGCAAGAATCTTGAAGGAAAAGGGCATTATTCACTCCACCAATGAAAGATTCTGGAAACAGATATATGCCTGTGGACGTGAACCTTTTTATTGGAAAGAAGGTGAAGGCAAGGAAGTCATTTGGGCTATGCTTGAAAAGTCATTGATGCGACAGAAAGTCTTCTTACATTGCGCAATGGATCATGATACAGTCCATGACCTGAATGAAGAATGTGTCCATGTGAAGAACACCGGATTTGACATTGAAACCATCAAACGATGCACAGAACATCCGCGAGTCATTCCCAGCATCCGTGCTGGAGAAGTCACAGATGCTCAAGCTGGATCAGCAAACATCATTGGAGGAATGAAACACATGAAGGATGCGGTCCAGAGGAGGGCATGGTCAGACATCCGACGAGGAGTATTCACCCCGGAGCCCCTGACAGATGTGGATGAGCATTGGGTCGAAGTAACCGAAGATTCCGAATTGATGTGCGATGTGCGCAAAGGATTTCACAAGAATGATTCGAGATTGAATACCTGCACTGAGAACCGCACAAGATGCCTGAATTGCGCAAGCAACTGGACAAGAGCGGCGATCTACGGTACTGATGACATTGGGATGGATGAATTTTCACAGGATGCAAGAGTAGCTGCAAGATTGCTCAACATCTACAATGAGTGCGTTGAATGGAGAGAGATGGAAGCCGAGAAGGACCTCCGTGGATTCCTGGTCACTGCGACACTTGCAATGCTTTCAGGATACAGGACTACAGGCGATGTGCTCAAGCAGGTATCACATCGAGGTGCCATCCGAATGCCTGCATACATGGTGAAAGGGAAATGCAGACGAGACCTGTTACCCCAGTTCACTGTACAACGTGAAACTCGAACGGAGGATTGCGGAGGCGGAATGCACCGAATGCGATGGTTTTACAGACTGCTTTGGGACGGTGGAAACGTCGCTTATCATGACTACATGAAGACCGTGCTGACCAAGGAGGAGATCGAATCAATGATCAATCCAACAGCAACAACTGAGTATGTCGGCGACATTTTCGAATTTTGGCTTGGAATGCTTGATCTGGGTATTCAATTCCCTACTATGTTCGCTGGATGGGGGGCAAACCTCGACAGTTGCCTCGCAGGACTGGAAGAGTCGTTTTGGCTATTCAGCAGTTCATGTCGACCTACCGACACCATCAACACAAAGCGAAACCGATCCAGGAAAGCATACATCCCG
>CAMXCT020001245.1:91044-167225 GCA_947184155.2 Cladocopium goreaui | reverse complement strand
TGGGCCCAAGCAAAGACTTAAAAGAAGGAATGAAAATGTGATCCAATTCTGGACCCCATTTTGGGGTCCATATTTGGACCCAAAAAATGGGGTCAGCCATCGGAGAATTTCGCTGCTGCCCGCACATGTTGTGCAAGCAGATTTGCGACCCTGCAGCTTGAACATGAATGTCAACTCATACCTTTTTCTCTTTGTGCGTCCCAAGTCCGGTTGCTACTGTCAAGGTCCCTTTATCGCAGCCATGTTTTGACACCTTTTTTGGGCCCTGTTTTAGGGGCCATGATGAAGCAGGTTTGTTGGCATTCGAGGCACTCCAAGGCTTACCGAGGCCTGCCCGAGGCACGAGGACAAAGCGAGCTCATGGGACTCGAATCTATACACAAACAAAAATTAATACTTTGTTGGGGTCCCTTAGCAAGAAAATTGATGGTGTGATGGCAGTGGGACCTGTGTGCCTTCTGGAACTTCAAAGTTAGGGACTGCTGTTCGTCACAGCTGCGCCATTTGGCAAAAAAAGGTCACTGCAGATCTCCAATTTTTCGGACTTAAAACAATGGCTTGACTCCAAGAAGTGGTCCTCCCCAAGTTGCGTTGAAAAATTGAATGGTCAAACAATCCCTTCAACTTTGATCCACTTGTGTCATGCGAAGACCTTTTTGTGTGGAAGTTTGGTGAGAGGATGTACAGTGTACTGAACCACCTTGAACCTACTTGAACATCTTGAAACCTATCTTGGAACAATGTATGTGCAGGTGAACAGTTAGGAAACCATTTTAAGTTTGTAGGAACCGATCTGTGAACTATAGAACCAATAGGAACCTATAGGAACCAGGTAGGAACCAATTTGGAACCAAATGGAACCAGTTTGTGCATGGAAGAGCTTGGAGATGGATTTTCGTTTGTTTTTGTGGTTTGTGGTGTTTTTGATGTTGTTTGACCCATGTCCTAGGAACTTGATGTTGTGACTGTATTGGGTAGGAGTTGTGTAGAGTATTTGTGAGTTTGAGCTGAAGACGTTTTATTTGGAGAAGCTGGAAGAACGTTTTTAAAGCTTGAGAACTCTTTTGAAGTAGTTTGAGAACGTTTGAGTGTCACTGCGTTTTACTCTGCACGACTCTTCTAAGAAGAAGAGTGACTGAGCTGTCCAACCTGTGTGGTTTGGCTCCAGTCCGAGCTGTGAAAAAGAGCTGCAACGCCGCGCTCGTGTTTTCACATGGTAGCGGAGCCATGAAATCTCTATAGAATCGCTGACACCACGGTCGTGTATAAAATTGCAGACGTTGGCACTGGATAGGTACCCGCAAACAAAGGATGGCCCTAAAACGCACCATGTTTCGAAGCTTATATATAAGTTTCGAGAGGAGATTGCGAGGAGGAAAATTTAAATCAGGATGAATAGTTACAAGCCCTTGCGATTTCTGCGAGGCAGCAACGTCGCAAGGCAAGGTCCAGAAAAGCAGCCATTTTGATTCACATATCTGCCAACGCACGCGCGGGTGCCTGCGGATTCCCCTGCGGATGCGGAAAAACCGTTGCGAAGGACCACTGCGGATGCCAAAAACCACCAAAAAATGGCCGCGGATGCATTTCCGGCGTTTGAGAAATACAAAGTAGTAGAAAGCAACCCGCCCTGCGGATGCCCAATGGGGTGTGTGGCACATTGTATGGGGGGGAGGGGGTTTGCTGCCGTTTCCTCCCCTTCCCTCGGTGACGCCTTCGTGTTGAGGAGTTCTCTTCTTCTCACTTGCGGCTTCCATGCCTCTTTCCAAACTTGCCACGCGTTGACTCTCCATCAGGTCTCGCCTCCAGACTTTGTCCTGCCACATTCTAGGTTTCCATAAAGGATCATAAAGGGTAGTGCCTGCCACATGTTGACGTCCTCACAGGCGGTTTCTTCCACAGTAGCTCCTGCCATGCGTGCCTCCGGCAGGCCTCGGTAAGCCTTGGAGCGCCGCCTCGAATGCCAACAAACCTGCTTCATCATGGCCCCCAAAACAGGATCCAAAAAAACCAGTAGAAACATGGCGGCCAGAAAGGGACCTCGACTGTACAAGAAACAAAGTGGGACGCACAGAGAGAAAAAGCATGTATTAACACTTACGCTCATGCTAGTGCGTCCCAAATCTGCTTGCAAAACCTCTGCGGGCAGCAGCAAAATTCTCCGATGGCTGACCCCACTTTTGGGTCCAAATCTGGATCCCAAAACGGGGCACAAGCAAAGACTTAAAAGAAGGAATGAAAATGTGATCCAATTCTGGACCCCATTTTGGGGTCCATATTTGGACCTAAAAATGGGGTCAGCCATCGGAGAATTTCGCTGCTGGCCGCACATGTTGTGCAAGCAGATTTGCGACCCTGCAGCTGCTTGAAAACAGTAGGTCAACTCACTCCCGTACCTGTTCTCTTTGTGTGGTTGACGGGGGGCTGGGCCCAAGTCCGGTTTTGCCTACTTGTCCAAGGTCCCTTTCTCGTCAGCCAGTTTTGACACTTTATGGCCCCGTTTTAGGGGCCATGATTATTGAAGCAGGTTTGTTGGCATTAGATGCGCCCTCCAAGGATTACCGAGGCTTGCCCGAGCACGAGGAACAAAGCGAGGACTCTCACGGGGGAATCGGAATCATATAATGACTATGGCTTGGGGTCGGTCCCTTAGCCAGGCCAATGATGGGGATGGATTGATGGTGTGGAGTGGGACACTGTGGGCCTTCTGGACTTGCAAAAGTACTGGCTGTTTGTTCAAGCTGCCGCAAGTTTTTGGCAAAAAAAGGTCACTGCCAAGGAATCTCATTTTCGGAGCTGATAAAACATTGGCCTTGGACTCCAAGAAGTGGTCCTCCCCAGTTGCGTTGAAAAATTGATGGTCAAACAATCCCCAACTTTGATCCACTTGCGTCATGCGAAGACCTTTTTGTGTGAAAGTTTGGTGAGAGGATGTGCAGTGTACTGAACCACTTGAACCTACTTGAACATCTTTAAACCTATCTTGGAACAATGTTTGTGCAGGTGAACAGTTAGGAAACCATTTTAAGTTTGTAGGAACCGATCTGTGACTAGAGAACCCATAGGAACCTATAGGAACAAGGTAGGAACCAATTTGGAACCAAATGGAACCAGTTTGTGCATGGAAGAGCTTGGAGATGGATTTTGGTTTGTTTTTGTGGTTTGTGGTGTTTTTGGATGGTGTTTGACCCATGCTCTAGGAACTTGATGTTGTGACTGTATTGGGTAGGAGTTTTGTAGGGTATTTGTGAGTTTGAGCTGAAGACGGTTTATTTGGAGAAGCTGGAAGAACGTTTTGAAAGCTTGAGAACTCTTTTGAAGTAGTTTGAGAAGTTTGAGAACGTTTGAGTGTCACTGCGTTTTACTCTGCACGACTCTTCTAAGAAGAAGAGTGACTGAGCTGTCCAACCTGTGTGGTTTGGCTCCAGTCCGAGCTGTGAAAAAAGAGCTGCCACGCCGCGCTCGTGTTTTCAACCATGGTGAGCGGAGCCATGAAATTTTCTATAGAATCGCTGACACCACGGTGTGTGTATAAAATGCAGACGTTTGGCACTGGAGAGGTTACCCCCAAAAAAGGATGGACCTTACCCTAAAACGCACCATGTTTCGAAAGCTGAAAGTTGCGAGAGGAGATGCGAGGAGGAAAATTTGGAAAAATTTTAAATCAGGATATGGGACATTGAATAGTTACAAGCACCATTGCGATTTCTGCAGTGGCAGCAACGTCGCAAGGGGCAGGTCCCAGAAAGCAGCCATTTTGATTCAAATATCTGCCAACGCACGCTGCGGGGGATGGATGCCTGCGGGTGCCCCTGAGGCATGCGGGACAAAAAAAAAAAAAGGAAAAACCCGTTGCGAAGGACCACTGCGGATGCCAAAAACCACCAAAAAATGGCCGCGGATGCATTTCCGGCGTTTGAGAAATACAAAGTAATAGAAAGCAACCCGCCCTGCGGATGCCCAATGGGGTGTGTGGCACATTGGATGGGGGGGAGGGGGTTTGCTGCCGTTTCCTCCCCTTCCCTCGGTGACGCCTTCGTGTTGAAGAGTTCTCTTCTTCCCACTTGCGGCTTTCATGCCTCTTTCCAAACTTGGCCTTGCCACGCGTTGACGCCCCATCAGGTCTCGCCTCCCAGACTTGGCCCTGCCACATTCTAGGTTCCCATAAAGGGTCATAAAGGGTAGAGCCTGCCACATGTTGACGTCCTCAAAGGCGGTTTCTTCCACAGTAGCTCCTGCCATGCGTGCCTCGGGCAGGCCTCGGTAAGCCTTGGAGCGCACTCGATGCCAACAAACCTGCTTCATCAGGGCCCCCCAAACAGGATCCACAAAAAACCAGTTTGAAAACATGGCGGCCCCGGAAAGGGACCTTATTTCCTCTTTAGGGATTTCCGCGGACGATCCCGCCGAGTGTACAAGAACAAAAATTGTTTTGGACTGGGACGCACAGAGAGAAAAAGCATGTATTAACACTTACGCTCATGCTAGTGCGTCGCAAATCTGCTTGCAAAACCTCTGCGGGCAGCAGCAAAATTCTCCGATGGCTGACCCCACTTTTGGGTCCAAATCTGGATCCCAAAACGGGCCCAAGCAAAGACCTAAAAGAAGGAATGAAAATGTGATCCAATTCTGGACCCCATTTTGGGGTCCATATTTGGACCCAAAAATGGGGTCAGCCATCGGAGAATTTCGCTGCTGCCCGCACATGTTGTGCAAGCAGATTTGCGACCCTGCAGCTTGAACATGTATGTCAACTCACACCTTTTTCTCTTTGTGCGTCCCAAGTCCGGTTGCTACTGTCAAGGTCCCTTTCTCGCAGCCATGTTTTGACCACTTTTTTGGGCCCTGTTTTAGGGGCCATGATGAAGCAGGTTTGTTTGCATTCGAGGCGCTCCAAGGCTTACCGAGGCTTGCCCGAGGCACGAGGACAAAGCGAGGCTCACGGGGACTCGAATCTATATAATACTATGGTTGGGGTCCCTTAGCCAGGCCATGATTGATGGTGTGGCAGTGGGACACTGTGGTGCCTTCTGGACTTGCAAAAGTACTGCTGTTTGTCAAAGGTGCGCCAGTTTTGGCAAAAAAAGGTCACTGCAGAATCTCATTTGCGGAGCTGTAAAACATTGGCCTTGGACTCCAAGAAGTGGTCCTCCTCAGTTGCGTTGAAAAAATGATGGTCAAACAATTCCCAACTTTGATCCACTTGCGTCATGCGAAGACCTTTTTGTGTGAAAGTTTGATGATGTACAGTGTACTGAACCACCTTGAAACCTTACTTGAACATCTTGAAAACCTATATGGAACAGATGTTTGGCAGGGTGGCGTGAACAGTTTCGGAAACCATTTTAAGTTTGTTAGGAACCGATTGTGATATAGAAAACCCATAGGGAACCTATAGGAACCAGGTAGGAACCAATTTGGAACCAAATGGAACCAGTTTGTGCATGGAAGAGCTTGGAGATGGATTTTCGTTTGTTTTTGTGGTTTGTGTGTTTTTGGATGTTGTTTGACCCATGTCCTAGGAACTTGATGTTGTGACTGTATTGGGTAGGAGTTTTGTAGGGTATTTGTGAGTTTGAGCTGAAGACGTTTTATTTGGAGAAGCTGGAAGAACGGTTTTAAAGCTTGAGAACTCTTTTGAAGTAGTTTGAGAAGTTTGAGAACGTTTGAGTGTCACTGCGTTTTACTCTGCACGACTCTTCTAAGAAGAAGAGTGACTGAGCTGTCCAACCTGTGTGGTTTGGCTCCAGTCCGAGCTGTGAAAAAGAGCTGCCACGCCGCGCTCGTGTTTTCACATGGTAGCGGAGCCATGAAATCTCTATAGAATCGCTGACACCACGGTCGTGTATAAAATTGCAGACGTTGGCACTGGATAGGTACCCCCAAACAAAGGATGGCCCTAAACGCACCATGTTTCGAAGCTTATAAGTTTCGAGAGGAGATTGCGAGGAGGAAAATTTAAATCAGGATGAATAGTTACAAGCCCTTGCGATGTCTGCTTGGCAGCAACGCCCTTGCGATGTCTGCTTGGCAGCAACGTCGCAAGGCAAGGTCCGGAAAAGCAGCCATTTTGATGCACATATCTGCCAACGCACGCGCGGATGCCTGCGGATTCCCCTGCGGATGCGGAAAAACCCTTGCGAAGGACCACTGCGGATGCCAAAAACCCCCAAAAAATGGCCGCGGATGCATTTCCGGCGTTTGAGAAATACAAAGTAATAGAAAGCAACCCGCCCTGCGGATGCCCAATGGGGTGTGTGGCACATTGTATGGGGGAAGGGGGTTTGCTGCCGTTTCCTCCCCTTCCCTCGGTGACGCCTTCGTGTTGAGGAGTTCTCTTCTTCCCACTTGCGGCTTCCATGCCTCTTTCCAAACTTGGCCTTGCCACGCGTTGCCTCCCCATCAGGTCTCGCCTCCCAGACTTGGCCCTGCCACATTCTAGGTTCCCATAAAGGGCCATAAAGGGTAGTGCCTGCCACATGTTGACGTCCTCAAAGGCGGTTTCTTCCACAGTAGCTCCTGCCATGCGTGCCTCGGGCAGGCCTCGGTAAGCCTTGGAGCGCCTCGAATGCCAACAAACCTGCTTCATCATGGCCCCCAAAACAGGATCCAAAAAACCAGTAGAAACATGGCGGCCAGAAAGGGACCTCGACTGTACAAGAAACAAAGTGGGACGCACAGAGAGAAAAAGCATGTATTAACACTTACGCTCATGCTAGTGCGTCGCAAATCTGCTTGCAAAACCTCTGCGGGCAGCAGCAAAATTCTCCGATGGCTGACCCCACTTTTGGGTCCAAATCTGGATCCCAAAACGGGGCCCAAGCAAAGACCTAAAAGAAGGAATGAAAATGTGATCCAATTCTGGACCCCATTTTGGGGTCCATATTTGGACCCAAAAATGGGGTCAGCCATCGGAGAATTTCGCTGCTGCCCGCACATGTTGTGCAAGCAGATTTGCGACCCTGCAGCTTGAACATGTATGTCAACTCATACCTTTTTCTCTTTGTGCGTCCCAAGTCCGGTTGCTACTGTCAAGGTCCCTTTCTCGCAGCCATGTTTTGACCACTTTTTTGGGCCCTGTTTTAGGGGCCATGATGAAGCAGGTTTGTTGGCATTCGAGGCGCTCCAAGGCTTACCGAGGCTTGCCCGAGGCACGAGGACAAAGCGAGGCTCACGGGGACTCGAATCTATATAATTCTATGGTTGGGGTCCCTTAGCCATGATTGATGGTGTGGCAGTGGGACACTGTGGTGCCTTCTGGACTTGCTGTTTGTCAAAGCTGCGCCAGTTTTGGCAAAAAAAGGTCACTGCAGAATCTCATTTTCGGAGCTGTAAAACATTGGCCTTGGACTCCAAGAAGTTGTCCTCCCCAGTTGCGTTGAAAAATTGCTGCCCAACTTTGATCCACTTGCGTCATGCGAAGACCTTTTTGTGTGGAAGTTTGGTGAGAGGATGTACAGTGTACTGAACCACCTTTGACCTACTTGAACAATCCTTGAAACCTATCTTGGGAACAATGTATGTGCAGGTGAACAGTTAGGAAACCAAGTTTAAGTTTTGTAGGAACCTATTCTGTGAACTATAGAACCCATAGGACAACCTTATAGGAAACCAGGTATTGGGACCAAATTTGGAACCCAAATGGAACCAGTTTTTGTGCATGGAAGAGCTTGGAGATGGATTTTCGTTTGTTTTTGTGGTTTGGGGTGTTTTTGGATGTTGTTTGACCCATGTCCTAGGAACTTGATGTTGTGACTGTATTGGGTAGGAGTTTTGTAGGGTATTTGTGAGTTTGAGCTGAAGACGTTTTATTTGGAGAAGCTGGAAGCACGTTTTTAAAGCGTGAGAACTCTTTTGAAGTAGTTTGAGAAGTTTGAGAACGTTTGAGTGTCACTGCGTTTTACTCTGCACGACTCTTCTAAGAAGAAGAGTGACTGAGCTGTCCACCCTGTGTGGTTTGGCTCCAGTCCGAGCTGTGAAAAAGAGCTGCCACGCCGCGCTCGTGTTTTCACATGGTAGGGGAGCCATGAAATCTCTATAGAATCGCTGACACCACGGTCGTGTATAAAATTGCAGACGTTGGCACTGGATAGGTACCCCCAAACAAAGGATGGCCCTAAACGCACCATGTTTCGAAGCTTATAAGTTTCGAGAGGAGATTGCGAGGAGGAAAATTTAAATCAGGATGAATAGTTACAAGCCCTTGCGATGTCTGCTAGGCAGCAACGTCGCAAGGCAAGGTCCGGAAAAGCAGCCATTTTGATTCACATATCTGCCAACGCACGCGCGGATGCCTGCGGATTCCCCTGCGGATGCGGAAAAACCCCTGCGAGACCACTGCGGAATGCCAAAAACAACAAAACCCCCAAAAATGGCTCGCGGATGATTTCCGGCGTTTGAGAAATACAAAGTAATAGAAAGCAACCCGCCCCGCGGATGCCCAATGGGGTGTGTGGCACATTGTATGGGGGGAAGGGGGTTTGCTGCCGTTTCCTCCCCTTCCCTCGGTGACGCCTTCGTGTTGAGGAGTTCTCTTCTTCTCCCTTGCGGCTTCCATGCCTCTTTCCAAACTTGCCACGCGTTGACTCTCCATCAGGTCTCGCCTCCAGACTTGGCCCTGCCACATTCTAGGTTTCCATAAAGGCTCATAAAGGGTAGTGCCTGCCACATGTTGACGTCCTCAAAGGCGGTTTCTTCCACAGTAGCTCCTGCCATGCGTGCCTCCGGCAGGCCTCGGTAAGCCTTGGAGCGCCGCCTCGAATGCCAACAAACCTGCTTCATCATGGCCCCCAAAACAGGATCCAAAAAACCAGTAGAAACATGGCGGCCAGAAAGGGACCTCGACTGTACAAGAAACAAAGTGGGACGCACAGAGAGAAAAAGCATGTATTAACACTTACGCTCATGCTAGTGCGTCGCAAATCTGCTTGCAAAACCTCTGCGGGCAGCAGCAAAATTCTCCGATGGCTGACCCCACTTTTGGGTCCAAATCTGGATCCCAAAACGGGGCCCAAGCAAAGACCTAAAAGAAGGAATGAAAATGTGATCCAATTCTGGACCCATTTTGGGGCCCATATTTGGACCCAAAAATGGGGTCAGCCATCGGAGAATTTCGCTGCTGCCCGCACATGTTGTGAAAGCAGATTTGCGACCCTGCAGCTTGAACATGAATGTCAACTCATACCTTTTTCTCTTTGTGCGTCCCAAGTCCGGTTGCTACTGTCAAGGTCCCTTTCTCGCAGCCATGTTTTGACCACTTTTTTGGGCCATGATGAAGCAGGTTTGTTGGCATTCGAGGCGCTCCAAGGCTTACCGAGGCTTGCCCGAGGCACGAGGACAAAGCGAGGCTCACGGGGACTCGAATCTATATAATACTATGGTTGGGGTCCCTTATCCATGATTGATGGTGTGGCAGTGGGACACTGTGGTGCCTTCTGGACTTGCTGTTTGTCAAAGCTGCGCCAGTTTTGGCAAAAAAAGGTCAAAAAGGTCACTGCAGAATCTCATTTTCGGAGCTGTAAAAAATTGGCCTTGGACTCCAAGAAGTTGTCCTCCCCAGTTGCGTTGAAAAATTGCTGCCCAACTTTGATCCACTTGCGTCATGCGAAGACCTTTTTGTGTGAAAGTTTGGTGAGAGGATGTACAGTGGACTGAACCACCTTGAACCTACTTGAACATCTTGAAACCTATCTTGGAACAAGTATGTGCAGGTGAACAAGTTATTAAACCATTTTAAGGGAGTTTGTAGGAACCGATCTGTGGAACTATAGAACCGCTTAGAACCTATAGGAAACCAGGTTAGGAACCAAATTTTAGGAACGCAAGATGGCATCCAGTTTTGTGCATGGGAAGACTTTGGCGATGTGATTTTTCGTTTGGTTTTGGGTGTTTGTGTGTTTTTGGATGTTGTTTGCCATGTCCTAGGAACTTGATTGGATTAGAGGACATGTATGGTGAGGGAGTTTTGTAGGTTATTTTGTGAAGTGTGGGAGCTGAAGACGTTTTATTTGGAGAAGCTGGAAGAACGTTTTTAAAGCTTGAGAACTCTTTTGAAGTAGTTTGAGAAGTTTGAGAACTTTTGAGTGTCACTGCGTTTTACTCTGCACGACTCTTCTAAGAAGAAGAGTGACTGAGCTGTCCAACCTGTGTGGTTTGGCTCCAGTCCGAGCTGTGAAAAAGATCTGCCACGCCGCGCTCGTGTTTTCACATGGTAGCGGAGCCATGAAATTTCTATAGAATCGCTGACACCACGGTCGTGTATAAAATTGCAGACGTTGGCACTGGATAGGTACCCCCAAACAAAGGATGGCCCTAAAACGCACCATGTTTCGAAGCTTATGACTTTCGAGAGGAGATTGCGAGGAGGAAAATTTAAATCAGGATGAATAGTTACAAGCCCTTGCGATTTCTGCGAGGCAGCAACGTCGCAAGGCAAGGTCCGGAAAAGCAGCCATTTTGATTCACATATCTGCCAACGCACGCGCGGATGCCTGCGGATTCCCTCGGAAAAACCGTTGCGAAGGACCACTGCGGATGCCAAAAACCGCCAAAAAATGGCCGTGGATGCATTTCCGGCGTTTGAGAAATACAAAGTAAAGGAAAGCAACCCGCCCTGCGGATGCCCAATGGGGTGTGTGGCACATTGTATGGGGGGGCCGGGGGTTTGCTGCCGTTTCCGCTTCCCTCGGTGACGCCTTCGTGTTGAGGAGTTCTGTTCTTCCCACTTGCGGCTTCCATGCCTCTTTCCAAACTTGGCCTTGCCACGCGTTGATTCCCCATCAGGTCTCGCCTCCCAGACTTGGCCCTGCCACATTCTAGGTTCCCATAAAGGGTCATAAAGGGTAGTGCCTGCCACATGTTGACGTCCTCAAAGGCGGTTTCTTCCACAGTAGCTCCTGCCATGCGTGCCTCGGGCAGGCCTCGGTAAGCCTTGGAGCGCCTCGAATGCCAACAAAGCTGCTTCATCATGGCCCCCCAAAACAGGATCCAAAAAACCAGTAGAAACATGGCGGCCAGAAAGGGACCTCGACTGTAGTTTTGGAGTTCGTTTTTTGCACCTGAAACTGATATGATTTTTGGAGACGGTCCCTTGTTCGAGGTCCTTTTTGTCAACTCGATGTTGGCTTGTGTGAGGTTGATGTGTTTCTACATTGGAACAGCGCAGGTGAAGAAGGTGCATGGGTGGACAAAACTGGACCTTCAAGGAGGCACCGGATTCAACCTGCTAAGGGTCCAGTTTTTGGATCCGTGCAAAAAGAAACGTGTTTCAAAAAGGGTCAGAAAGTGGCTCCGCTTGAAATCAAAAGCAGTCCCCCCTGGAGGGTCCAGTTTTGGTCCCTTTTTGACCCCCTTCATTGTGGCAAATTTTGTTGAGGCGTTTATTTCAAGTTGAAGCTGATTTGACAGCAACAGCTGCGGCTGGAATCTTGAACTGGGGAGGCCCATTTTTGCGCGCCTGCTTTTTCTTTCGTTTTGAGGTCCAAAAAAAAGTCCCTTCTTTGTCACATTGTTTTGCTCCAATTCCATGTTTCTGGGGTGCATTTAAGAAAGTCAAATAATCACTGTAATTTTTGGGAAATGGTTTCTTTTATTTATTATTGTGAGCCATATCAAAATGGGTAGATGAGTCAGTGGGCAGTGGGAACCAGAAATGAGTGGGCATTGACGCATCCTTATAAGAATGGACCCAACATACGTGAAACATGCAGTACAAGTACATATGATCAAAGGAAGTTTAGGGGGAGAAACTTCCGTGTTACGGACTTTTAGAATGTCAGGGAAAGAGTTAGTCAAAAGAAAGAGTTAGCAAAGAAAGAGTTCGTCAGGGAAAGAGTTAGTCAAAGAAAGAGATAGTGAGGGAAAGAGTTAGTCAAAGAAAGAGTTAGTCAAAGAAACAGTTAGTCAGGGAAAGAGTTAGTCAAAGAAAGAGTTAGTCAAAGAAACAGTTAGTCGGGGAAAGAGTTAGCAAAGAAACAGTTAGTCAGGGAAAGAGTTAGTCAAAGAAAGAGTTAGTGAGGGACAGAGTTAGTCACAGAAAGAGTTAGCAAAAAAGAGTTAGCAAAGAAAGAGTTCGTCAGGGAAAGAGTTAGTCAAAGAAAGAGTTAGTCAAAGAAACAGTTAGTCAGGGAAAGAGTTAGGCAAAGAAAGAGTTAGTCAAAGAAACAGTTAGTCAGAGAAAGAGTTAGCAAAGAAACAGTTAGTCAGGGAAAGAGTTAGTCAAAGAAAGAGTTAGTGAGGGAAAGAGTTAGTCACAGAAAGAGTTAGCAAAGAAAGAGTTAGCAAAGAAAGAGTTCGTCAGGGAAAGAGTTAGTCAAAGAAAGAGATAGTGAAGGAAAGAGTTAGTCAAAGAAAGAGTTAGCAAAGAAACAGTTAGTCAGGGAAAGAGTTAGTCAAAGAAAGAGTTAGTGAGGGAAAGAGTTAGTCAAAGAAAGAGTTAGCAAAGAAAGAGTTCGTCAGGGAAAGGGTCAGTCAAAGAAAGAGTTAGTGAGGGCAAGAGTTAGTCAAAGAAAGAGTTAGTGAGGGAAAGAGTTAGTCAAAGAAAGAGTTGGTCAAAGAAACAGTTAGTCAGGGAAAGAGTTAGTCAAAGAAAGAGTTAGTCAGGGAAAGAGTTAGTCAAAGAAAGAGTTAGTGAGGGAAAGAGTTAGTCACAGAAAGAGTTAGCAAAGAAATTGTTCCCTCACTGTAAATGGGATTGCAAGTGGTGCTGGTGGAGGAGTTGCCGATGGAGTTTTGAAGGAAGTCTCGCACGAAATGCGTTTTTGAGAGATAGCAGATGCAGGAAACCCTATGTTTTTCCATGTTTTTCCATACAAAGTGCGTCCCCGAACGTCGATGATCTACCTCTGCGGTGCGACGGTTGCGAGACGGTCTCGTGTGTGGTCGGATCATGGTCGGATATTCTCGGATCATGGTCGGATCGGTTCCGCATTGTAAATGGGGTTTCAACTGTTTTTCGTGCATGTGCGGTCGACAGAATTCCATTGTGATTTGCAACTGTAGGATCGTTCCCGCATTGTCAATGGGGTTGCAAGTGGTGCTGGTGGATGAGTTGCCGATGGAATTCCATTGTGATTTGCAACTCTAGGATCGTTCCCTCACTGTAAATGGGATTGCAAGTGGTGCTGGTGGAAGAGTTGCCGATGGAGTTTTGAAGGAAGTCTCGCACGAAATGCGTTTGTGAGAGATAGCAGATGCACGAAAGCCTATGTTTTTCCATACAAAGTCCGTCCCCGAACCTCGATGATCTACCTCTGCGGTGCGACGGTTGCGAGACGGTCTCGTGTGTGGTCGGATCATGGTCGGATCGGTCTCGGACCATGGTCGGATCATGCTCGGATCGGTTCCGCATTGTAAATGGGGTTTCAACTGTTTTTCGTGCATGTGCGGTCGACAGAATTCCATTGTGATTTGCAATTGTAGGATCGTTCCCGCAATGTAGATGGAATTGCAAGTGGTGCTGGTGGATGAGTTGCAGATAGAATTCCATTGTGATTTGCAACTGTAGGATCGTTCCCGCAATGCAAATGGCATTGCAAGTGGTGCTGGTGGAGGAGTTGCCGATGGAATTCCATTGTGCTTTGCAACTGTAGGATCGTTCCCGCAATGTCTAGAAGGTTTCAAACGCTTCGGTGGACGAGCTGAGGACGTAATACCATTGTGTTTTGCTAGGGATTGTTGCTAATCGCATTGTAATGGCTGCGTGAACTTGCTGCAGCTGGATTCTTTCAGATTTTGCCTGCTTTCATTTTCTATTTAAATTCTTTATAAAAATCGCTTCAAAAATCAACTTTTTCTGCTCTGGCGTCGAGATGATAAACTCAACTTGTTTGATATATCAGTCTCATATGAAATCTTTTTGACGCTGTGTTGCGTGCTGTGCACCTTGCTAGCTCTGTCGCGTGGGGTCTTATTATGTTGACCCCTTATGGGAATCACTTGAAGTGACCATGGTCTCTGGATCTTATCTGGTGTGTTTTCTATCTGTTTGGTTTCTGTTTGATGGTTTCGATTTTGCCTGTATGACAACTGTGCTTGTCAATGGACCACTGCTGTATGATTGGATGTAGGGTCTTTGCGGTTTGGTGTGATAAACCTTGTGTTCGAATTGCCACAATCGAAACCTAAACAGTGAACACACCTGTCAACACTTCACAACTACAACTTGGGTCTTATCACTGTATATGATTTATGCAGCATTTGCCAATCCTGGCACCCAAGTTTTGAAACAATGGTCGCTCGCTTTCGAGCTTCCACAGCGGCACAGAAGGGCAACGCAGCCCTGATTAAGGACATTCCCCATTTTGGTCCATATTTTCTCTTGTGCCTGGCATTCATTTGTTTCTGCTTGGGTGTCTCATTTACCTTTTGGTATCTCCTTAATTTTGAGTAGAACAAGGGGGTATTTGGCTACTTGGCATTTGCTTTCGGTTAACTGTTGCAACAGTACTTTCACTGGGGCGTAGCATCCACTTGCCATGAACGACCTTGACATCCTGTGTGCTCGGAAGAGGTTTGTGAACGGCCAGCTCAAGCTGCCTTGGGAACAGCATTTTGCTGCTCAGGTTCTTGGACCCTCCACTGGGAAGAAACGGTCATTACTTGATGAGCCTTCTTGGGTCGGTTTTGGTGATTACATGCAACGTGCTAGCAGTGGGTCACAGCCGGATTACGTTCAACAGACTTCTGTACATCCTGGGGCATCCAGAAGGATTGCTGTGGCTGCATCGCTCAAGACAGATGATGAGCTGCTCTTCAAGTCTCTGGCAATGGTGAAATTTTTGCTGCTTATGGATCTAACTGCAACAAGCCTGGGGGACGTCTTAGCTGGCCTTGTCATGCAATTAGGAGGTGAAGAGACTGTCACCCAGGTGCTTCGTGACACATTTTCGAAGAGGGCGCCTAGCACTGTTTACAAGCGTGTGTCAGCTTTTTGGCGATACAGCAAGTGGGATCAGCAGTCTGGCAGGTGCAATCCATGGTATCTTTCAGAGCAGAAAATTTATGACTATCTGACATACCTACGGTCATCACGTGCTGCTGCCACATCAGGACAGTGTTTTCTGTCATCGCTTCTTTTCATGCATGAGCATGTGAGGATCAAGCATTTTGACAGGGCGTTTGTTACACCACGGGTCAAGGGCATTGAGCATGAGCTGCTTCTGAAGAAGAGGCCACTGCTTCAAGCGAGAGCCTTGTTCCTGGAAGAGGTGCAGGCGTTGGAAGCTTTTGTCATTAGCCCGAGTGAGGCCCACCTAGGCATTATTGCTGGATGTGGTGCTTGGCCACCAGCAGCCGGTTCTCCGACAGCATGGGTGCAAGTGGCTTTAACGTTGATGAGGCTGTGCATTCAACAGTGGTCTCTGCAGGAACGTACAGGCACAAAACATCAGTGTCGGCAGCACAGAAAACTACGCTGCTTCCACTCCTGGGGCTTGGAAGATGGTTCGCCGATGAGTCTTGGGCGACCAGCTGGCTCCAGCTTATGGAGGAGGCTTTTGGGCAGGTGGAAGGACGTGGATTCCTCCTGCCGGCCTTTTCAGAGAAGAGCTTGCAGTGGTTGCCCCGCCGGATGTCATCGTCTGAGGGCACATTGTGGTTGAGGGACATCCTCACCGTGGCAGGACAGGGCCGTTGTGTTGAGTCCCTCACCACGCATTGCCTCAAGGTGACAAGGCTTGCCTGGTTTACAATCAGTGGGAAGTTCAGCATGGCTGAACGTCGCATTGCTGGGCACCACCTGGACAAGGAGCATCGATCAGCCCTGACGTATGGCAGGGATAACCACCTTGCCGTGCTCAAGAAGGAAGCCCTTTTGCTTCAGAAAATCAAAGCTGGAAGGTTCGACCCGGATGAGAGTCGTGCCCGCCACATTGACAGGGAGATCGAGGAGGTGCTGCAAGAGCATGTCAATGCTCAAGATGATGAGGACTCAGACTTCGACCATTTTGACGAGGTGGAAGATGGCGTTGACATTGCTGAAGATGCTGACCACCTTGGCCAGCCGATTCGTGACAATCCATTGGATCCTGATTTGATATATTGGCAGCACCACCTGTCTGGAACCTTGCACATTGAAAGCTTGCCGCCGAAGTTTGCATGTGGCCGTGCCACCAATGCCAACTACTCAGCTGTGTCTGGGAATGACCTGTTGAAGTGG
Organism: Cladocopium goreaui; assembly: GCA_947184155.2. Lineage (NCBI taxonomy): Eukaryota > Dinophyceae > Suessiales > Symbiodiniaceae > Cladocopium > Cladocopium goreaui. Next base: position 151,069 of record CAMXCT020001245.1, on the reverse strand, counting down.
CAGCTCTGCAGCCAATGCCGAGTGGCCCACTACGGTTCTTGAGAACCTGAGTCCTGGAAAAGCTGTGTCTTTGCGGACTGTCGGTCATGTGTTGAAGCTTCGGTTAGGTAGCAGGTGAAGGTCGTCAGCCATTTCGATTTGCAGATGTTGTCGGAACTTGCAGATGTTTCCTGAGTAAAGAAATCGTATTCAAAAACTTGGCAGATGTCGTTTAAATCATTTCATTTTTGAGACAAATGTCAATGCAATGACTGGTCGTGAAACAGCATTGGTGTCCAGATTGGCAGTGTGGCAACTTTCATATGCATGTGAAGTTTTAGCTTTTCAAGAACCGTCCCACGGCGCGTGCATAGCAGCTCACTGAGTTTTGTGTGGTAGTGATGGCAACCCACATCAGTGACCTCATGTTCTACCAGGTCTGCAGCGCATTCTGGAGCTACATCAGATTGGACTTGCCGGGCGGATCCAAATGCAGGGAATTGGAAATGCTCAGAGAACATTTGAGGAATGTGCTGCTGATCCTAGGAGTGGGGTTCGGACCCATTGGGTCACCAAAGTCTGGACGGGCCTGACAATTGTCCTCAAGGCGCATGGCGATGGACTGGAGATGGCCTCACTCCAAAACGTCCTCCTCATGACAGACGTTGGTCCGGATTCCATCGGGGTTCCACCAGGCGCCCGATCCTTTTGGTCGCTAGCCTCTGCACCCAATCGGGAACATCTCCTGAAGGTGAACAGCCTGTGCCGCACCCTCATCGTGAACCTCTCGTACGGCCTGCCAAGTGAGAATCCGACGAACCAAGCGGACGAAATCTTTGGTGAACTTGACTCATTTCTCGGCAATACAGCCCTGGGATTGAATCAGTGAACAAGAGGTCTGTGGACCTGAAAAATTTGAATTTTTGAAGGCCGACAGTGCCTGTTAGATCTGTGGATCTGTGACATGAGGGCAAACACTGCCCTGGAGGCAAAAGGATGCCTGAGAGTGCGCTCTGGGAAGTCAATCTTGAATTTCTTGAATTCAGATACATTGATGTTGTTTTATCAACATGACACTCATTAACTTGGGCCATGTTCATGGACATGTGAGCTGGGCGTCTCATGTTGCCTTGTGTTGGCCATTGAATGCATTGATGTCACTTGTGCGACATGTCACTCATCAACCTGAGCCGTGCTCAGGGACACATGAGCTGATCGTTTCATGTTGCATGTTTGTGGCTCCAGAAAAAAAATATTTTTTTTCACTGACCGGCAAAGACGTGAGAGCATATCAATATTTTCATGTCAGATGTTTGCAACTTGACCCAGATGTAGAGACCTACAAATTGCTTAAGAATGTAGATCAGAATATGGGCACAGATAGATTCATTTGCTCAGGTTCGACGCAACACCCATGGCTACCGAAAGCAATGCTGCATTCAAAGCCCGTGCATTGGACTTGGGCCTGAGTGAGGAGAGGTTTGAACTGCTCATAGGAGCTGGGGTGAAAAACTTCGGACAATACGCCTTTATATGTCAGTATCAACCTGGAAGTTCAGACGAGTCCCCACTTTTGAAAGTTTTGGGAGAGATCTACACTGCTGATGTTGCCGGGGGTGAATTGACTGTAGGTGAGAGGTCCATCCTTAGAAGGTTGTACTTTGAAAGCCATACCACGGCAGTGCAAGAGATGAGGCTGCGCATCGAAAGGCAACCTGATGACACACCCAAATCCATTCCAATGGCAGAACGAATTGAGAGACTGAACGCCTTCAAAGAAAGTCATTGCCATCTCATTATGGATTACTCAACTGAACCATCTCACAAATTGGTTGACTTGGCTTGCCAACAGGCCGAAGCACAGGTTGTGTCCTACATAGAACTTAGCATGTGCACCAGCCGTGAATCTGAGATCACCCACCGGAAGAAAGAGACGCAGGTCTCAGTGGACCAATCAGGTATGCTCAAACTCACCAAGCAGGAGCGTGAGTTGAAAGCCGAAGCCACCGGCGATCTGAAGGTCCGTCAGTGCATGCAGCGGCGGGCGGTGGCCTATCACCTTGCCAACATCGCAACATATCAAGTTCTAGAGAAGTTCACAGCCAAGCTGTTTCATTACCTGTCGAAAGAGCCAATTGCCAGTTACAAGCCAGTCAGCATGCAGCAGATCATTCATGCTGACCGTGAACTCTGGATTCAGGTATCGCAGACAACCAGGGGCAAGATCTTGACATCGACTCCCAAGCCCATCGATGAGGCCATCGCAAAGCTGTCTGAGTCAACGGAAGTTTTGTATCATCTGTTGCCGTTACCTCAGAGCCATCAGCCGAAGCCAGCAGACAAGCCCAAGCCTGACCGATCGCGGTCTCCGAGACGGCCCAAAAACAAAGGTAAAGGGAAAAACAAGGGTGCAGGCAAAGGCTCCAAACCGGATTTGCCACCCAATTGTGTTGCAAAAGATGAGCAGGGCAGGAACATTTGCTTTGCCTATCAATGGGGCAAATGCCAACACCCAGGCCCACGATGCAGTCGAGGCATGCACTGTTGTTGGTTGTCAAAGTGCCATCAGTCGCATCCGTACACATCCTGCCCAAACAAGAAGCCATGACTAGGCGATTTGCCTGGTTTACCTGACAAGCCTGAAGCCATTTTGGTAGGGCCAGTTTTGCAGTTTTTGCAGTCGGAATCCACATGTACAGCTGTTGATTTCGCCTTGCCAGCAGCCGAGATGATTTTCCTAGAAGTTTTTGCAGGAAGGGCAACTCTAACGGCCGAAGTGCGTAAGTCCCTCAACCTTCAGTGTATAGCAATTGATCATAAGGTCAAACAGCCAAGAGCTAAGATAACCGTTTTAGACTTAACTTGTGCAGCCGACCAAGAGATCCTTTTTAACATGTGCATGCATGCCAATGTAGCCGCTGCGCATTTTGCGCCAGTATGCGGTACTGCAAGCAAAGCCAGGGAACGGCCAATGCCTGAAAGCTACAAGGGGAAGCCGCTATCCCCTCTGAGGTCTGACCAGCAACCTCTAGGCCTGGATTCCCTGGTAGGACAGGATCGTGACAGAGTAAATGCAGCCAATATCCTTTATGCAGTGACAGTCGTAGCATCAATCCTTTTGATTTCCCGGCAATGCCATTGTCTCCATTGAAAACCCCAAAAACAGCTACTTTTGGGCCATTGCCAGGCTCATTGCAGCATGCTTGGAAAATGGAGCTTTATGGGATAATCTTCATGATATTACCTTTGCTAACTGCATGTTTGGATCAACACGGAAAAAGAAAACTACCTGGAAATCCACACCGGGAGTGTTTCAAGCCTTACAGAAAGAATGTGATGGCCAACATCCTCATGAGTCTTGGACCCCACAAATCGGTTCAAATGGCCAGGTCCTCAAGATGCCAACAGCGGAAGAAGCGGCATACACGCCCGAACTCGCCAAAGCAGTTTCAGCCTGCCTTGGTCCAGAGCTGTTAAGCCGTGGGGTCCAATTTCCGAATGACATCCATACAGCGGCCAACCCACGGAAAGTCATCCGAGCAGAGCAGTTCCGCTTGCCACAACTCATTTCTGAGTTCTTTGCAATCACCGATTTTCCAGTACCTAGTTGTGACTCCAAACAAATTCCAATGCCCATAACCTTGGATCATGGGGGTGATTTGAATCCTGACCAGGTGGATTGGCATGCAAATATACATACCTTGCAACAGCAGCCTTACACCATGAGAGTTTTCAAAAACAAGCCGGCGCCAGGTGATTTGGTGTTTGGCCTTTTTAGATCCCCCAAAAATTTCCTAGCTTGTGCCGAAAATATAATGCATCCGATTGACTTTTCGTGCCCCTTGCCAGATGAGCTTATCGTAACCTTGTCTCGGGTACTTCAGCTGGGCCCAGCTGGAGTGATTGCTCACCGAGCTGGTCGTGCCAAAGAACTGGTAGGACTGTTAAAGTCTATGGAAGCAGACAATGCGGCCTTCTTGGATTCCTTGCCGGCAACACCAAAGAAAATCTTGCGGGGAAAGCGCATGGCCTTGTGGAAGCACTTGTCCGAAAAATATGAATGCCCCGATGTAGGGATAATCGATGAGATAGCCCAGGGATGTCCCTTAACCGGCCTAGGTGTGCATTCTAAGCTGTTCCCAGCTGGATTTCAACCAGCCCAGAGACCAGCAGACCACTTAAAGCGACAGCATGTGTGGTTGAGACATCAAGTTCTTGGCAAGTGCCGGTCGTCTGGCAACCTGGAGGTGGATCAGGAGTGTTGGGATCAGACCTTGTCCGAAGTCAAAGATGGTTGGATGGAGGGGCCGTTTGAGTCAGCTAGTGCAGTGACGCAGCATCTTGGATCTGACACCTGGTTGTGCAGCCGGAGATTTCCGTTAGTTCAAGGTGATAAAGTCCGATTGATCGATGACGCAAAAGAGAGCCAGATCAACACTGCATACTATGCCACAAACAAGTTGGCGCTCCAGGACGTCGACTGCCTGGTATCTTTGGTTATGCAGATGTGCAGGTGCTTTGTTCAGCGCCGTGAATTTGCGATGAGGCTGAGTGATGGGTCGACCGTTTCCGGCAGAGTGGCTCCTGACTGGGGACCCAAAGTGAGCGTTCTTGGCAGGACGCTTGACCTTTCGTCTGCATATAAGCAGTTGCCCACTAGTGACCAGGAGCCCTGGTCCCGCATCATTGTGGTGCATTGCCCGGTTGACAATAAGCCCAAATTCTTTGTAAGCTTAGTACTCCCCTTTGGCTGCACGGCCTCCGTGTATTTCTTCAACAGGGCCTCAAAAAACTTGTGGTGGCTCTTTCAGAAAATGTTCATGGTAATAGGCACTACCTATTATGATGACTATCCCACGGTTGAGCCAGAAGCCACTGCTGGATCAGCCCGTGCGTGTCAGGAGCTTCTCTTGACGAGCCTTGGTTGGAAGTTTGCCAAAGAGGGGAAAAAGGCCTTAGACTTCTCGCAGGTGTTCGATGTGCTTGGGATAAGCCTTGACTTGTCTGGTTGCAATAAAGGAAACTTTTCTATCAACAACAAAGCCAGCAGGGTTGAAAAGATCCTTTCGCAGGTCGACCAGTTTGTCACTAGGGGCTCCGTGACCCCTCAGCTGAGGCTGCCCAAGTGCATGGCATTCTTAACTTTGCTCAGGGCCAGTACTTGGGCCGAGTCTTGCAACCTGCAATGCGGTTTTTCCAAAGAATTTCCTTGCAAGGGTGGAACGCAAGCCTGAAGTCGGAGCTGGCTCAGGTGGCCACGTTCCTTGCCACTGCCTTGCTGTGCGGCCCACCCAGGGTCCTTAACATTTCGGATGCACTCACACCTGTTCTTCTTTTCACCGACGGTGCCTGCGAGCCGGCAGGGCATGGTTTCGAGGTAGGTGCTGGACTAGTCATCCGAGATCCTGCGACTGGCCTTTTTCGAGTTCATGAGACCCCCATAGCTCAAGAAGTCATAGACACTTGGGCCGCCACAGGCAAGAACCAAGTCATTGCTGCATGTGAACTGTACCCGATCCTCATTGCCTGGCTGCACTATGGTATGGTAAGGTCTTCCATAACCGCAGAGTAATAGTTTTCATCGACAACTCCTCTGTGAAGACGGCTGCTGCTAAAGGTGCGTCCAAGCAAGTAGAGCTCTTTGCGTTGTTGTCCTTGATATGCCTGGAACAATCCAGACACCCCACCTTGGTCTGGTATACACGTGTGCCATCAAAAAGCAATTGCGCAGACGGCCCCAGCCGACAAAATGCCAAGTCCACCGCCCTTGACCTTGGGGCACAACTTGGCGAGCCGCTTGGTCTGAGTGGGCCGTTGCTCCAATTTCTTGAAGGTACATTGTCGTACCCCGTGTTGATGAAGAAGTTGGCTGAGGTTTGGAACAAGGGGGAAGGAGCTGCGACTCCATGAATACCAAAACAAAGAACTAAGACCGGTGTGTCTGGATAATGGTATGTGTTCTCTCGAACGTGCCTGTGTCTGGCACTCCACTCCCCGCTGGCCAAATGGCCCAACAACCTGACAGCCAATTAATCAACGCGGCAAAAAGAGAATTATCAAGACCGAGTGAAGCCATTTCGTTCTGCACTATTTTAACGTTTTGTAATAAAACTTACTTTGAAGAACGCGATCGTATATACTATATCTGGAAGGTCACCAGGTATGAAGGTATATATATGATATGGCGACGTTGCGTTTGCAAACTGTGTTTTGTCCCGTCCAAAAAGTTTCATGAGACGATAAACTCAACTTGTTTGATATATCAGTCTCATATGAAATCTTTTTGACGCTGTGTTGCGTGCTGTGCACCTTGCTAGCTCTGTCGCGTGGGGTCTTATTATGTTGACCCCTTATGGGAATCACTTGAAGTGACCATGGTCTCTGGATCTTATCTGGTGTGTTTTCTATCTGTTTGGTTTCTGTTTGATGGTTTCGATTTTGCCTGTATGACAACTGTGCTTGTCAATGGACCACTGCTGTATGATTGGATGTAGGGTCTTTGCGGTTTGGTGTGATAAACCTTGTGTTCGAATTGCCACAATCGAAACCTAAACAGTGAACACACCTGTCAACACTTCACAACTACAACTTGGGTCTTATCACTGTATATGATTTATGCAGCATTTGCCAATCCTGGCACCCAAGTTTTGAAACACCCACCCTCCCAACCCTGGGGGAAGGAGCTGCGACTCCATGAAGGTTTTGGAGCTACAATTTCCGATGCCGTTGCACGTAGTTCTATTGTGTTTTGCAACTCAGTCTCTGCAGATCGCATTGTAATGGCTGTGTCAAGGTTGCTTCGTGCTGTGGCTGCATTCGTAATACTATTGTCTTTTGCAGCTGGACTTCGTAAATCGTACTGGAGTGGCTGCATGAAGGCTGCCACAGTGATTTGTCAGCAGATTTTCTCCATTTTGGCGCTAATGATTTTCCTTCTAAAAATCCTTTTAAAAAGTGCTTCAAAATCGTCTTTTTTTCGCTCTAGCGTCGAGATCCGGTTTTGGAGCTACAATTTCCGACGCCGTTGCGCGTAGTTCTATTGTGTTTTGCAACTCTGTCTCTGCAGATCGCATTGTAATGGCTGTGTCAAGGTTGCTTCGTGCTGTGGCTGCATTGGGTAATACTATTGTCTTTTGCAGCTGGATCTCGTAAATCGTATTGGAGTGGCTGCATGAAGGCTGCGACATGGATTTGTTAGCAGATTTTCTCCATTTTGGCGCTAGTGATTTTCCTTCTAAAAATCCTTTTAAAAAGTGCTTCAAAATCGTCTTTTTAAGCTCTGGCGTCGAGATCCGGTTTTGGAGCTACAATTTCCGACGCCGTTGTGCGTAGTCTTTCCAAAAATCCTTTTAAAAAGTGCTTCAAAATCGTCTTTTTTTCGCTCTGGCGTCGAGATCCGGTTTTGGAGCTACAATTTCCGACGCCGTTGTGCGTAGTTCTGTTGTGTTTTGCAACTCAGTCTCTGCAGATCACATTGTAATGGCTGCGTCAAGGTTGCGTCGTACTGTGGCTGCATTTGTCATACTATTGTCTTTTGCAGCTGGATCTCGGAAATCGTCTTGGAGTGGCTGCATGAAGGCTGCGAAATGGATTTGTTAGCAGATTTTCTCCATTTTGGCACTAGTGTTTTTTGTTGCACGTAGGTTTAGAGCAGTGGGAAGTGTGGGGCGTAAAGAGTGCAGTGTGAAGTGTGAAGTGTGAAGGAAGCAGTGGGAAGTGAGAAGTGTGAAGTGTGGAGTGTGAAGTTTAAGTTTGGAGTGCGAAGGGCGCAGTGTGAAGTGTGAAGTGTGAAGTGTGAGGTTTGGAGTGTGAAGGAAGCAGTGAGAAGTGAGAAGTGTGAAATGTGGAGTGTGAAGTGTGGAGTGTGAAGTTTCAGTTTGGAGTGCGAAGAGCGCAGTGTGAAGTGTGAAGTGTGAGGTTTGGAGTGTGAAGGAAGCAGTGAGAAGTGTGAAGTGTGGACTGTGAAGTGTGAAGTGTGGAGTGTGAAGTTTCAGTTTGGAGTGCGAAGAGCGCAGTGTGAAGTGTGAAGTGTGAGGTTTGGAGTGTGAAGGAAGCAGTGAGAAGTGAGAAATGAGAAGTGTGAAGTGTGAAGTGTGAGTGAAGTGTGGGGTGTGAAGTGCGAAGTGAGAAGTGTGAAGTGTGAAGTTTGGAGTGTGAAGGAAGCAGTGAGAAGTGAGAAGTGTGAAATGTGGAGTGTGAAGTGTGAAGGGTGAAGTGCGAAGTGAGAAGTGTGGACTGTGAAGTGTGAAGTGTGAAGTGTGGACTGTGAAGTGTGAAGTGTGAAGTGTGGACTGTGAAGTGTGAAGTGTGCAGTGCGAAGTGTGAAGTGTGAAGTGTGAGGTTTGGAGTGTGAAGGAAGCAGTGAGAAGTGAGAAGTGTGGAGTGTGAAGTGTGGAGTGTGAAGGTTGAAGTTTGGAGTGCGAAGAGTGCAGTGTGCAGTGTGAGGTGTGGAGTGTCGAGGGAAGGATACGGTCGGGACAGGTTTTTCTTCGAACTATAGGTCATTTATGTTTGGGAAACTTCCGCCGCCGGCTTGCCCGGGTCTATGTTATGTATGCAAACACAACGCACACAGTCGACTTAAGAAAAAAAAATATATATTGTACATGTCCTGGTCCTGGTCTGTAAACTTTAAAATACTACTTAACTTACCTACCAGTCATCGGGACAACCAATAAGTTCAATCGACCTAAATTTCAACAACGACATCAAATATGCAGGATAAAGTGGCTGTAAAGCACAAGATACTGCGTCAGTGGCAAAACAATTCCAGAGGGTATGGCGCTGCAAGCCTTTCATAAAGGCAAAGGAAATACTTCAAGGTTACAAAGGAAATGATAACAATTAGATCAGCACTGTTGACTGAAGTTGCACCATAACAGAACAAACACAAACACGCATCGTCAACATGTATATACGATTTTCACTTCTGGCGAGCGACAAACTGCAGGTGATATTTGAAGGCTAGGCCACCTTCTGTAGGTGCAGGAAGCGTTGAGGGTTCTTATTCCGTCAAATTCTATTGAGGAAGTAGGGGCTGAACACATTCGACAGGGCATAGGCTCTATTGAAATCTTAACCACAAGTTTGTTTGTTTCTGTTCAGATCAGGGTTGAAATAGAAACAGGAGAAGATCCCAGATGTTCCTGATTGTTTTAAAGATGCTTTTTGTTGTTTTTGTCTATGCTGCCTTTGATAGCGCGATTTCGCTCAAGACAGTTTTTTATAAACATCAGTGAATTGTGGTTTCTATTTTATTTCGTCCATGTTAGTGTAGCCTTCAAACTTTGAAGGCTGAATCCTTTAGAAACATATGTTTTTGAGCACTTGGCAATGCTTCGGGCTGTTTAAGGAGGGTCCACAAAAGTCAGTAAGGATCGCTCGAGAATGCTTTGGGTCTTTAAAGAAAAAGGTTGCTTTAGAGGAGCCGGGAGCGTTCTGGAGCGGTTGAGGAAGGTTTCAAACAACTATATAAATATTACAATATAGCTATAAAACTTAAAATGCAGCGTTCGGGAGTTTCAGCCCGTTTGCTGCCTACAACATTCGTGTTTTCAGAAAATTCTCAAGATCACAGCACGACTTGTAATAAATCCCGTCCTTAGCCAAGGTTGGAAGCGGTCTAGATTTTGGTCAACCCATACCAAAAATTGCATACATGGGGGATGTCTCCGGTTGGCATCACAAATTATTGTGACAGCACCAAGGTTCACTGACATTTTCCATGTGTGCCATCGTAAAGCGAAAACGGCAAATACCCCAACGGATTCCAATACATATGTATATTGATTATATGTGCATATTCTATATATATATAACTCGTGCGCACGCGTGCATCACATGGGTCAGTGGGCTTGCCCTTAGCCTTCGTATTCGGAAGGGAGTGGAATGGTACTGCACGTGAAAAAGGAAGAAATCAACATGACAACAAACGCGTCTTTCAACTTCAAATGGCATATATAACAACATGGAGCCTCAGTTTCTGAAGAAAACAAAAAAAACTACTCTTGAGAGAATAACCTTTCCCAGCATGGGGTAAGCTGTTTTCTCTTTGTCTTGACAGTGTCAAAGGTCGGGAGCGCTCTGGACCCTTCCCAGTTGCTGTGAGTTTCAAGAATTCATTGCGAAGACACGTAAGAATAGGCTGGCAAAGGTCTGTAGCACCATTGCACCATTGACAAATTGATCATTGCCAGAATCCTAAAATATTGCAAGAAGTAGAGGCTGGAAAAATTGTAGCACTAATGACCTTTGCAAAAATCCAAAAAATGCAGAAGTAGAGGCTAGCAAAAGTCGGCAGCGCTATTGACTTTTGCCATAATGCCGAAACAATCCAAAAAGTAGAGGCTGGCAAAGGTTGATAGTGCTGTCACTGGCTTAAGCAAACATTCCAAAAAATCCAACGTTCCAAAAATTAAGATTGAGCTGCGTTTAAGATAGTGAGTGTTGGAACGGTCGGTAGCGCTATTGAGTGTTGCCAGCCTATCCTCACCGTAGTATGGGCCATGGATTTTGGACCTTTCTAAGCGTGTCGGAATTTTTGGAACCTGCATTTAAGAAAGTCATGCGTAGGCTGGCAGCGGCCGGTAGCGCTATTGAGTGTTGGAAGGATAGGGACAATTTGTCCCTATCCTTCCAACGGTGATTACCTTAAATGCAGCTCAATCTAATTTTTGGAATTTTGTTTTTTTTGGAATGTTTGCTTCAGACAGTGACAGCACTATCAACCTTTGCCAGCCTCTACTTATCGCATCCTGAAGGTGGGGAGGGCTCCCAGGCTTTGCCAGCCTAGTCGGATTTTTTTTCACAGATCATGTTTCCAGGTTGAAAGGCGTCCCATAATTTGTATTGAAAGGTCATTTGCCTCAAGCCAATATGTTGAATTTTTATTATGTGAGTTCATTCCTTGTTTTGTTAGAGTGTCAAGTCATGCCCGTCTGACCAAGAACACCAAGGGCAAGGCCATCGCCAGGCCCATAAAGGAACACACAGACAAACACTTCGCAAACCAACGCAGGCTAAGGATCAAAAACATTGAAAGGCAAGATTTTGGATGTTGGAACATCCGACATTCATTTGGGTATCTAATGCTGCTGCTTAACAATGGCTGGCATGGAGAACAAACATCTTGGTATTCAGTACTCATAGTTCACAATAATTTGTGATGCATGACAACTAACAAGTTGGACTAATCAACTATTTTGCCAGGGTCTTTAAAGATATGGTCAACATTGTGGGTGTTCTGGACCTTGGCCAGGGGAGAACAACAGACTCTATGCTTGCTAAAGTGATTTTTCCTCAGCAGGAGCTTCACTTTTTTCTTCAAATTAACCTGTCTCGGTTCCTGTATGTGATTCATGGGGACAAGTATTTTGATGCCGGGACATTCTCACTGTGTCATCTTGTCTTTTCTCCTGAATGACTACTGACTACTTGGGAGTAATGCTATGCCATATGCTGTGACAGGATCCATCTCTACAAAATATTTTTTTGGTGTGTGTCCTATTCTTTGTTTTGGTATCATAGTAAGCATCAATATCAACAGGTTGTTTTATAAGAGAATTTGACCAGTGCAATGACGGTTCCCTCAATTTTGACTTGGGATTAACTGTCAAAAAACTGCTGCATTTGTTTAAGGCTACTTTTTTCGTCTCTCTCTATCTCTCTCTCTCTCTCTTGATTCTGAATGGCCGCTTTGCTTGCAGGAAGGGCCCCATGTCATTGGTACTTGTGATGTGCGTTCAAATCCTCTAAGCATGTGTCCTATTTCAGTTTCTGAAAAAATCTACCTCTTCGATTGACATTTGTTTTTTTCACTATTTGTGGCTGATCTGAGGGCTCATAAAGAGACAATGTTGTGCCGAGAATTGCTTGGCCTGCGCAATGATATTTGCAATGATGTTCAACTGCAAAACGATAATCATGGATAATCATTAGGTCGCTGTGAGTTGCTGAACAGTAGATTTTGCTGTATACATTCCCTGCAAATTTAAGAAACCAAATATTGCGAAATCAATGAACCTGTTATGTGCACCATATCATCCTTGTAGGCCGACCCTGAATGTATGTTTGTATGTTTAGTTATAAATACATATAGAGATACAGATACATGCTCAATGTCAAACTGCAAGCACAACATACAATTCATCAGACTACCCAAACGTCCATCTAACGTCAACCTACTCATTAATCATGTCTTGCAAAGATCTTCAGCATAAATCAAACCCTTTAAGAGAAATGGACATCTTGGAAATAAAAAACAACACTTTGCATCAAAGTTGACTGCAATAAATGTGAATTGTCAAACTGGGGCTCAACCAGCTTTTCGCATCAACATGTTTAACAGGATAGTAGTGGTATGTCTTGAATTGCATGAATGAAGGGGGGGGGTGATAGATATCTTGTGTGCCCTTGGCTTGCATATGCTGTCATATGCTGATGTTTAGCCATCTTTAAGGCAGTCATGTTTGATCATGTTTGTTATTCTAAACGTCTACGATGCAAAGAATTCGAACATTGGATCTGTCGCCATCTGTCGCCATTTGACCATCTGATTGGCCCTTGGAATTCCAAAACGCATTATTTGCTATCATTGCTCTAATTGAACAAATCGAAGGAATGATTTGACTGGACCAGAAGATCCGATCTACTATTCTGATAGAATGATTTGACTATGTGTATTGCTTCTCTTGATGGTAAAAGGATTTGACTATTGAATTGGTACAAAAATTCCACAAATAGCACTTGACTATTTGACTATGTTAAACACAGGCCAGGTTTTGTTCTAATTTCCATGGTCTCGCGACACTGGAGTTCAAGACTTGCATTGAGGCCTGCCTCCAACTTTGTTTCATCCTATAATTTTTTGGGTTTGCTGCAATTTCCATAACCTTGAAGCCTCGAGGCTTGCCTTGAGGCCGTCCCTTTGCGTTAGCTGCGGCTTAAAATTCTATCTTGGAACAATGCATGTGCATGTGAACAGTTAGGTAACCATTTTAAGCTATAGATCTCATAGGAACCAAAAGGAACCAGCCAATTTGGAACCAAATGGAACCAGTTTGTGCATGGAAGAGCTTGAAGATGAATTTTCGTTTGTTTGTTTTTGTGTTTTTTTTTTCGATGTTGTTTGACGGTTGACGGAGCTTGATGTTGTGAAGTTATTTGGTAGAAGTTTTGCAAGTTATTTGTGAGTTTGAGCTGAAGACATTTTATTTGGAGAATCTAGAAGAACGTTTTTAAAGCTTGAGAACTCTTTTGAAGCAGTTTGAAGAAGTTTGAGAACGTTTGGGTGTCTCTGCGTTTGACTCTGCACGACTCTTCTGAGAAGAAGAGTGACTGAGCTGTCAGCCTGTGTGGTTTGGCTCAAGTCCCAGCTGTGAAAAAAGAGCGACGCTGCACATGGTAGCGGAGCTCCAGTGATCCTGAGGGCAGACGCTAAGCGAGGTTGCTGTGATCTGTGAAAGATCGACACTGGTTTGTTGAGAAGGTTTTGAAGAGATCTTTTAAGATCTGACCTTGGTCCAAGCACGTCACCAGAAAGCACTGTGAACCTTGAAAATTCTGCAAGTGCGCCAGGAGGAATGGTCTCTGGAGAAGGGGGCCATCTGAGCATGGGGACGACCCCAGAATACAACATGGCAGGGCCACAACTCTGGTGTTGGTTCAGACCCTTTGCAAGGATCTGGAATGGGTGCGGACCCATTGCAAGGACCTGGAGACCCATGGGCAATTGCTCCATGGCTTCGCTTTGCGCCAAGCACAAGTCCTGCTGGAATGCCAGGGAGTCACTCCAGTAGAAGCACAGGAACTTGGCAAACTGGAAACACGGTGGCACGTCAGCTGCCACGTTTGGAATGCCGCCAGGATTTTTGGATTCTGGTTTTTCTGGCCAAGCAGGCACAGCACAGGCATCCACCACTGTCACAGCAGTAGATCCAGTGATGGCACAAATGCTGCGCCAACAGATGCTCTTAACCCAACGGGTTGTGGATCTTCTATACAGGACAGGTCCTAGACTTCAGCAACAACCAGTGCAGCAGACACAACAGCAGCGCAGAACTCTACAGGGCCGTCTGAGTTGACAATGGAAGTCTTGGAACAACAGAGCTCGAGAGTTGTCTGGTTTCAAGGGTTGGTTAGAGAAGTTTGCATCGTGGCTTTGTCTTGTCCACGACTATGCGTCAGAGCTCAAGGAGGCTATGAACTTGCCGTACCCTGTGGTGATTGTGAATCAAGACCACGAAAACAACAGCCAAATGGATAGATGGTTTGAACCAAACCCCGACGTGGACTGTCCCGCCACTTGCCATTGCCAACCGATATCTAGACCAAAACAGTCAAAGGCCCAAGTGCATACGCCATAGGTTTTTCCATAGCAACTTTGATTGGCTGCTGCGGGATAAGCATGCGATGCAACAGCAAAGAGCCGCAGTACAGGATGGTCAAAACACTTGGGTGCCACGACAAGACGTGCCCTTTGACGAAATCATTTTATTTGCTATGCAGCGGACCGCACTTCTCGTCCGACCTATGTTTGTCTTCCCACGAGTCTTTTGCATGCTAAAAGCGGCCGAGTTGTGGAACGGATTGGATCCCAGCAAGAAGTCACGCCATTGCCTGGAATCGCCTTCTTTGGTGTCTGGAGAGTAGAACCCGACTGGGAAATCCCGACTGACTTGCCGAACGCACACAATGCACCAGAGGAAAGCAACTTGCCCAGAGATGGTATCCGTTTCACCTTTCCTTCGACTACGTGACTGTGTCATTGCTGGTCTTAGGATTGCTCCTGACCTGTGAGAATTTATGCCCGTGTGGCCTGCTCTGTGTGATCTCGGGGCTCCTGGCTGGGGGGAGCCCTGGTTTCCGCACAGTGCTGTGTTGCTTTTTCTCACATGTCTCTTGTATGGCGCTTTTCGTTCTTCTCGCCATACCAATCCATTTTTTTTTCTTCTTCTCACATCTCCTGTATGGCGGTTAACGTTATGTTCCTTGTTCTTTTGCTTTATTTCTCGCCATACCAATCTTTCGGATGATGCAAAGCCATTATCCCACAATTGTGGTGATGGGCCTTTTTCACCTTGCTGCTGTTTTTGGTTTTGTTTTGTTTTGCTTTGTTTGTTTTGTTTGGTTTGCTGTTGTTTCTTTTTGCTGGTTTGGTTTTGCGTTGTTTTTATTCGGCATGGTGATGGCCTCCCTGGACTGTGTACTGGTCCTCCTTCAGCACGGCCTCTTGTGGCCCATCTTTTCAAACCAAGATGGATGAATTCCGATGCAACAATTAATGCAAACATGCTGTCATGCTGCATGCGAATATAGCGTGTGGATCGACCTGGCGAAAGCCAAGAGGCGAAGGAAGGAAAAAAAGGCATACCAATCCATTTGATGATGCACAAGTCATTATCTCTTCAACCGTGCTGGCCGGGTCACTTTTCATCATGCCGCTTGTGGCTCTTTGTGTGTTTGGTCTGTTTGGTTTTTGGTTTTGTTTGTGTTTTGTTTGCTTTGGTTTCTGTTTTGTTTTCTGTTTTTCATTCGGCATCGTGATGGCCCCATTGGACCGTGTAAAGGTCCTCCAACAGTAGGGTCTCTTTTTGTTCATCTTTTCACCAAGATGGCAGAATTTTCAACTGCTTTCATTAATGGGCAACATGCAGCATGCAATAGCGTGTTGATCGACCTGGCGAAAGCTAAGAGGCGATGGACGGAAAAAAAGCTGCGCAGGGAGTTCAGTTTGATGAGCCGTCCAGAGGCGCTGCAATACAGAGAAGCCTGCCTGAAGTACACTGTGAAGAAGTCAGAGAGGCATTCTTCTTATGGATGTATTGAGAGAGATTGAGGCTGAGATCGAAGAATTTCACTCTATGCTGGAAGCTTCACTGACTTGCGCATCAATGAGGGGGATCAATTCCTTCTCTACCTTCGAAACTTGCCAGACAAGGTAGCAGAGTTCGTGCAGCTTCACTGCGGTGCAACTACAGTGGCCAGAGTTTGGGAGTTTGTGGTGGCATACCACACCAGAATGAGACTCACCAACGACCTGGACAGCAGGGTGCATGTGGCTACAGGGCCAATGCAGGGCTCTGACGGCATCACTTGCCACAATTGCGGCAAGAAAGGGCACAGTCAAGGACTGCTGGGCCAAGGATCCCAGCAAACGACCAGGAGGGTCAGCTTCCACTCCTAAGCCTGCGGCAAAGCCCAAGGCTGAAACGAAGATGGATGTCTCCAAGTGCCACGCCTGCCACGCAAAAAGCCGCGGCGACCACTCGGGCACGTGGGAATCGAGCGCGCCACCAGAGCCAGCTCAGTGCCATACGTGCCACGCCTGCCACGCAAAGTGACGATCCATGTCGCCAAGTGCCACGCCTGCCACGCAAAAAGCCGCGGCGTTCATTCGGGCACGTGGGAACCGAGCGCGCCACCAGAGCCAGCCCAGTGCCATACGTGCCACGCCTGCCACGCAAAGTGACGATCCATGTCGCCAAGTGCCACGGCTGCGTGAGTAAGTTGTATGTGTGCAAGTTGTGTGCAAATTGTGCGTCAGTAAGTTGCGTGTGAGTAAGTTGTGTGTGAACAAGTTGCGTGTGAGTAAGTCGAGTACCACGCCTGCCACGTGAAACGAAGATGAATGTCTCCAAGTACCCACGTGAAAGGAAGATGGATGTCTCCAAGTGCCACGCCTGCCACGCAAAAAGCCGCGGCGGCCACTCGGGCACGTGGGAACCGAGCACGCCACCAGAGCCAGCCCAGTGCCATACGTGCCACGCCTGGAGGTGGATGTCACGTTGTGTGATGACAAGTTGTGTGATGACAAGTTGTGTGTGTGTGAGACTTTATGCCCGTGCGGCCTACTCTGTGTGATCTCGGGGCTCCTGGCAGGGGGGAGCCCTGGTTTCCGCTCAGGGTTTTGTTGCTTCTCTCACAAGTCTTTGTATGGCGATGTTACTTCCTGGTTTTGTTCTTTTGTTTTGTTGTTTCTCGCCATACCAATCTTTTCAATGGTGCAATAGACATCCTCCATCAACTGTGCTGGCCAGGTCAATATATCACTTTGCCTTTCATGTTGGCGTGTTCTTGTTGGTTTGGTTTTTGTTTTTGTGTTTTTTTTTTGTTTTGTTGTTGCTTTTGTTTGTTTTGCTTTTGTTTGGTTCTTTTGATTTGATTGGCATTGTGATGACCTCATTGGACTGTGTATCTGGTCCTTCTCCGGCACCGAATTCTTGGTTCGCTCTTGTCCCAAGAATGAACATAATTACTAATTACTAATTGCTTTAACTAACCAACTACATGCAACAGCGTGTTGATCGACCTGGCGAAAGCTAAGAGGCGATGGACGAAAAAAAAAGTGATGACAAGTTGTGTGTGAGCAAGTGGTGTGATGACAAGTGGTCTGATGACAAGTTGTGTGTGGACAAGTAGTGTGAAGACAAGTGGTGTGATGACAAGTGGTGTGATGAGAAGTGGCCTGATGACAAGTTGCGTGATGACAAGTTGTGTGTGGACAAAGTTGTGTGTGGACAAGTAGTGTGAAGACAAGTGGTGTGATGACAAGTGGTGGATGTCACGTTGTGTGATGACAAGTTGTGTGATGACAAGTTGTGTGTGAGCAAGTGGTGTGATGACAAGTGGTCTGATGACAAGTTGTGTGATGACAAGTTGTGTGTGGACAAGTAGTGTGAAGACAAGTGGTGTGATGACAAGTTGTGTGATGACAAGTTGTGTGTGGACAAGTTGTGTGTGACGGGACGAGGCGACGGGAGGAGGCGGGAGGAGGAGGCGGCGGACGGAAGGCGGCCGACGGGATGCAGAACCAAAAACAAGAACCCCACACAAAGATGTGGGGTGCCACGCCTGCCACGCAAAAAGCCGCGGCGGCCACTTGGGCACGTCGGAACCGAGCACGCCACCAGAGCCAGCCCAGTGCCATACGTGCCACGCCTGGAGGTGGATGTCACGTTGTGTGATGACAAGTTGTGTGATGACAAGTTGTGTGTGAGCAAGTGGTGTGATGACAAGTGATCTGATGACAAGTTGTGTGTGGACAAGTAGTGTGAAGACAAGTGGTGTGATGACAAGTGGTGTGATGAGAAGTGGTCTGATGACAAGTTGTGTGATGACAAGTTGTGTGTGGACAGAGTTGTGTGTGGACAAGTAGTGTGAAGACAAGTGGTGTGAAGACAAGTGGTGGATGTCAAGTTGTGACAAGTTTTGTGTGAGCAAGTGGTGTGATGACAAGTGGTCTGATGACAAGTTGTGTGATGACAAGTTGTGTGTGGACAAGTAGTGTGAAGACAAGTGGTGTGTGGACAAGTTGTGTGATGAGAAGTGGTGTATGGACAAGTTGTGTGTGACGGGAGGAGGCGACGGGAGGAGGCGGGAGGAGGAGGCGGCGGACGGGAGGCGGCGGACTGGATGCAGAACCAAAAACAAGAACCCCACACAAAGATGTGGGGAAAAAAAAACACTGCCCGTGCTGCAATGGAGTTCAAGACGTATATATATATATATATATGTATATGTATTTAAAGCACGTGTTCTGGGTTGTTTTTATTGTAGAAACGTGTGTGCGATATAATTTCTAGAATGTATTGAATGCCCACTTTGAACAAGGTGGTACTTCTGTTCTTGATCTACTCTATTTTGTTCATTAACACTGCTTTCTGCTACCCCTCTCATTCCACTACAGTTTGCGCAAACGTCGCCTAGTTTTTTCTCGCATTTTTTCCTTACTCGCTCTGCGTTTGATTGGAATTGTGCAACCCATTCTTGTTCAAACCTGCGATGTGGGCCAACAACGACATGGGATTTGTGACCCAAAGGGATTGGGACTAACCAAGCGACGGGTTGAAAGGATGCAAAAAGGTTTGTTCATCCCGCCTGTTGCGTGAACGTACGAACGTTCCACTGAACATGGTATTAGCTGGAGTACAACTCAAACTCCCAATTCGCAGCGAACATTGAAGCACAAACATACGACATCGTTTCAATTTATATTTCAAAAACTCGACTCAATCATGATTTCTTTTTGATGTAGAAAATGCATGGATTCTATCAAACAGAAACATACTTCCCAACAGGAAAGAGGCCAAAGGTCAAACCGTGTCCCGTGTCAGCTGTTGTGGTTACGGTTCTTTGATTTTACACTTACTGTGAAAACGCCTTGTCTCTGGTAAGCAAACACGTTGATTTCTCCAATAGATTGATGTTGTTCTGACATGTCCTGACTGCAAATCCAGACCTCAATGAAACTGAGTAAGATCAATCATGATTTGCGGATCGGACAGGCAAACAGATGATAATTTAATTTTCATATGCAGATTTTTGAAAGAAAACTGGAATATTCCAGGACTCATGAGGATTTAGCTGCCACCACTTCGCCGTGCCGGGATGATCCATGGCCGTGACGCCATGGATCTGTGACGATGACGTGGCGAAGCGTGCGCACCGGGCTCTACATCCATCTCTGCGTCAGTGGAACAGGAACAAAACTCTCCCAGGACCGAATTAAGCAAGGGGTCTGCTGTAACATTTTTGCGTTTTTTTTTCTCCAATAGACAATTTGCATGTTGAAGGGATGCCACCGGCCGTTGATTCTGTAGTTTTGGTCTGAATGGAACAACTCGATTTATTTTTTGTTTTTGGGTTTGAGGTCATGTATTTCATTTTTCAAAAACATGTACTTCCGCAATTTCGTGCAGTCATGACCATTTTCCTTGAAAACAAGGTTCCCAGTGGCGATCCAACAGTGCCATCCAAAGAGTTCAAGGGGATCTTTTCCAGGTCACGGCCATGGGGTTGGCTCTGAAAGAAGGGCGTGGGTGAAGTTATTGAAAAACCCAACTTGTTGGTTTGATTTGGACATTTTGCCCAGTTCTTCTGGTTCATGATCGGAACTCCAGCACCAGAAATGGATCACGTTACTTGTACCAGAGAACCTTCCGGAATGTGATCCAATGATCCAATGATCCAACAAAAATCCAAGTGTGCAGTTGTTTTTGATGTGATCCATTTTTGATGTGGGTAAATCCAATAATAAACCATCCCAATATGACCATAAAATTCATGGATGAATTGTCGGCAGTTTACCCAATCAGCAAACAGGAAGAGTGTCGTGTAGCTGGACAACTGGTCAACCTGTCGACGGTCTGCGTGAATTTGCGGGAAAACGGACATCGTGAGCTGCAACGTTTGCGCAGATCCTTTGGCCAGGCCGGCGAAGGTTGGTGAAGGTTGGTGAAGGTTGGTGCAGGTTGGTGGGGAATTGGTGAATGGATTTGTGTGTAACAGTGTAACAGTTAACAGTTGAAGAATATCACCCAGACATTTTTTCAGTGAAAGAAGGTGGGAGTTAGTGTTAATTGTTTATTTTATGGTTTTATTTGGATTGGAGGCACTAGCTGATTAGCTGGGAAGTGGAACATTTAATTTAATTGAATTGATCAATTCACCGTTTGACACAAAAAATAATCCCTGGTGCTGACCATGGTGTAAGTTGATACACTCATTTGCCCTATGCCATTGTTTGTCCAATTGACCAAGCGGCATGACTAAGGGAGAGGCCAGCCACAGCCAATCCCAATTTGGAGGGTTTGGCCGCACCCTTGCATATTTGACAAAATCCTTGTTGATTTTGTTGTTGTTACATATATTTTGTCAAAATGAAAACAAACATTGCTATGGATTTTTAATGATATTTCATGATATTTCATAGTATTTCCACTTTCCACATTTACCCCCCCAAGAAAGGAGACACCAGACCAATGCCAGGTGCCGGAGCCCGAGCTGACGGAGTCCCTATGGATACGGCTAGTGCCTCGCCTGGATCTTCAGCGCTTGTGCAGCGATGGCCAGGTGGCTGGAAGCGTCTTCGGGCTTTTGGCACGGCAGATCTTTCAAGAACTGGTGGATTGGAAATGGCTGGAGAAGGTGAGCTTAGAATCCCACCAGGCCGCGGCTGGGATGTTGTTGCAAAGAGAACATAAGATGTTTTCTTTGGGTGGCAAGGGGTGAAGTTCTGCCAATTCCTGCAGAACTACGTTCGGATTCTGTAGGAGAGTTCATCTATATATTTCTATTTATCACTTTAACAAACACCATGCATGGGCTCAAAAGACTCAAAACCTATGAATTGCCATATTTTTTTGGGATGAACATTGATAAATCTCACTTATCTTTACTTTGATGTGACCAGCAGGGGATTCCATGGGTCAACTGACCCAAAACCATTTGATTTTTCATCTGTAGGGTATCCCACATGGTGGTACCCCCCACTTATGAGTTGGTTTATTAAAAAAGTTCAGCAGCTTGATGTACCATAAAGCCAACAGTGAAATGCGTTAAATACCAGTCATTTGCGCCAGCTTAGCGATTACAAACATGAGTTCCCCTGCCTTAGCGAACGGGTGTCCCACGAACCCTGGCAGGATTCGAGTTTTATGGAGTGGCAGGTGAATTTTCTGAGTCTACTGGGTATCGTTGAGCGGATGGCCAGCTTTGCGCTGCAGATCAATGGCTTGGATCAGGACGGTTAGGAGGGTCTGGTCTTTGGGACGTGGAAACTGAGGTTAGAATGGATGAACGTATTGATATAGTTTGATATATATGTGTATGATTCGATTGTACTTGTGTATATACACATACGTATATATATAATATGTACACATAGATATGTGTATATATATATAGGTATACTGTATATATATATATAGGTATACTGTATATATATATACACATGTATGTATATATATACATATTTATATACATATGTGTAATGCAATATAGTATGTACTTATGTAACCGAGTTAAGTTGGAGTTTGTATGTATCATGGATGCTGGGTTATGCAGCAACTAAAGGGTGTTTAGCAGGGAAAAAGGTAAGCTGGAATGTGATGTTTTTTCAACAACCCATGGGGAATTTCCATGACAGGTTTCTGTACCAGAGGGTATAAGTTAAGTTTAGATCAAATTATATAAGCTAAGTTTTTGATACGCTTCATTTCCATGACATGGTATCAGTTAAGTTTTTGGCCGAAGGGAATAAGCACATATAAGCACCACTTCTTTTTCAGGGCCGTGGGCGACTTTCCCGGAGCTTGAAGGAATCTTTTTGCGTGGGGTGTTTATGGATCTAATTTGCGGGTCAACCTCAAGAGGCGGTCTGAAAGGGAGAATCAATCATTTGGGTTTGTCTGTGCTCTGAAAATGAGGTATTCCATGATATTCAGGTATACCATCAAATAAGCGGTTTTTCTTGGACATCTGGTGATAAACCATGAACATTTTAGGAACCCAATTTTAATGCCAGATCCATTTTCTAAGATTTGTCTTTTGCAAATCGAAGACTTCAAGTGATGGGCCATTGCTTGGTGCTGCATGGTGCCCAAATGGCCATCCCGGCGCAGAATGCCTGGCAAGGCCTAGCAAAACTCACCGCAAAGGATGATTTTTAAAAGCCAGTGCTAACCAGTTGCACTGCTGATCGATTGCAATTTTTGGGCATTACTTGCGTTCTCTTCAATACCTAACTTGGCAATGGAACATGACCCATCACATATTTAAGTGGTCGTTTTTAGATAATTTTGCTCGTAAGGCTGGAGATTTGGTTGACATTTGCTATTCCCAGAATTTTGACATACTTCGTGTCATGTACTTTGTGTTAGGCAAGCTTGATGCTTCACATGTTGGAAGTCACCCTACATAGGTTTCACATGTCATGTTTCTGATTGTTCAACGGATTCCGAAGAGGCTTGCAACCCCTTGAATCAAAGGGAAGGGCGGTTTTGTCTGGGCCCAATCAGCCACCTTGTTATTTCCAGGATTGCAGCATCCATTTTTGACTCCCATTGCCCCATTGCAAGTGGACTTTTGCTCCAACCGTTGAGTGAAACACTGGGATAGTGCGAGCAACAAAGATGATGGATGTCCCTTTTTCTGTTGTTCACCTTCATTTTTCCTGGCTTAATATGGCTATGGGTCAATACCTATAGATACATTTTTAGTGGGATGAACATCCATTTACCAGCTATTTTGGGGTTCACTAGGTACCAGGGTTTTGACCCATCCCCATATTGCATTCGAAAGTCCACGCGAGCCCCCTCAGCCAGGACCCCAACAGGAGTATCCAGGCCACTGCCCAATACCACCGATGCCAACCACAGTACCAGCTCTCCTCCACGAAAAAAGTCGGTCACTCTGGTGGCACGGCACAGCCACGGATGGGATGGGGGTTGAAAATTTCGGGTTTTCGATGGTTTCCTGTCAATTTTCTTGTATTTTGGATTGGTTGCAGGAAACCATGCTTTTGAACCATCACAATTTTTCCCTTCCAATTCGAAAGTCGCGTGGGTTTGCCGTTGGGAAAACCCACTTGGTCAGGTTAAAACCTTCGTCTTTAGCACATGAATGTGGCTATTGGGGCGAATCCAAGGCCGGGGTGGTTCACGTTCATATCTTGGCTGTCAGTTTCAGGGGGATTACACAAAAGGTAAGATTGAGTATCTATATAATCTGTATAGCAAGCCTGATGCCTATGCATACACATAGTGATATATATATATATGTATTATATTATATATACATATATATATACACATACACAAACACACAATGGTTATCCTGGAGATGCCGTCCTCCACCCAGCAGCGTCTTTCTTGGGAACCTCTGAGGCTTCATGGGGTGCCTGGCTGCGGATGATGCAATTTGGCGACCGGAGGAAAGAAGTTGGACGCTTCCCGATCGTTTGGAAGGATCCAATTCTGAGGCTGGGATTACTGAGGATTGATCCAAAAATTCCCCCAATTTGCCCCATTCAAAAACACAACACCCCCCATTTTTTTTTTGTCCCTACCTGGTTTCATCACTGAACTGGTTCTGCGGGGGTGTTTAATATAAACGGGGGCCAAACATGGCTGGAAAATCCAGCATTTGCAGTAGTTTGGGAATTTCCCAGTGCAGCGCTTGACTTCCCCGTAACAATATGATGGGCGGAAACCATTTGGATGTGTAGCTGAGTACTAATCTAAGACTGACAATGGGGAGAGGCTCATTCCGGGAGGGGAATGGGGGAATTGAGCTCTGCCCTATTGTGGAATCAGCAGTTTTGCTAAAGCAACACATCAGATCAAGCAGAAGATCAGGGTCTTAGGTCTTTGAGCCTTCGAAAATAATTTGGTGAGACCATTGGTCCCTTGCACTACCATTGCGGCAATGCGGTTGTTGTCGTGGTTGTCGTGGTTATCGTGGCTGTCGTGGTCGTGGTCGTGGTCGTTGTCGTTGTCGTTGTGGTGGTTGTTGTCGTTGTCGTTGTCGTTGTCGTTGTCATTGTGGTGGTTGTCGTTGTCGTTGTCGTTGTCGTTGTCATTGGTTGTCGTGGTTGTCGTGGTTGTCGTTGTCGTTGTCGTTGTCATTGTGGTGGTTGTCGTGGTTGTCGTTGTCGTTGTCATTGTGGTGGTTGTCGTGGTTGTCGTGGTTGTCGTTGTCGTTGTCATTGTGGTAGTTGTCGTGGTTGTCGTGGTTGTCGTTGTCGTGGTTGTCGTGGTTGTCGTGGTTGTCGTGGTTGTCGTGGTTGTCGTGGTTGTCGTGGTTGTCGTGGTTGTCGTGGTTGTCGTGGTCGTGGTCGTGGTCGATGTCGTTGTCGTTGTTTTGTGGTGATTGTTGTTGTCGTTGTCGTTGTCGTTGTGGTGGTTGTTTTTGTTTTTGTTGTCGTTGTCGTTGTCATTGTGGTTGTTGTTGTTGTCGTTGTCGTTGTCGTTGTCGTTGTTGTTGTCATTGTGGTTGTGGTTGTGGTTGTTGTTGTTGTTGTTGTTGTCGTTGTCGCTGTCGTTGTCGTTGTCAGTTGTCGTGGTTGTCGTGGTTGTCGTGGTTGTCGTGGTTGTCGTGGTTGTGGTTGTCGTTGTCGTGGTTGTTTTTGTTGTCGTTGTCGTTGTCGTGGTTGTCGTGGTTGTCGTGGTTGTCGTTGTCGTTGTGGTGGTTGTGTGGTGGTTGTTTTTGTTTTTGTTTTTGTTGTCGTTGTCATTGTGGTGGTTGTCGTGGTTGTCGTTGTCGTTGTCGTTGTCGTTGTGGTGGTTGTTGTTGTCGTTGTCGTTGTCCTTGTCCTTGTCGTTGTCGTTGTCATTGTGGTGGTTGTCGTGGTTGTCGTTGTCGTTGTCGTTGTCGTTGTGGTGGTTGTTGTTGTTGTTGTTGTTGTTGTTGTCGTTGTCGTTGTCGTTGTCTTTGTGGTGGTGGTTGTTGTTGTTGTTGTCGTTGTCGTTGTCGTTGTGGTGGTTGTTGTTGTTGTTGTTGTCGTCGTTGTCGTTGTCGTTGTCGTTGTCGTTGTGGTGGTTGTTTGTGTTGTCGTTGTCGTTGTCGTTGTGGTGGTGGTGTTTGTTTTTGTTGTTGTTGTTGTCGTTGTCGTTGTCGCTGTGGTGGTTGTTTTTGTTGTTGTTGTCGTTTCGTTGTGGTGGTTTTTTGGTTGTTGTTGTTGTTGTTGTTGTTGTTGTTAAATGGAACATTTGTGAAATGCCAACCCTTGGGAGGATGGTATTGCAAAAAACATTTGAATTTGGAGAATGTTTTGGAAAACCCCTGTGTGTCAGTTGAGCCTTTTGGGTGTGGCAGTTGTGTGTCAGTTGAGTCTTTTGGGTGTGGCAGTTGTGTGTCAGTTGAGTCTTTTGGGTGTGGCAGTTGTGTGTCAGTTGAGTCTTTTGGGTGTGGCAGTTGTGTGTCAGTTGAGTCTTTTGGGTGTGGCAGCTGTGTGTCAGTTGAGTCTTTTGGGTGTGGCAGTTGTGTGTCAGTTGAGTCTTTTGGGTGTGGCAGTTGTGTGTGTCAGTTGAGTTTTTTGGGTGTGGCAGTTGTGTGTCAGTTGAGTCTTTTTGGGTGTGGCAGTTGTGTGTCAGTTGAGTCTTTTGGGTGTGGCAGCTGTGTGTCAGTTGAGTCTTTTGGGTGTGGCAGTTGTGTGTCAGTTAAGGGTGTGGGTTGGGTGTTTGGCTGTGGCAGCTGTGTGTCTTTGGGTTTCTGTGAGCGTGGCACTAACCTAACATCAACCCATGATACCTGACAATTTTTGGAGAGAAGATCATGGTAGAGAAACTTCCTAATAATAGTTGCAGACCCTTCTGGGGATCGTGGATATGATGTCACAAATTCTCATTGCTTTGTTGATGAATTTCAGAGAAGGACTTAGAACCAAGAGGTTTTGCTTGGTGGGTGTGGGGATGAATGAAGGGAAACTTGGCAAAAAACCGACTCTGCTCAAAGATCCAAGATCTATGTTTAAAAATGTTTAAAATATTGGACGAGTCCGGGTCGGGCAAAGATTGATACCATAGATCTCTATGGTTTTGGTCATTCTTTCGCATCTCATCAGGTGGTTTTCACGACCCAAAACACAAGGCCAAAGTGGATGTGTCAAGATGTGGGTCTAGGTCTATGTCTATGTCTAGGTCTATGTCTAGGTCTATATGAAATATCCTCAACTTGCGGGTACTTCCTCAGGTCCATTCTGTTCTGGCAACCTTTTGAAGAGCTAATAAGCTGGGTAGCAGGGTATCTTCGGATGATACTTCGACTTCCACTGTGCATGGGAAAGTGTCGTAGAAATTGCAAAAACCATGGTTATCAAATATTATCAAAAAATATTATCAATATAATTTTGGACAAATGTTCCAGTTTTCTGCTGCCTGGTGCTTCAGGTCCATCCCAGCCCGTGATGGTTGTAGATGGCTTGCTCAAAATGGGCGCAAAATGGATGTTTCAACATTAAAGAGGACCGATTTGGTGGGCCCTATGGTGCAATACTATTTCAATCTTGGAATGATCGTGAATTGTTAACTACATGAAGCGGGCGGTGAACTCTGCTAAGTGGAGAGAGCAAGGTGTTACTAAGGCTACTAAGGTAGGTGCGGACATGCATGGCTAACATTTGTGTTGCTGAGGCTTATATATCTTGTATGTGTAAATTGTCGTATTGTAACGTGGAAGGGCTTTGACGACAATATTTTGAAGGTGAGCGTCACTGCAGACTGTACAGGCAATGTTTGTTTGCAAATGTCACTTCTCTTTGGTCTGTGCTGGTGCTGATGTTGATGTGATGTTTGGTGTTTGGGACAAGTGTTGTGCTATACGCATTTTTACCCAATGAGAAAATGCGTTCGCCTGTGGTCCACAAGCAGTTTTCTGTTCGGACTAGTTCTTTGAACAGGGTTGCATATTTGGGACGGAGGATTTTCAACATGCCTCTGGGCTTGCGTTCCTCTCGAACCATTTCTTTGGCTGCCTTGGGACAGAGGAATTTCCTCGTACTTGCCTGCTTTTTTCCCCATTTGTCTCCATACCTCATTCTCCTTCTGAGATATATTCTAACATATTAATTGACGTATCTGTATGTATATATATATATTATACAAATCTATACGCAATATGTAAAAAATACTGACATCTGTTGACACGTGTAGTGACTGACATACTGACAAATTTGCTGCAGTTTGAATCGCAATGTTGTTGCCCCAAACCCACATTTAGACCGTTCAAAACACGTATTTGATCCATTGCCACCAAAACTGATCCTAATCCGAAATGATCCACAAACCATCTTTGGTGCTGCTCCCTTCCGCACACCCCGCTTCAAAAAGGTGGAACGCCTTGTGAATGAAACCGATGCGCTCTACGAAGCGGAACATGTGGTCACTGGACATGCAAGGCCTTGAGGTGAGCTAACTATGACATATGGGGATATATCTACAGTTAGATAGGGGCTTTATAAACCAAACTACAATGGTGGCCCTTTTTGTGGGTGAGTCATCCCATCAAGAGATCCATCATGGTGGATGTCCAGGGGCCAAGGAGTCAGCTATAACTTCCAACTGGGCTGAGAACACCAACATATCCTTTTTTTGAAAGGGATTCTATCCAAAACCTTTGAATACACTCTGGTAATCCAACATAGCTATGGAAAATGGATGAAAATGGTCCCTTTGCAGATCATTTACCCATTGACAGTGATAAATGTCCATAGCAAACTGTTCGATTACCAGAGGGTAGCCATCTAGTGCCAACCCGGGAACACCTCCAAGTTATCCTCTGAGGGCATCTATTTCCCATCCACTCTGGTTCCTTCCATGCGAAACTTGGATGTGGAGCGAAACAATCCCAGGGAGTGCTGGTTGGAACATGGTTGATGGTTTGTTCACAGGATATACCCACCACATATATAGTGAATTTGGTTTGTGGTTGCAAGCGCTGTTACTTGTGGGAAAACTATGTCGTTGCATAGCCAGGATCTGTCGTTGGGGCACTGTGCAAACTGGATACTTGGATGATTCTTGAAAGTGCTATTGAACCAGAACACAGCCTGGTTGGGCAATTTTCTGAGATATCCCAGCGTTTAGAGGCTTCGGCATGATATGTTTCATACAAGCTTGGCAAAGCTTTGCACACTAACTCACTATTTTACCCCCAATTCTAGGAACCTGCTAATTTGACCTAATTGCTATGTATAGCTATGTATAGCTAACATTATATGATGATAATGATGTTGAATTTCTTTTCCCGAAAGCGTTAGATATTTTCAGCATCATCCAATCATCCTTCCAGGGATGCTTGCGGCAACGCCAGAGTTTGCGGAGGCCTACAAGGGTGTCACCTGTGACCCCAAGGAGCAGACATGGACACAGGAAGCATAGCGAACCAACCCAGAGAAGAAAAAGACCCTCAGATTGACGGATCCATTATGTATATATATATATAATTATATATATATATTTCACATTTCACCCAGTTTTCTTTTTTTCAATCATTATCACACCGGGGTAAGGGAGTGAACGGATGGCCAACGGATTCGACCAGCTCCAATCTGAATAGGTACAGGAGCGGACCTTTCCCTTTGGCGCTGGGATGACCAATGCTGATGTCGAGATCTTCGAGAAGTTGCGATATTTGCCCAGTCTACCTGTTCATCGAATCTTTGAGATCGGCAATGCCTTTGGATATTCCACCACGCTCCTTGACGTTGATGTAACGTCGAGTTACATGTAGCTATGATGAGAACATGATGAACATGATGAACATGATTGTTTGATTGGTTGTGTAGAGCTCAGTCACCTGCTGTGTTCTCCAACATTCGGTGATTTACTGTACAGATCACATCCACTAGTTTTGCGATTTTCATGGTGTCTGATGTTTCCTCATGTTTATTGTCTTATGGCTGTATACCGGTATAAGTATATTGCAGAGGCCTTCTCTTGTGGGTACTTGTGGCACCGCTTCGTGGGTTTGAGAAAGCAATTTGCGTTGAGTAGACTGTCCAGTTTGAAAGATTCCAGGTGTACACAGTCTTGTTGGTTTCTATATAAACATATTTCTTTTGTGTGATACCCCTCAGTCTCCTCTGTCACCTATGGTACATCTCATTTGCTTCGTTGATCTCCCTATTTGTTGTTTGATCTCCCCTTTTTTCTTTTGAAAATCTGCAAGTCGATCGCCTTTAATTTGTGATTGATCTCCCGATCGTCGGTTGAATTTTCTCATTTTGTTTTGGATGGTTCTCTTCGTTGGTTGGTATGCACGAGTTATCCGTTCACATCATTGATTCTTCAATTATTATTGTTATTATGATTATTATGATTATTATTACTATTATTATTCTGTTTTTTAGTTGGATAAGCTATTTCTATCATTTTCTTACTTCCAAAACAATTTTGTTATTTACATCATTGGTTCTCCTGTTTTTTGACATTCGAGGACCAATCCTGTAATATATATATATATTATAGCATCACCAACGGATACCTCCTTTCTCTCTCTCTCTTACCCTGTTCTTCCATCATGTATTCCCTCCTCAATCGGTATCTCTGACTCCTAAATCAAGTACCTTGGTCATATCCTTCGACATCCAGACAGTCATCATGTTTAATCCTTCCTTTTCCCTACGAACCATCTCCTCTCCCTTTCGGCGTGTTGCCCCTCGTGTTCGGCCGGAAATAGCGCTAGCAGCCGTACATTGTGTCTAGATTTTCCGCCGATCCCATCCATAGGTTATCTCTGATCCTTTTACCAACATTTCACCATTTTGGAACTCAAACACTTTTCCTCCATGAAGCAATGGTATGACATAACCAAATATATTCATCTCCTCCCAGTTGCAGAAAAAAGAGAACAATGGTCACTTCTTACCCCAAAAGTGAAATAAGCAACCAGCTTAGGGTACGCTGCTGCGGACGCGTGGTTCAAGTGAACTGCATATCACTTGTGAAAAAATATATAGCATTACAGCCTTTTGAGGAATAATGTCATCATTTTTTTGGTACTCCGCATAAATCCTCCATCCATCTCCTATGTTTCATGATATATTCTCCATCCATACATCCACAATTGCAGTTTATCTCGCCACTTTCTTTGCTGGGCCAAGATCCCTCCATCTCCTTTGTGCTTGCGTTCCTGTTTCCAGTTTTATCTTGTGAAATTCTTGCTTTGTTTCAGTTCTTCCAATTTTCTCATTTTTTGTTTTTGGTTGGATAAGATCTCGCTTTATATGTTTTCCCGATTTTGTTGAGGTGCTAAATTCTCTACTGATACTTCAAACAGGGAAACAATACTCCAAGTTTCCAGGTTACTTCAACCAATCCATTTCTAAATCCTTTTTCCACATTTTCTATATCCAAACTTATTGGGGTTAAAATCCCTTGCTTATAACCTATACCCAGTAATCCTCCAGTTGATATCCCACCAATATCCAGTATTTATTGGTTCGTCCCATGAAATTGTTAGTTTTGTCTCCATATTAAGTTCCATAAAAAATCATGTCATCCCATTAAATCTCATGAAATCTGCATTTTTCGTAGTGAACTCCCTAATTTTGGATAGTTAAATCCCGTTTTGTTTCATGGCTCAGTTTTCTGAACTTTGAGGATCTTGGCCAAGCTCTGGCCCACGGCGGTGCTGGACGTGATAGATGCAGAGGTGGAGGGCAACTGCCCACGTGTGGGGTCCACGCTGTCGCGAAAGATTCTGCAGAAGATCCAGGCAAATGTGTACCTTGGTCTGTTGATGACAGCGATTTTTTTGGGGTGGGGGTATCCTGAAAATTAAAGGTACCCCAAGTAAGTAACTGAATGGTTGATGGATCTTAAAGTGGATGATTTGGTAGCCCTATTTCGGGAAACCTCCAAATGTTTAGATGTGGACAACCCATGGGGAAGCCGTTTGGAAAATGATCAACGAATGGTGGGTTGTCCACATCTATGCAACGTGTACCCCAGGGTATTACCATCAACATAAGGCAGATTTTAGCCAAAAATATCAGAATAGAAGCGAATAGAATATATAGAATGCTAGTTGGTACCCTCTGGTAATTTAACATAGCTATTGAAAATGGTGATTTATAGTGGATTTTCCCATTGAACATGGTGATTTTCCATAGCAAACTGTTAGTTTACCAGAGGGTAGATGATTTAGGGAATATCACCATCCAGTGGGTGATTCCTGTTCTCAATCAACCAGCAATGGGATGATTGGGATGATTTCAATGGATAAAAAACCATGAACAATGAGGTGTGTTTGGCGGGTGAAATGGGGCTTAACACTGTATATATTAGTATATATATATATATTATAATTTAATATGTATTATATGTACGTATATATTGTAATGTAACACCCAGAAAGATTTATCCTACTAGTAATAGGGGTAATAGGCAATATCATTTATTTACAGACGATGTATCCAATTGAAAGTGAGGATTTTCCATTGCCACCTTTGACCACCGGCCAGATTTTGTTGGTGCAGATAGCACAACCAAACCAGCACGGAGGAATCTGCACATTGGATTTTCGCCTCAAGATGTGCCTGCTGCCATGCGTGAGCCACGGAGATACGAATTGGTCTTCATAGATGGCCTACATACACTGGAACAGTTGATCTTGGACTTTGAGGTGCGCGAGCTGAAGCCTTTTCACTATATGGGTTTGGATGGGTAAATTTTCGAGAAGACACATCAAACAATGCACCATTTATGAGAATGGCAATCACTGATCATGCCACGGATTTCACGAAAGCTAGCGGTAGCTGGAGTTACTCTTGCTTCAAGGGCAGGCCTGACAGGCCTGAGTCCAGTGATTTTTCCCTCGAACCCCCCTCCCTCACCCCCCCAAGCTCCGGCATTTTGAAGCGGTGGAAGCAGATCACCAAATCCTGCCAGGTCGGCCAATCATGGCCAATCATGGTCAATCAGCATATCAAAATCCCATCAAAATCCCATCAGAATCGCCTCAAGTCCACCTGGAGGCGGTCCGGCCCTACCTGGCTGAACGATGCGTTGTCGTTCTGCATGATGTGGAATTTTCCTTCTTACGCAACAGTGTCTGGTCCATAAAATGGCCATGAAAAAATGATACCTGGAAAGGTGTGGGTCCCAGAATGGTCATCCAAGTGTTGGCGTTTTTTTTCAAACGTTTTGAGCAGCCCCCAGGTTTTTCAGAACATTGGATGTCCCAAAACAACGATGACAGGTTGGCATGTAACTGTTGGCCTGATTGAGTTTTGACCCATGTCTGCCCATATCTGGAAAGCCACCGAAAGAATGCTCCTGTAACTGTGATGGTGTAAAGAAAAATCACAGAAAATTGTGGTTTTCACCATCCGACTATAGGACCGTTATTACGACAATTTTCTTCAAGCTACTTCTCGGTGACACCCCTGAATTGTTTCCATGGACCCCCAAAAGGTATTGCAATTCCTTGGCAATGCGTTCCAAGTGAAGTCGGGGATTCTGAGGCGTCAAATGGATTATGGCCAGCCCGGCGGGATCTGGCTTCCGCTATTTCCGCGGCAAAACTGCGGCGTATCGCAACTTCTTGGGCACCGGCATGTGACTCGGAAAACAGAGATTTTTTCGTAACGGCCGGATTTCCCGTTGCCAGGATTAAATTTACGGACTACAGGGTAGGACCATTTCGAATGCCCCAATCAATGAATTTTTATCAAGCGCACGCCGACAAGTACTCTGCGACGAGAAAACCTAATTCACCCCACTGAGATCTGAATGCACCGAAGAGGAACTGAACGACTGAACCCCAATTAGCTTGCAGCAGTTTCATCACAGTTTCATCATGTTTCGTCATTCCTTCTAATCTATGTCACGTTGAAAACACGCAGTGAAGCTCTTGGCATGTGCCGAGGATGGTCCGCAACATCTCAGTAGAGGAGATGGCCCTGGTGGGTCAGGAGGTGGATTGGCTCAGCAGCTGAGCGAAACGGTGGGCTTTCACCTTCCAGACATGGCTTGTGTAGTCACGAGGAAAAATCCGTATCTGGCTCTGGGGACATGGAAGACAACGTCAACTCGTTGATTGAGTATTATTTAAAAACGAAAATGACAAGTACATATCAAATGTGCGTCCAAAACAAGTGAGTTCTCAAGTTTCATGTGCACATGGGATGTTTGAGTGGGGTGCACAATTGAACATGTTCTATCATATAGTTTGTGCGCTCAAGGAGGTCGTCTGTTTTAGTGGCTGAAATAGGAACCTGTTTTTTTGGGGAACGGCCCGAGTTCGCATCCACTGATGCAAGCTTCAGAAAAGCAGAGCCAAACGAGATGCTTCCAGTGTTTGTCCGGAAGAGTTTCAGAACAGACGTTGGTGGTTTTTCTTTCGCGATGTGGGGGTTGTTGCTCCAGTCTTGTGCGGTGGAAGGTTTGGTTCTTGAGCGTCATTTGCTGGTATTTGGGCTCCGGAAACAGCCAGAAGGGATCAAAGGGCAGGTGCGTCCGTATAAAAAGTCCGTTCTGATTTGTATTTTAGTAAGACTGGGTGAGGTTTTTCAATAAGGTTGAGAAAACCCGACTCATTTTATGAAGCACATCTTCACAATGCCGACATTTTCAATAGTTTTTGCATATTTCGCATGGCTCTATTTCTTTTGATATGTTGAAAGGCAAGCTGGATGACCAACATTTCACCAACATTCTATTTTCCGTACAGTGCCATAGAGTGTCAGCATTTGAAAAAATCAGGGGAGGTTGGTATACCTCATGGTTTGAAACACAAGAACATGTCAGTTGTATGAACACATTGCTTGATGCATCATGGCAACTTTGTGCATCAACCGTGCATCGTCGATATCGAAACTGGGTACAAGGTGAGAGTCTTTGCAGTCTTTGCAGTGCAGTCAGATTGGTTTGCTGTGGTTTGAATAGAAAACTGATTCAATGTCCACAACAAACATGGTCATTTGCTCGGAGTTTGGAGTTTCGATTATCAGGGGTACATTCATGTACTGCATACGATCTAAAATATGAACAACACAAGTAGGCCATCTCGATGATAGCGTTTCATGTCATTTTACCCGTCACTTTGTCATACTTTGTCCAGGAATGTTCAGACCAAAGCGATGCCAAGCTGGTGGATGCTCTTTGGTATGGAACCATTCAGGTGGCAACCTCAGGCTTCGCAGATCACGATGAACCCCGATTTCAAGCTGCAGTTTCTGCCGTTTTTGTTGTTTGCGAAGCTTGTTGACTTGTGGCAGTTAGGAGACGCGACGCCCGTCAATAGTGGTACGCAGCTGCGACCTCAGAATTTACGCAGAGTTTCACCTTCAGTGAACTTTAGGTGGAACACACTGTTATGAATTATTGTGTATATATATAATATTAATGTATATCTATCATATTAATCGCCAAAAAATACAGGAAAGTTATTTACATATTTTCCCACTATTTCAGTAGGATTTCACTTTTCCATTTTATTGGGGCTGCTAATTTCACCACACCCATCAACTTGCCGTTTTGCCGTTGCCATTTTCGCACCATTCTTGTTCGATGGAGGTACGGAAGGTCGCAATCTCAGAGGATCATCATATTTTTCCACTGAACATGGATTGTCATCATAGGTTTTTCCATGGATTATATACGAGAAGTTTTCTTCATTTGATGGGGAACAAAAATGATGCTACAATGTTAGTCCGTGCAGGTGGGGGTTGAAAGCCTATTATTTTTCAGACAAATCCACTTGGAAGGATCACGTTCTTGCTGGTTCAGGCAGAAATGTTCCGACAGAGAGATTTGATGTGGTTCCAGATAAGGGTTGCTGCGTTGAGACTGTCGCCGAAGGAGCATCCTGTATACTGTATAGTTTGGTCATGCTCTAAAACACAGCTGTCCCTTCCAACAATCGGCTTTCCAACTTGGGCATTCGGATCTGGGCCGGGCACCTGGCTGAGGGGCTGTTGATTTTCGTGCTGCGGCTGTTGAAAGTTCAGGGTCACCGAAAAATCGGCTGGTTCCAACAGGTTTTGTCACATCGCAATGGCGGAACCAGATTATTACCAGCTCATTGGTGTGGACCGGAATGCGACCTTGCATGAAATCAGGTGGGGATGGGTCAAAACATATGAAGAAGCCCAAACTATTCCAATTTTTTGGGGATGAAGATCTGTTGATTACCAGTTGCACAGGTCCCTTTTTAAAAATAGGCTACCGATCATATGTTTTTCCCGGATTTTACAGGTCCAAATTCCGAGCCAAAGTCTTGGCAGAGCATCCGGACAAGGGCGGAGACCCCAAGAAGTTCCAAATGCTCAACAAAGCCTACAACGTCTTGACAGATACCGAGAAAAGACGTCGATATGACACCACTGGGCGAGCAGAGAAGTCCGCTGAGGAGGAGTTTGTGGAGGGCTTTGCGGGTGGCAGACACCACTTTGAGCCTAGAACCAAGGAGAAGAGCTGAAAAACGAAAAACGTGGAGAACACATGGGAATGCCTAGTGTTTCCATGTTTCTGTGCCTATCGTCCCGATTTGTGGCAAGTTCCATAGCAACAGTGATATTCCCTGGAATTCATGATCTAGAGACCTAGAGATATCTAGAGCCACACATTGAATTTTCCATGTTTCATCCTGTTTCATCCTGGATCCCAGCCACAGGAACAGGACGAAAAGGCCATCGTGAGTTTGCAGGATCGCATCATCCAGGGCACCCAAACCCACGAGGAAGGCTTCGCAGAGTGGCTTCGGCAACGTGATCAACAAGCCATGGTCGCTGGGATTGACGAAGTCGCCCGCGTTTTGGGGGATTATTAAAGGGCTGACTTGAGGGGATTTCACTATGAAATATGGCTATGTGGCTATGTGATAAAACATGATGAAATATGATGAACATATGATGAACATATGATGAACATATGATGGAATATGAAGATTTCACCATCAGAAATGGGGTTGCAGGATCGATTCCCTTCCCCAATAAAAGCTGGGGAAGTTTTTTTAGCAGTTGGACGACTAGTGGGACTGATCCTCGAAAGTCTGGGGTGGATATTGAATGATATTGACATCCTATTTTAATCATGTGGGAAACCCAATCATAAACTATAAACCATCCCATGAACCAACCATCATTCATATCCATATCGGTGTGGGTCAAAATTAGACTCTACATCCCTAAGATTGGATGGTTAACGAATCACTAAAAAACATGGTGTGATATAAACCATCGGTCTCTCCAACTCTCTCCAAGTCCATCCAGTCTTTCACCAAGGTCGGATCATCCGTATATCACTTCTCCGGTTCCATTCCAAAAACCATAATCCAATGTTCAACTCAGCAGGTCTTTATCTCCATTGAATCATATCTCATACTATCCCATTCGGTTTCCCATACAGAAATATTCAATTTCAGTTTCAAACCCATGTCCCATCTCCAACTATATAATCCATACTAACCCAACTCACCTTCTCCAACAGTTCAACTTTTTCCCAGGTCTTAACGGACAAGGACTTCATGAAGACCCATTTGTTCAACGCCTCCGAGTTGGCCACGAAGATCTCGCACCCGGGCCCTGTGCAACACGTCCTGGGCTCGCCCAAGACCGACGCCTACGGACAGGCCCTGGGAGGTGCGGTGCAGGTGCAGGTGAAGCCCAGACCCTTGAAGAAGACCATCGACCATGATGAGGTGCCGGAAAATGTGGGGAAAACATGGGGAAAACATGGGGAAACATATGAGAAGATGCTTGGGAGATTCTTATGGGATAATGGAAGATGTTTTTTTTTGTAGAAAAACACACCTGAGAAATGTTTGCAAGGATGGTGAACTGGAGGTTTTAGTTGATTTTCAATGGTTGAACACACGCTATATATATATATATTTCTTTTGGACGAAAGTGGAACTGGGATGAAGGGGAAGAACTCGTGTGGCTCTGTGGTTTGAATGCAGAGTCGTACTGGTTGTAAGAGTTAAGATGTATTTGTCTATGTATTTGTCTTGAATCTGGCACGCAGATGACATCCATCGTTTTGCCCAATGTAGTCCTTGCATAAATGCTATGAAGTCAGGAACGGAGCAGCACATTTGGTACTTGACCTACAAATACTAGCGAGATAGCAATCACTTTCACAACCAGGTGATCATAACGTATTTATATAATTTTTATAAATCATTATAAATCTGTATGATGAAGTGATGTTTTTGATGTTTTTGTTCCTCTTTTGTTCATTTTTTGCCAGGTCTTGGTGCGTATGTTGGCCGTCCCCGTGGATGAATCCATGGTCTACGCCGACCTGAAAAAGACGGGGGTCTGTCTGGGCGTCACCGGTGTGGGCCGCGTGGAACAGGCGGGGACCCGGGTCGAGGACCTGAAGACCACCGACCCGGTGCTGGTGCTGCCGAAACCCGCCAAGTTCTCGTCGTCCCATCCCATTGGCACGGCAAGGACACTTTTGATGCTAGACGAAGGAATGGTATGTGGTTAAAACCTGCGGTTTTCTATGGTTTTAGGTTGAGACTTGGGACTTTTGAAAGGAAACATGGAGAGAATCGCAGTTGCTGCCATCCTTTGAGTCGGATGACTGTGCATTTTTCGCAGTTTCGTGTCTGAAAATGGGCAGGTTTGCAGCATGAGACCTGCT
Source organism: Cladocopium goreaui (assembly GCA_947184155.2). NCBI lineage: Eukaryota > Dinophyceae > Suessiales > Symbiodiniaceae > Cladocopium > Cladocopium goreaui. The sequence goes on along the minus strand of CAMXCT020001245.1, from coordinate 113,216 downwards.
GAACATACGCCAACAAAAATGGACGAACTACCAAGGACGTGTGGCGAAGAAGACTTGTTGAGGATTCCCAACGAGATCTTGGATGAGTTGACCCCGGAGCAAATTTGCTTGACACCGACCATTGTCTGCGCCTACACAGTGCTGGAGCAGTTCGGTTCCAAATTGAAACCCGGAGACTCCGTCCTCCTCAATGCGGCGCATTTGTCCGCCTCCGGTTCAGCCCTGCTGCAGTTGTGCAAGTTGCTGAAGTTGAAACCTCTGTGTATGTTGTCTCTTCCAGGCAGGGCTCCAATCGGTTCCAACAGGTGTTTCAAGGGCTTTGTGAACTTTGTGATGTTTGATGGTTTAACATGCTTTAACGGTTTAACCTGTTTATCTTGGAATCTCATCATCCATCATCCTTTTCATGGATCTTTCCGGATATTTCCACATCTTCAATCTGTGAAACGGCCCAAATCATCCAGTGGTTCCACTTCGTTCCAGCGACATCAACTCGCCCCAAATCCCAGAAATTCCAAGAACTTCTGGCGCAGGTTCCCCGAAGAACTTGGCCAAGGGCGAGTATGGTTCCAAATCCGCCTGGGCTGATGTGGATTCCCGTGCTGCAGCGCCTCCCACAGTGCGACAGCAGTACGAGCGCATCAGCGAGCTGCTGGTGACCATGGGAGCTGAGGAGGTCTTCCCCGACGCCGTGGCGCTTCTGCGGTGGAGGGACCGGAACCAACGGATGTTGCCCAAGTTGGCCCTGGATGGGATCGCCACCAGGGATTCCTGTGAACAACTGATTCACTGCTTGCAGTCAGGAGGGGAACAACTGGTGCTTTTGGTTGGCTTTGGTGGGAGATGTAGTCTTAGATCTTAGTAGCAAGGTATGTGAGTGAATAACTGTGCAAGGATTCGGCTAGTATCACTACTTTCAACCATGGAGGGTTTGATTTCAGCACCGTCACCACGCTAGTTTCACTTGGCGTCAGGAGACAAGGATGCTCAGATTGTGGTCTATGGCCATGGCGTTGCTCAGCCACTGGAGATCTCTCCCCCACTCCTGGCAGCCTGGGGTGGACGAATCGCTGGCTTCAACATCGCCCGTTGGGTCCATTCCTTGTCCGGCAACGCCAAGAAGATGATGGCAGTGATGGAGAATGCTGCTTGACGAAATGGCATAACTACAAATTGACAGAAATGAAACATCTTGAGATGTGGCTTAAATCCAACTTCAGGCCCAACGACTCTTTGCTACATATATATATATATATCACACATACACATTGCGCTATATATATGCACATTATGATACATCAGTATATATATGATATACACCACATATCCAAGATATCATATAGTTATGTATATATAGTTATGTATATATATTGGTATACACACCATTATATTATACATATATACATACATGCATGCATGCATACATACATTACATTACATTACTAACATTACATTACATTACATTTACATTTACATTTACATACATACATATATACACATAGATATTATATCAGTATTGCTCGTTCCATCCTGCATCCATCCACCAAACCGTTTTTCACAAGCGTTGAGGTGACCAAGCTGGTTCGTGCCAACAAGTTCGTGCTTGACACGGTGATGTACAAAGTGGGAGAGGATGCCATCAGCGATGCTTTCTCCCGAGCAGCTGATGCGGCGGACAACACACAGGTGCCGTGCCAGCTGCCCCCCCCCCTTTTAAGGTGGTTCAACCGTGAAAAACCCATGGTGTTTTCCTGTTCTCCTAGGCTAAACTAACATGGATGTAGAACACTCATGTTTTTTGTAGTATAATCATCTACTTTCATGGTGGGGTTTCCACATCTTTTTGTATGATTACAGGAGGGTAATCTGTGAAACACATATGGGAAAAAAGGTGCCAGCTCTTCATGGACTTCATGGAACTTTTGCGTTCCTTTTGAAAAGTCAGGTCATGAAATTTCATGAAATCTATCCAAATCTGGGATGCTGACCTTCGTCGCAGGTGGTGCTTATCTTCCCAACCCTTCAGGAGGAGCTGAGTCTGTCTCATCAGGAACAGAAGGCTGAGATGGAGAAGCAAGCCAGAGTTAAGGCCTAGGGCCCTAGGGATTGTTGGATCATTCTCAGTCGTGCATCGTTTTGCATAGGGAACAAACTGTCATCTTAGTTGCAGTTAAAGCCAGTAGATGCATGCTACCACATTTTCTTGCTGACTGGGACACACGGGTTCGGTCCTTGCAGTGGATACCTCCTTGATTTCAATCCATGTTCAGAGGGTCTGTGCAGGGTCCTCTTCTTTTCAGGAAGAAGAAGCAGCAAAGAAGAGAGAGGAAGACGAGCGAGACAAGCTGAAGTCTGATTGGTTGAAACGTGATTGCATTAGTATTGAAACCGCTTCAGTTTACCAGGTTTGGGTGTAACAATATGCAGATCAGTAAAGAGATAGTATCATGAATAGAAATTCCATACCACAACATATTTCCCGGACTTTTGCCAGCTCCTGGTTGTTGAAGTCTCTCTGACTTTGTCGTCATTGTAGTCAGACTTTCATCCCAACAAATTTGTCGGTCTCATTACCCAAGCCTTTCCACATCTTTCCACCTAAGTTGCACCGAACCGCCCAGGAATTTGCTCTTCACAGACCAGTCCGTTGCCGCCATGAGCCCCGAGGCCGGATGCAGAGGGTTTCACCCTGCTGAGAGTTTCACCCTGCTGAGAGTTTCCAACCCCCACCTGTGCCAGGGCCCCTTGTCGACTGCTTACGAGGGTCACTTGGCATGGGGAAACAGAAAATCCAGGGATTTTGTCAAAATCCCATTAATATCCCATTAAATAGAATAAACAATCCCATTAAAAATTCCAGGGATATTATATAGATAGATAGACAGACAGACAGATCGATAGATAGATAGATAGGTAGGTAGGTAGGTAGATAGGTAGATAGGTAGATAGGTAGATAGGTAGATAGGTAGATAGGTAGATAGGTAGATAGATAGATAGGTAGATAGATAGATCGATCGATAGATAGATAGATAGATAGATAGATAGATTTTGAAGGATGAAGGCAATGAAGGGAGATGATTGAAACTTCCTCTTGATCCTGTGATTTGTTCTTAGAGGCTCTAAAAATCCTTGCCATGGCATCATGGCACCAGCTGAGGTGGCAATACCTCCAACCCCTCAGCCCTGTTGGTTTGGGTGGGAGACGATCCAAAGTCTGACGCTGCAGCCATGCGGGACAGCCAGGGCTGGGATCGCAGGGTCCAAGTAGAAAGTTCTCGCTTTCCCAGCCTCTTTCTATAAACGCCACCTTGAAATTGGTGGAGTTGCCAGAAATCCCATGAAACCCCATGAAATCCCACGAAATCCCACGATTTTTGTTTCAGCTGAACTCCGCTTTTCCAGGACATCTCAGCCCAAGCCCCCAGTGCAGCACTGGTGTCTTTGGCCTGGTCTGATCATCCTGCCGGTGAGGCGTGGGTTTCCATAGCCATGGGGGATCCCCAAGCTCGCTGGATGGCTTATTTCATGGAAAATCCGAAAATAAAGTGGATGATGACTGGGGTAGCCCCATGACTTAGGAATTCCGTTTGGTAGAACATGGTAGAACTATTTGGGCAATTCATTGATTTAGGCCCACGCACATACATGCATAATCCAGCACGAATGTAGCAACAAGCAGTATACTGTAAGAATGCCAGCCAACGATTTGCTGGGATGCTATATTGACCTAAAACCGTGAAGAACCGGGATGGTGGTATAATAGAACCAACTTGCACCATAGTAGTATGCTGAATCACTTGCAGTTTTGTCCAGCGTCGAGACCAGCTCTTATCAAGTTGTGACCAGTGCACCCCATCTGCGTAGACCTGACGCTTTCAAGCACTTCAAAGTGTCATGGGGTCGTCAACTCGTCAACTACTGTGATTTTTGGGCATTGTTTTTTCAAACTTCTGCGACTTCTGCGGCCAGGCTTTCAACGAGTTCTCCCTGAAATCGCCCGAAGTGGTGGATGGATCCTTCTACCTCCGAGATCGACAAGGCTTCGAGAACCAGGCAAAGCTGGGGTGTTTTTTGTGGCTGTCCTTGTCCTCTTCTGGCTTTTACACTCCTTGTCTTGTCAGATTTTTGCACATTTATTCTTTTTGAATGTCTTTGACTGTTTCATTGCAAACGTGACCCTCCGCCCCAAATTTGCAGACATGAATGCAAATTAATTTCTAAAAGATATATATATATTTTAAACCGGCTTCAGCAGCTACGGCTCAGCAACCATATGATACATATGATACATATTATAGAAATATATACAATCAATCATACATATCATACATATCATACATATCATACATATCATAGATAGCATAGATATCATAGATATCTATCTTCAAGTCTTAGGACTTCGTCATTTAAAAAGCGCCGCTCTTAGGACCTGGATATGTTGCACGACGTGGAGCTCTTGGGCCGTTGCTTATTGGAATCCATCGAGCCCAAACTGGGGGAGTTCGGCCTCGACTGGGACAAGGCGCCGTTGATGCCAGTGGCCAGTGGTGAACTTCCAAGGATTCTTATGTCATGTTTTAACATGGGAATCTGATTGGCCATCTATATCATTATAAGATCTTAATTATTGATGGTTGAATCCCATTAATATGATGAATGGGAATCATTAATTAATGGAAAATGATTCATGAATATGAATATGAATGGGATGGGAATCACTAATATCACAAATTAGTCCCCATGATAGTCTCATGGAAAATGAGAATGAATAGCAATGAATCATCACAATGGACTTTCATGGGGAAAACAAATGAAAATCATGATTCAGCATTTTTGTAAAAAAACATGGTTGATCATGGTTGATGAGTCATTCGAATGATGACTCATCACTAGACATGTGTGGCTGGTTGATGATTCAATACCATTTTATGGAGATATGATGGGGACTTTTAGCAGCAAAACTGCTGAAGATCATCTGCGTAATGGATCCTAATGATGTTCAAATAGGACCATTTCCAAAAGTCATGTTTAGGTATATAGGTGTAGCTTAGCTGGTTATGTTGTTGAACTGATTGGCTGGACCATTGGGAAAGAAACTAAGTTTGTCCCAACAACTTCAATTTTGATGGGCTAAATCATCGGAAAGTTCAAGGTCATCTTGTTTTCGGCCTACCCCACATTTCTGTGTCCTTCTCTAGGGAATTCCGATCAGGTGGTGATCATGGGCTTCGGAAAGGGTGCAGGCATTGCGCTCTATGCATCCTTGCTGAACATTTTCCCCAAGCAGGCGCCGCGCTGGACTGAGGGACCTAGTTTTTGCCATTCTAAAGAGTTTTGAAACTTGTCAATATCTGCTCATTATCAAAGGTTCCAGTTGGGAATGGGCTCAACATCAATGGCTAGATATGGCTAGTATCAGTACGGACACACTTTGTTTTGAGGGGATCCAAGCCCGGTAATCAGAGATGCCTTGCCCCTCCAGGTGTCTGCCATGGTCCTCTTCAGCCGAGCTCTCAGAAATCTGTGGGGTTATCCCGGTGATACGTCAGGTCGCTCTCGCTGTGAGGTCCTATCGTCCTCTTCCCATCCTTCCTGGCTCAAAAGATGGAGGTTGGGGTTGGGAGGGTTGGGAGGGTTGGGAGATGACAACCCCAGCTGCAGTGGATTCAAAGCTGTGCCAGGCCCTGCGCATGCCTGGTGCTGGCAAGATGAAGGTCTTCACCGTGTGGGGCAATCGCAACAGGTCGACACCTGGAACCTACCGACAGCTGTTGGCACAAACATTGAAGAAGGCCAAGGATGTGCACTGCACGTGGCAGCCTCAGGAGGTTTGGATGTGCTAACGTGAAGTCATGGATTGGCAGGGAGGGTTTTGTCCTGGCTTGGCGATGCGTCAACAAAAACCTGCAAGGCCCGACACTCTGCCAGATGCGGACCATTCCTTTGACAGCAAGAGCCGCTTGGTCTTGGCGATCTTCATCCCAGTGCCCAAAATCCATGGTTGTTTTCCATGGTTGATCATTTTGATGGTTGTTTTCCCATGTTTTCCCTGGGTTTTCCCTGGAAAGTCATACATCATGATACTTTGTGAAGGTCCTAAGAATGGGATCCTTGATTCTTATCGGCCTTTTCGGACCCCCAACGAGGCGTGAATGTGCTGACATCAATGCTGCCTCTATGCCTTCCCCGATGAGCGAAGCAACACCAAAATTGCCACCTGAACAGCAACTGTTTGCAATTGAATATATTGAATGCAATTTATCAGCAAAATTGCAGTTTGTGCATTCAGATGTGCCTTACACATCTTTACAACTTACATGTCGAACAGTTAATGCTGGATTGAGGTACAATGAGCAAGCTATAGCACTGTTTCGTCCTTTGTGAGTCTACCAATTTTGGCAGATTGAGGACAAATGTCCTTTCTGGACAGATTAGACCAGATCGCAAAAGTGTTGAATGAATCATTCCATTACAATGCTGTTTGACTTTACACGTGTTTCACTTGCTCAATTATTAAGAAAGATAGCGCATCTGGCAAGAGGCAGTGCCTGCTGCGTTTTGGAAAGTAGGACTGCAGAAGATTTAAAAATTGGAAAACGGGGACGTCCTTCCCGGACGACTTGTTCCGTGAATTGGACGTGGCGACGTATCTTCCCACCTTCGTGGGGATGGAGTTGGGGTGCACAACCCCTCTTTTGATCCACCTGCGGCCAGTTGTGTTCGGTAAAAACTGGCTGGCTTTTCCATGGTTTTCCATCCGGGGACCGGGGTACATGGCAAATGATCCACTGCATCTGTTCAGGGTGTTTCTGAATCCAAAGTGACTTGCGGATTGAGGTGGGAATGTCTTGCTGGAGCCACAAGCTGAAGGCAGGTTGTGCTGCCTGTAGCTGCTCTGGTCTTTCTGGTTGATGTTTGAAAAGGGTAGGCATGTTTCCACTCTTGGGATATGCGATTGTGTTGTCTTGTTCTGAACGATTGGCACATGCGCTTCAGGCGCTTCAGGGCAGGAGACGAAGCACTGGAAGTGTGTCACAACAGCTTCGCAGAACTTTCAGGGTGGAGGTGCCTGGCGACTGCGTCGCTTGGTTTTTTGCTGGGTCAGGTGTATTATGGTGTATTCAATGGATTGAAGGGAACAGCTTCACCATAAACCAAGGTGTTTTTGCAAAACGGGAGCGGGGGTTCCGGTTCCAATTTTCAGGAACCAATCCATTGATGGAACAACACGCCATGGTAATGGGTTTGGGGATAGCTCTAGAGAGCTGGCTCTGGCTGGTGGCCATGATGTTATGATGTGAGAGGTATTTTAAATGCCTTCAACCAGCTCCGTAAGACTTCAAGAGTTGGTACTCTGGTACTCAACCAGCACCAGATGCTGAGGTCATCTGCTTTCCAGTCACAAACTTCAAACCTTGAGCTTTTCATCGGTACTGCTCCCAGCTCTGCCGGAACTGATGATGCGGCACGGCTGGCACGACTGATCCAAGGATAGGAAGTTTGAGCAGTTCCTGGTGCGCTGCGAGGAGGGCTCATTTTTGGTGCCATTCTCACAACGAATCACCGGTTGAAGCCACCAAACCAGATGATGTTCTCGATATTTTCCATATATTTTCCCATATATTTCTAGATGAACCATCCAAAATATCTCTCCAGGATCTTGATCTGGCTTCTCGCCTTCTGATTGACGTCCCGACCTTGGCGATTCCAGGACGGCATCAGGAGACTACAAAAGGTTTTTTTTTTGTTGGTTTTACGTGGATTTCACATGGATTTTGGAGGGATTTATATACTGGGATTTTACATGATTTTACGGTATATAATTTCATGGATGATTTTCAAATCTATCCTCCAAGACTCCAAGCTCTTGAACAAATCTCCGTTGATTTTCCAGAAGTTAGGGGATAGATATCCCAAATACTCTCACTATAGCGATGATATTCATCATTTTCATCGGGGAAGGGGATAAGCGGGAAACCAATCTAGACCACTGTTGGCTCAGGCCGGCTTTGCCGTGGGGCCCACCGGGCCCACCGATCGCGCTAGCTCGGTCAGCAAAGGCAGGAGTATAGCGTGGTTCAATGGGGACCTTTAGTTGACATGGCTTTCAAACATAGTAATCAACCACCACATCGAGAGAAATAGTAAAGCAAATCTAAATCAAGTTCAAATGAGCAGTTACAACACACACACACACATATATATATCTATCATATTCACGTCGCTTCGCGACGGCAACCGCCCGCACCGCATCGTTGGGCTCACACAGCAGGGGCATTGAGACCAAAAACATCCGAAAGTACTGATTGTCGGAAAAAAAAAAAACGCGAAGAATTTGATGGCCATGTATAGCGGACCAACGCAGTTCAAAAAATAACTAAAAACATGAAAAAACGACGAAATTGCTGTTATTTACAGTGTTTTTGCGCGGTGAGAAGCAGAAACCACTGCAAATACCATGGTTTTTGAGGGTCAGGTGGCCAAAAACACTGTAATTTACAGTGTTTTTTTAACCAACGTCAAAAAACACTGGTATTTACGATGTTTTCATTCACACCGTAACATAAAACAGCGTAATTTACGAGGTTTTTGGAAGTTTTGAAGCTAGCCGTCAAGCATGCAGAAAACAGAAAAACACTGTAAAAACCAGTGTTTCTGCTATCACAAAACGACGAAAATCAGTCCGAAAACGGGTCCAAAAACTCAAAAATCCGCCTCCGGGCCAGGCCACCTGCGGAACCGCAAAAAAAGATGTTGCAAACCAAAAAATTGAGGTCAAAAAGTTGAAAAACACGGGTTTTTTTCACTTTTCGCTTGCCGATTTTGGACGGGCGCGTTCACGAACAGGTGTCTTCCGTACTGTTTTTTACAGTGTTTTTTGAAGGCGAGCGTCACGACCTATCAAAAACAGGAGGTTTTGGCCGAAAAATGGCCTCCCCCCCCCAGGTAAACCTGTAACCTTTTACGAGTGCCATCCGGAAGATCACGCCCCAGCACCTTCGGTGCGGGCGGATTTAGTGTGTATGTGCTGTATATGTACATTGTATTAATTGTATTATACCTTACTGCTTGACAGCTGCTCGCATGGGATTGTCAGGTGAGGGAGCATGGCGGGTGGAATCAGGGCCAAAGTTGGAGGATCTCCAGGCCCTGCAGCACCATCCATGCTTCGATTCGGGTCTCAAGTTGTCAATGGAGAAAACCAGTGGTAAGGGGGAACCCAATGAACCGAGAATGAAGCGAGAAGAGCAACTTTGAAACAGCCTGACTCATGAACTGACTCATGATTTTTATATATTTTTATGAGATCATCATTCCAAGCAACTCGTAGTTCATCCCCGTCTGGATTTGTAGCACCATCTTGTGCTATTCGCTGGCAGGCGGTGTGCTCCTCGCCACATCTCTTTCGATTGGAGGCAGAGGTGTCGGGTCGCAAGATCTATGTCCAGGCGCGGATGTCTATTGGTAGCAGGATGCAACTGAGCTGCGGTTTTTTATGGGTCTGGGTATGTCTGGGTCCAAATTTCTTCCCCCATCCCATCTGGGTCCAAGATGTTGGGATCATTTACCCATCTTCAAAGGACACCCTGGAGGGCTTCAGCGTCAGCACCAGGTTTGCAGTCGCCTGGAATCGGGAGCACTGGTGGAGGTGGACCACGGCAACATGTGAGCAGCAAGACACCCCTGATGACGATATTTTTTGGGTTATACCATCCAATATATTCAATATATTTTGGATTATCACAACATCAGTAGAAAAGTGACGACATATTTAAATGTCTGGGTTTGATGGGGTCGCATGTTGATCAAACATGTGCAAGAACGCGAGGCTAGTAGTGCGGGAGAGCTGCTCAAAGAAGCGTGAGAACTCAGCAGAAAGTTGAAATTGCGGTCGTTGGCCGTTGGGTCCACCTATCAACATCTCAACTTGACAGTTTCAGACTTCAAAACCATAGAAAAATGTTGGTTCCTCAGCAGGCGGCCTCTGCCCCTGGTCATCCTGGTCATCGGCCAAGGCGGAGAGCATCACCTTGGCGAAGACGTCGACGTCGAGTGATTCCTCCGATTCCTCGGCTCACTGGACGAGACTGGCTGAGCGATGCACCGCACGGGGGCCTGGGAAGGGCCTGGGAAGGGATGCTGCAGCCTGAGAGCATCACAAAGAGCATCCACTTTATTCCACTTTCAAAGACAGGCGAGATCTTCCGGTCTGACTTTGGCGCAAAGCTTCACTTTGTGATGGAGGTTCTGTTGAATCGCAGTTGTGTTGCATGGACCAAGGTGGTGTTGGAATTGTGCGACAATCCGGAGAAGCTGGTTGGCTATTGGCTGTTCGCAAGTTCAGGCACCGTTTTCTTTTTCATCCAACCAATGGCCAGTGTCCGCAGAAAGCCACGAGGCGGCCGAAAAAACGGGGCTGTACATGGGGTGCTCACATGGCCAAGCTGAGATTTCCTCAGGGACCACAGGTTTTTTTTGGACGCCAGGTCTTTTTGCCTTGATCTTGAGCCCCAGGCCAGGGGCAGATCCCATCCAAGATGATCGGCACAAACATTGGCAAACCATTTGAAATGGATTGAAATGGTGTATCCTGTCGTTTCTCCTGTCATTTCGGGGGACAGTGATGTCATTGGAAATTTTTAAGGGAGACTTTTAGACACATCTCTCGAGGTCATGTGCCGCCGCGCGTTACGAGGGTCCCGTAGGCCAGAAGGGTGTAGAATCAGTTTATCACTGGGGTAATCTGTGCCTTGGAATGATATGGGCAAAATGGGGAAATGATTCCTTTCTGGCTCAATATCGAAAATTTTACCCTCAATTGGCCCCCCACATGAAAAACTGCTCTAATATACATTCCGCCAGGCTTCAGTATTCAACAAACATGGGCAGGGAGTACCTATTCCTTCCACATCATCAATCAGTATCAGGTATTGGCTCATCCCCATTTGCTCTGATTCTCATACATATAAAATGAATGAATAAATAAACAAATAAATGAATGAATCAATACATAGATAATGTATGTTGTATATATATATATACATAAATACATAATTTATTTGTATGTATGTTATGTATGTATATTCGGTAGGATCAGGTTTGTTTAAGATTTTCACGATACATCCATTACAATCCGGTGTCATCACAAGGCCAAGCCGCCCAGCTGGAGCTACACAGCTTGAGCCATGCCATCCTGGGCCAGGTGTGCATCGCCATTTTGTTGCTGGGGGGTACCCCAAATGGATGGTTTATTGGATGTTTATTGGTGTTTATTGGATGATTTGGGTGTATTCACATTTTACAACCTGCATTTGTTGAGGGATATCTTTGATGTGTCTTTGATACTTTCATTTGTGGATGGGGAACATGGAACAAACATTGGCTTCGTCACCAAATCTCCAGGGTCTCGGTCCGAAATCTCCGCACCTTGGCTTCGGCATCCCGCCAGGTGGAACGCCCGGGTCTTCTCAAGGCCAGAAAAAAGTTGCGGACAGCTCTGATGTAGATCCCACAGCTCCAGCGCAGGTGCTTCGAAGTGCTTGGTCGGAGGCAAGACAGACCTGGGCCAAAAAAAGGGGCAGATACACAACGTCATTAAAATGGTTGAAATGGGGTATAACTCAAAAATGAGGGTCCTCCTAAATTTTGGTGCTGTGATTTTTTATTTTTAGGTTGGTTGCTACCTTCATTTTGAGCCACGCAGCCACAGGTTTTTTCAGGGAAAAGCATTTGAGATGGCCCAGGTAGGCAGGAACATGGGGCTGCGCCATCCAAAAATGCGATCTTTACGAAGCAAGAATGGATACGCAAGCGAGATATGGTTCCTATACCCTCTGGTAATGACTAACATAGCTATTGAAAATGGCCATAGAAATAGTGGATTTTCCCATGAAAAATTGTGATTTTCCATAGTTATGTTAGTTTACCAGAGGGTATCCCAAGAAATGGGAATACCATCCAAAGCCAACCACCTCCTCTGGGAAAAGCAAGTGTCTGATCGTCCCACTCCACAGGCCGAGTCCCAGCCGGGCGTGTTCTACGATGCCTCCAGCGATGCTGGGACAATTGAGGTCTGGACCCCAAGTGCCCAGCCACATTCGACCAGAAAAGATGAGGATTTCAGCTAAAAGGGAATGCAGCTACAGACAACCTGGAAATGATGTTTAAACATAGGATTGCTACTTGTTACCAGGCAATAGAACGGTATGACAGAAGGTTTTGGGCACTGCTGCAGGGCTTTTTTGTCTCAACTACCATGTAGACCGACCTTTCCGTACTGAACGTGACAGGTGGATGAGGAGGAGAAGCTCTTGGTGCAGCGGCATGAGGATGGAAGCGAGTTGCGTTGGCATATCTTGCGAATGGTCTGGGCCTTGTGCGGAGATGGGTTTAGCTGAAAGGGAGCGGTTAATGGGGTGGGCGACCCAAAAGGGGAATTTTGTTTAGTGTCTTCCCATTCATAGTTATCGTGTTTGCAGATTTATTTGCACGCTGTCTTTCTTGAGCTGGCAGCCACTGCTTCTGTCCAGGATGAGAACCCTTTCGCAGGCTGGGGGCCGTGTCAACACAGGCAAAACATGGTCTGCAGCTTGTGAAGGTACGGCATGCCACTGCAATATGATTCTCATAGGCACTTACTACGCAATTCTTCTGCCAAAATTCATCCCGCAAGACTCATGGGCCCATGGGCCTCGGTACCGAATTCTTGGGCCATTTCGGGGTCCAGCTAGGCTCAAGGCCCAAATTTCCAAGCGCAGATCTGTGTAAGCAGCTGGGCTTTTGCATTTTAGTACAGTGGGGGTGCTATCCAAGATCAACTCAGGAGTGTGCAGCATTGCGCAGCAAGTTCAGACCACAGGGTGTGCATTTGCCCTGAAAGATCTGAAAGAGCTGAAAGAGGGATGAGTTGTCTGGGCGAGTCCAAAAGGCGAAAGTGGCTCTGCTGTCCAAGTTCAGACCGCATTCAACGCGTTTGCTGCGATCCCAGCAGATGGATCTGTCATTTACAGCTCTGCTGTCCAAGATCAACTCAGCAGCGTGCGGCACATTCAGGCCGCGCTTGGTGCATTTGCCGCCATTCTGGAAGATGGATCGGTAGTGACGTCGGGAAAGTCAACTTTTGGTGGTGACAGCTCTGGGGTCCAAGATCAGATTGCGAACTTGCACTATGGCAAACCGGCCCCTAGCTTGCGGCTGTGTGTGCTGAAAAGACGATGTCTTATTGGAATCACTTAGAAAAAGATGATCCCTAGTAGCAAGGAGTGAAACCATTCTGAAATTCCTTTGGCTTTCTCCGTCAAGGTACCCTCCAGAAAAACCAACATCTGCGGTCAATTCCGCAGAAATCCGCAGCGCAGGGGCTGCCTCTGATCCGTGTGGAGCTTGTGATGGCTCCGATGCAGAGGCGAACCAAAACCAGGCTTGGAACCGGCCAAGCGAAGGGGGCCCATGTGCGGCAAATCGGGCCAAGTCTACAGAAGCGAGGTTTGCTTGGGATTACCAGGTGATTAACATTCTTTTATTTGTTTTTAAGATTTATGGAGATGTATTTATGTGTATATATATAATACTATACATATTAGATTCATTAGATGATACATATATACATAATTCCTCAAGGAATCTTTGAGACATCAACATGTTGACTGCCAAGGATGTTCGGAGGAGATTATGGAGATGTATGCTGCAGCTGGTTTTTAGATATGTTCATCAAAAAACATCCTGTGGATATCCGTCGAGTCATCGAGTCATCGAGGTACCAATGGGGACCAAACTATTGAAACAACTTGGATACGACCTCAGTTGGATGTCCATTTTCTATCCATAATTTGGATATTTAGATATTTCTTGATCCATTAAATGCTTGGTTTGATCCACCATGATCCACCGACCTCAAGAGTCCCTCCGTTATCCTCCGTTGGAGGATGACATCCGCAGTTCGCCAGGAAGGTCCAGGCGAGACCGCATCACTTTCCAATACTTTCCACATAACTATGGAAAATCACCATAGAAATAGTGCATTTCCCCATTAATAGCATGGTGATTTTCCAGTTCGTTATGTGGCTGTTTACCAGAGGGTACTATTTTTTTTTTTGGATGCTATCTTTTTGAAAGACAGTTTTTCATTATGTTTCTCCCTTTTTTCGATTTGATGCCAATTTGGGCAGGATTCCATTCCTGATTTTTGGCCAAATGCAGTGGTGAAGTGCAACACTAGTGGGGCTACCATAATCCCACAGTGGTTCCCAGTGAGAAAAACCTTGAAGATCCTTGCCTTGCATGGGTTTGTCTGGAAATGGAGGGTGAGGTGCCCAATCTTCAAACCCATACAAGATGGTGCCTTCTGAGGTCCCGGCGAAGGACCATGAAGTCAGAGGAGCGCAGCCAACGTCCAAAAATTGGCCATCTCTGGCATCAAAACGAAATGACATGATTACAGGGGGGTGATACTGTATATACTACCCAAATTTGTTGAGGATTACAACAGTACACTAAAGGAGAATACCCTGGTTGCTTCATATGTTGGGACTTATACTACCCAATTTTTGTTGGGGATTATGACAAGCAATGACAATCCAGAATAGGGAAACCTATCAAGCAACTAGTACAATCGGATAGGATGGGGATATTTCTAATGGCTCGCATGGATGCTGTTCTTTGGGGAGTCTCCTTCTGAGTTGTCTTTGCGTCAGTGCACACAAAGGAGGAGCCTACAGAGGTGACAAAGGAGTCGGTCAAAGAGAAGAAAAAAGTGAAAAAAGACAAAGTTCCGTTCAAAGCAGAGAAGGAAAAGAAAGAGAAGGTGGCCACCTTGAGCTTTGCAAAATCTGCAGAATTTCTTGAACGCAGCAATTGTGTTTTGACCTGGCACAGGGAGAGCGCAAAGACAGAAGGGAAAGGCCGGAATGTTATCTTCTCACATGCCGCATGAGCAGAAATTAGTCACGCTCACACCATCAAAACCTATGTTGTACTGTTCTACCATGTTGTGGATGAACATCGATCGCTATCAACTATTCTGGTAATGATCGGGTTTTGATTCATATAGTTTCATGTTTGAGTCATTTCTTTTGAAAGAATAGGGTAGCCCATTCCATCTGATGGTTCATTGTCATACTTGCCATTGAAAGTACCATATTTTTAGGGTATCTCACGGTATCTCCCATGGAGACAAAATCATATCATGTTGCTGCTTACATATAGAAATACATGTGCCTTGAACTATCTCCATAATGGTCCCGCTGTTGTTGATTTTTATACCCACCGTTTACAGCCATTTATAGAGGATTTCCCACAAAAAACAACTGTATCAAGGAATTAGGAGGTAAAGCTGTAGTTTCCCATCATTCGCTTCATTTTCGTTGCTTAAACCATTGAATCAGTGAACACTCATTGAATCATGGAGATGTCCAAATGAAATCCATGAAGAAATCCATGATTTCTGCTTGGTTAAATTAACGGTTAAATCAGTCAAAAAGCCAGTAAAAACCAGTTGGATCCCATATTTCTGCAGAAATCCATTCAAATCCCCAACCGCCAGGGAAGACCTTGAGCGCGAACGCGAGAGCTCCGCGGCCCAGAGTGGGATGCAGAGTGCAAACCTGGTATGGAGAGTATAGGGGAAGCAAATCTGCTGGATAAACGTAATATCTATATCTATATATTATATATACCCTCTGGTTATGACTAACATAGCCATGGTATAGATGGCCCATAAAAATAGATGGTTTACCTGTTAAAAACGGTGGATCTTTCCATGGCTATGTTAAATCACCAGATGGTACATGTAAATATATGTAAATATATGTAATCCTCCTCCGGGAATCCTCTATAAAATCAGGGACGCCAGGGTCCGTATAAACTGTTTTTTTTTTTTTATGTAAACATTTTGTTGTCAGAAAACATTGGGGTCCCTGACTTTTTGATTTTATAGACTGGTGCAAGTACAGGGTACCCCCCTCCCTTTTGATTTTATAGTGATTACTATGTTGGAAGTGGACTGAAGTGGACACGTTTCACTGGAGGTTGACTTTTTGATTTTATAGATCTAAAATTTGTGCTTGAGCTTTTTGATTTTATAGTGATAGTATTTGACAAGCAGGTTGGTTTGTGATGGTTTGCTGATGTTTGCATATGTTTGCTATATATGTTTGTCATTGTTTGTCTGATTTATATATATTTAATTATATTTATATAAGTTTATATGACTAATTGTCAATCGCACACCATTTCCATTTTGCTCAAAAACTAGCTTGGCCCAGGGGTAGGGTCAGGTGACTTCAACACCCTGCCGTGTCCCTATCGACAATTTTAATGTCAATGATGCTTGTGATTTCCAAAAAAAAACCAAACATGATGGAGAACCAGCAGATCAGGCGGAAAAAATGTTCCATCAGCTCAGCGGCACCGGTGTGCAATTGTGCGCAGTACCTTTGGATCCCCTTGGATATTTCTGCTATAAAATCAGGCACGCAAGCGTCCCCCATAATCAGAAAATTATAGCGGTCACCTGGTCCAAAAAGTGGTCACAAAACAAAATTCCAAAATTTCATGTTGTTTTTTGGGCTGTACACTTTGATTATAGAATAAAGTGATTGGTTGTGAACAAGGAATGCAATGGAAGAAATTTTGATTTTATAGTTGATCTATTCTTGACGCAACAGATTGGAGGAGGCTGTGTTTTTGATTTTATAGTGTTTTGTTTTGTGGAGTAACAATGGATGATTGTGTTGTTGTTTTTTGATTTTATAGGTTGTCTTTGGTGTTGTTTGATCGTGTTCAAATGTTTTTGATATTGTAGACTCAGTGTGACACTGTGGTGGTTGGTTGGCTCAAATTAAAGCCTGCAAGCTGACCAGGGGGTGCTGGTTAGCAAGGCAAACAATGTAAATCTATACAAATCCCATCAAATCACGGTCAATGATGCTTCAATGAATCATGCACACAACGTTAGAATACATTAGATAAATATCCTGGGGGTTCATGTAACATCCTGGCTGGCACTAACACGTCAGAACAATAATTGCCTGATTGTTTTGATATCCCCTCGGGTATTTCAGCTATAAAATCAGGCGCGCAAGCGTTCCCCATAATCATAAGAGTATTGCAATCACCTGGTCCAAAAAGTGGTCACAAAACACGTATTCAACATCTCATGTTTTTCGTGGGGGCTGTACACTTTGATTCTTTGATTTCATAGAATAGAACGATTGATTGCTTTAGTTTAAGCCAACAAACCAACACCGTGTCTATAATATCAAAAAGATTTGAAGACTATCAAATACTATCAAACAACACCAGAGGAAACCTATAAAATTAAAACAAAAAAATCATCCATTTGTTAGTCCAAAATAAACCCACTATAAAATCATAAGGCACAGCCTCCTCCAATCTGTTGCCCCCCAAAAAAGTCCCACTATAAAATCAAAACACACAGCCTCCTCCAATCTGTTACTTCAAAAAAAGATCCACTATAAAATCAACACTTTTGCCTTTGCATTCCTTGGTTAGCAAGGCAAGCAATGCAAATTACATCAAATCATGGCCCACTATCTAAAAAAAACAACATGTTCACCCTCTTTGTTGTTTGGCGTATGGTGTTTATGCTCTCTGCATACCCCTCTCTATTTCCTATATACATATATAATCAATATATATATATAAATGTATATATATTTAATGGTAGTACCCATGTATTGTTTGAAATGGAAATTTTAGTCAGATGAGGTCTGTGCACAAAGCGTCCAAAAAGAATACAAAAATAAAAACCTGATTTCATAGAAGGCCTTTCGTAAACCATTTGTAAGCCAACATGTGGCTTATGACCAATTCAGGGGGGCCCAGGCACCTGACCTTTACAGAGATGTTTTTTATTTTGGCATGGTTCTGATTTGTTGGCCCACTGATCCTGACTTAATAGAGGGAAGGTTTTTGAGATAAATTTGTTGTGTAACCGATCTCCGCATCCCGTTAACATCTTTATCAAGACCGACGGGGAATGGGTCTAACAAGCTGCCAATACAGCAGCTGACTAATGCGATAGTTATTGAGGTGATCCACATCTTAGAGATAGTGAGAATATAATCGATAGATAGATATGATAGAGAGAGCGAGGGAGAGAAAGAGAAACAGACAGATGGATAGATAGAGATGGATTCAAACTAGCTCTAGATGGTAACTAGCTCTAGATGGTTTCAGGTACCTCTTGGGAGCCCTTCCCCCCAAAAAAAACAACACATTATTTTTTTGTTGTTTTTTTAAAGGTTGTGCCTTTGAATGCGGCCGCTATAAAATCAAAAAGTTCCAGAAACTGGACTCTGTTCATATGTTTCCCGCCTCCTTGCCCTCTAACTCCAAAATGTGGTCAATACACGCCTCAAACATCTTTGCCACTGTCCATATCGTTAGGCACAGCAGGACTCCAAAATGCACAGTTCAGGTTTGAAGGACCCCCAAACAAAGATTTTTTTGATTTTATAGAGAGGTTTTGCTTGAGCACTGTGCGTGTTGACGTTGCTTTTCCATTCCCATAGCTTGAAATTGGGACGGATTGGGGATGATTCGGAAATCAGTGGGGGTACGTGCATGTACTGGGCTTCAATGTGGACCCATTGTCTTTATAAAATCAAAAAGATTCAAAAAGTTCCAGAAACTGGACTCTATTCATATGTTTCCCGCCTCCTTGAGCTCTAGACTCTAAACTCCAAAATTTTGTCAGTAAACATCCTTGCCCCTTTCCATATCGTGAGGCACAGCAGGACTCCAAAATGGACAGTTCAGGTTTGAAAGGACCCCCGGTAGCGACTAACTTGTCGATTTTATAGAGAGGTTGTGCTTGAGAACTGCGCGTGTTGACGTTGCCTTTCAGCAGCTTGAAATTGGGACGGATTGGGGATCATTCGGAAATCAGTAGGGGTACTTGGTGCATGTACTCGGCTTCAATATGGCCTCATTGCCTCTATAAAATCAAAAAGATTCAAAAAGTTCCAGAAAATGGACTCTTTACATATGTTTCCCACCTCCTGGCCCTCTAAACTCCAAAATTTGGTCAATACATGCCCCAAACATCCTTGCCACTTTCTATACCGCAAGGCGCCGCGGACCGCAGGACTCCAAAATGGACAGTTCAGGTTTGAAGGACACCCAAGTAGAGACTAATTTGTCGATTTTATAGAGAGTTTTTGCTTGAGCACTGCGCGTGTTCACGTTCCCTTTCCACAGATAGTTCAGAAATCATTGGGGGTACGTAGTGCGTGTGATCGGCGTCAATATGGGCCAAATCTCTCTCTCTCTCTCTCTCTTTAAAATTAAAAGTGTAACCTCCCGCCGCGCTAAATTCCAAAATTGGGTCATTACTCGCTTCCAACATCTTTATATAAAGCTTTCCATATAGTGAGGCACAACAGCACTCCGAAATGGATAACTGATAACTCATGTTTGAAGGACCCCCGAATAGGGACCAGTGACTAATTTTTCGATTTCATCTGGAAGTTTTGCTTCAACAATCCCGGTGCCAAAAAAGTGTCCCAAAATGGCAATTGTTTTCCAAGTTCTGGTGTTTGTTTTCATTTAATTGAACCTGATTCAGCAAACTATGGAAATTGATGGTATCCCAAGCCACAACCATCCCAAAAGAAACTTTTCTATAAAATCAAAGGCCCGGGTCCAGCTTGTATTGACATCTCTTTCAAATAGTTCCACTATAACTATAACATCAGAGACCAGGTACCCCAATAGTAAGGGTGCACATGTTTCAACAGACTTTGTAAAGCCACCATCTTGGAGATCCTGATTTTGTACTGGACCAGGTAGATGACCTTCAAGGAAAAAACCTGCACCCGGTATCTAGATTTTATAGGGAACTTTGGTGGTTACAAACAGGCATGTGTATTCATGCGGCAACTTTTTTGTTTCTTGATTTTATAGAGTCGTATTTCTTGCAATCTGA
This sequence comes from Cladocopium goreaui, assembly GCA_947184155.2. Taxonomy (NCBI): domain Eukaryota; class Dinophyceae; order Suessiales; family Symbiodiniaceae; genus Cladocopium; species Cladocopium goreaui. The sequence goes on along the minus strand of CAMXCT020001245.1, from coordinate 93,268 downwards.
TTTTTATCCTGGTTTTAGAAAGATTCCCAGAATGTACCCTTATAGTGGAAACCAGGTACCTCTATAAAATGGCGGTCTCTGGGAGACTCTTGAAACTCACAAGGGGATCTCTCTGCTATAAAATCATGGTTGGTAGCCCCCCAAAAAATACGGCTCACAATCTATGAGAGAGTTGCCATCAAAATGAGGTAACCCAGTCCTGAATTTTATAGTGATCTTTGGGATTCATGTTTTTTCTTTAAAAGGGAAAATTTTCAAGGCTGTGTCCTGATTTTTTAGGCATTTTGCAGTATAGGGGGGCAATCTATACTTGTTAGATTTTATAGCTTTGTACATCCCTGTGTAGGGCTGGACACTTTGATTTTATAGAAATGGCAGGGCTATCGGGGGGCTGCGCCGCGGCGCCCCACCAAATTATAGCTATAAAATCAGGAGCTCCAGGGGGATACCTTTGGTGAGGGACTCTTGAACTACATAGAACATCATAGAACATCATAGAACTAAGACATACTAAGACATAATAAGACTATAATATGGGAACGGATCTATAAATCAAAAAGTAAACGGACAACAATAACCACTATAAAATCAAAAGGTTGCAGTGCAACATTTGCATCTTCCGGATCCAGAAATTGACTCCTCAAAGTGGGGGTCATTGAACTTTTGATTTTATAGACCTGTTATGTTGCCTTAAAAGGCTGTCCAACGGTACGTTGGTGACCCTGATTTTATAGACAATCGTGTTTTTTGGGTGTTTCTTGTGGGTTTATATATTTTTTGATTTTATAGATCATTAATCATGGTGGTATGGGTGTTTTTTTGATTTTTTAGAGGTGCCCCGGGGGGGGGGGGCTGGGTACCACCGTTTTATGCACTATAAAATCAGGGTCTCCCACATACCCCCCACTTCCCGAAGGGGGATTATATGTAAATATATGTAAATATATGTAAATATATGTAAATATGTGTAAATATATGTAAGTATATCTACTGTATATAGGCTAGTCTGGATGTGAGAGACAATCGCCACTTTGGATAGATTGCATTTTTTTCCCCCCAGAAATGTGGGGGTGTACCCATTTTAGCTTTGCTTTCTGGGATGTCAACTTGAGATTTTGACAGCAGGATCAGAGCCAATCCAAGGAAGTCTCAGGCAGAGTTAGCTGGAGAATCGAAGTTTTGATAGTTCAATATCCACATTTGTCCTGCTCAAAGCCTCAGTTCAAGCTGAACATGTTTAATGTGGGACACCCAATTCATAAGCCATCCCAATATTACCATTCTTATGATTCAAACCAACCCCAAATGGTAGCTTTCAGGACAAAAGGCCCGGGAACGCGCAAGAGAAGCTGAACGGAATGACAGGCTGGAAGTGTTTAGCATTTCGTCCATTTCCATGTTGCACTTGACATCACTGTATGGGTTCTATACGTATTCTTGAACCATAGATGGTATATTTTATAGACTCGAATGAGGAATGATATCTCCAGAGTTCTCAGTGTCTTCTTCTCATCTTTTGGTTCACAGGAACAAAGTTGTCAATCCAATCCTGTTGAGCTGCATCGAGCGTTTCTTGTTGTTAATGCGTTTGACCTACCCGTTTCACCATGGAAATGCAAAGCTTGGTCGATTCCTCCAGTGACGAGGGAGACACAGAAGTGCAGATTCCAATTTGGATCCGCTACCCCGGCTGGACCAACCTGGTATTGGTGAATTTTTACTGTCTCTTCGGAGTGGCATTCTTGACCACCCAGCAAGATTGGCAACCTGCAACTGCCTTATACGTGGTGGTGCAGATTGTCACGACCATTGGTTATGGGGACATCACTGTTACTGATGAGGAGAAGATTTTTATGACTCTGTACGTACTTCTGGGCACTGTTTTGGTGGCCAAAGTTGTCAACGATGTGTCCGAGGCCGTTCCGGCCAAAATTCTGAAAATTCTCGCCCTACGAACGCATCTGAAGACCATGGTTTTATATGTTTTTGGCGAGTTTTTTTAAAACTTTTTTGCAACTTCTCAGGTTCATGCTTATTGTGTTCACTGTCCCAGGAATTGTTGGCCTCGGCCAATGCTGAGATCGATGCAAGCCTACACCGAGTGGAAAGGTTTTTGTCTGGCCGCGAAGTGAGGAAGGGATGTGGCCGATGGCATCGCTTGATCAGCGCCACGATGATTTTCCTGTTCTTCGTCTTGCTGTGGGTCCCTGGTGGTTTCAGCCAT
>CAMXCT020001245.1:63544-86044 GCA_947184155.2 Cladocopium goreaui | reverse complement strand
AATCTTCATTTTTGAGACATCAAAAATCCCATCAAAAATCCTAGATCTCCATCGCCAAATCCCCTGATCTTTGGATTTTGAGGTGATGCCATGATGTCTTCGGCCATGACGACCATGCCATCCATGCCGATTCTGACCATGACCCTGCCCAATGGGCAGCAGGCACAAGCGGATGGATGCGGAGGGCTCTGTGGATCAACCAATCTCTACCTGGAGAAAGTGGAATTCGACTGGTGATTTGTTTTTTTTTCTAGTGATTGATGGGGATTCATAGTGATTTTTCTAGCGATTAATGGTGTTTCATAGTGATGACTACTTGCCGGTGGTTAGGAGGGAGCCAAGGGGAATTCATATTCCCATATATTCCCTATTAAAAGATTGGAGCCAACGAGCTACTCGTACCAAATCATAGAGATTCCAGAGAAGCATCATCTCTCAGGTCAGTTCTCATTTTCACTTTAGTTTCAGGTTGAGTTTTGAATTTCAAAGAAAGAGAGCATCGTTCTTCCAGCCTCACCAATTTGGTGGTTTGCATCATGGTTTCCGGTTCAGATTTCCCCTCGAACCAACCCATTGATCAAATATTTCCGTTTTTGGAGAGTTACGGTAAGAACCCATTCAAACAACCATCAATTAATCAAATACCAAAAATCAATCCAACTTTCGATTGTAAAACATAGTTAGACCCCATCCTTTAGGTGTTGTATACTATGGTGTAGTGTTCTTTCAAACATAGTTAACCATAGTTAGACATATTTAAACATAGTTAACCATAGTGAAAAGCCCATTTTTCAGGCCCATGAATTTTTCAGCCTCCCAGTTGCCATGCCAGCCATGCCAGGTGCATCCCGCTGTGGAAGCTCTGATCATCCGCTTCGGCCTGGATGCGCAGTGCGCGCAGCAACTGCGCCAGCTTCCCCTGCAACTGCAGGTCATCGGGTCGGGTAACTGAGATAAGAATCCCGCTTAAAAAGAGATAGACCAGTTGTAAAAATTCACCACTATTTGATGGGAGATTTTGCGGGATTGTTCTGAATCTTGCATCTTTTTTGGGAGCTGCTGTATATTATGTTGTAATCATGTGGGGATGGTGGCAAAATTGATCGGACACCCAAAACCCATGGCTTGATGTCCGAATTGAACAGACCCTGCTGTAATTGAACATAGCCATGGAACATCATATGTTCTTAAAACATTATCTAATTACGGCAAATCATCTATGTATGTATATATATATATATAGATATTAAGCGTCCATTCGATTGGATTAACCATCTATGACTGCTCATTACAATATAGAATCACCACATATACATATATACATACATACATACATACATACATACATACATACATACATACATACATACATACATACATACATACATACATACATACATACATACATGTATACATGGATACATGTATACATGTATACATGTATATATATATATATATACATACACACACATATATATAATTATATATATAATATATACATATATTATACATAATAATATATAATATACATATAATTATATATATATATACACATACACATACACACATCCCAATTATGGTGAATCCAACCCGGTTCCCACAGAAGTGCCACCAGGCCGTCGCCGCCGAACTGCCGGTGCATGAAGCTCGAAACCCTTCGGCCTTTGTCATGGCACGGAGGGATGATGGGATGGGCACTGGAAGAAATGGAATCAGTAGCTAAGTGGCTATGGATCAATACCTATAGATACAGTAAAAATAAGGGGATGAACATCCATAAATCCCAGCTATTTTGATGTGAACTACAGGGCTACATGGTTTTGACCCATTCCCAAGTAGTAAGTGATTGGTGAATAAATGAGTGAAATTAACACAAAATTGAGGTGACTTGTAGAATTCGGTCCACGATGCACTATGTTGATTTGTACTGTGCTGGTACAGCATATTTTCGACAGTGGCTTCACAGAATTGAGTAAACATGACATGTCTGATTGCTGGAATCCCCTCAGCTGTTGAATTGGATCCTCCAAATGGGAATCTGCAAGGCTCAGTTGCAGTTGCCCCGCTTCAAGCAAGCCGCCAAAGCAATGATGCAGAGGACGCAGGAAGCCAAGATGATCGTCACGGATGGACACCTTGAAACCCATAGGGTTTAATAAAGTTTAATGCATGACACCAAGGTGAACATCCCGGCTGAGTCTGGTGCCGGGATTGGAGTCGAAGCCCCGTGTGGTCTCAAAACAATGGCGTTGCGGCGGTGTGTTTTGTTGGATGGTTCGATGGAGTTTGATGGATGGGTGGATGATGGGTGGATGGTAGGTGGGTGACTTGGGGTGACTTGACAGATTTTGACTTCTGCTTTTGTGAGGGCATATGACTCCCCACCAAGCTGCTAGCGGCACTGGAAAAGGGGAGATTCACTACGCGCCACCTGTTGTGGCTCAAATCTGCTGTGCGAAAGCGATGAGTGAGGCCAGGTGATCCGGGCCCTCTGAAAGATTTAGCCCGGAGAGTGTCATAAAACATGGTAAAGCCATGGTAAAGCCACTGATTAATGATCCATACCCCTTGGATCTCGTTTATATCATTTAGTTTTCTAAATGATAAAGAAAACTCTAAACAGGTTACGGGTCATGATTGGGTCTGCCACATGAATTCGGCTGCCTGGTTGATTGGAATTGTGAGGACCCGTTGACAAGCCTTGGGAGTCCCATCACCGTGTATGGGTCTGAACCAAGCTTTGCAGGCTCGCAATGGAGAGCCAACCACTGACAGGTGTCGTGCTGATTTTTTGGGGATGGCTCCAGGATTTTTTGTTGGAGGGTTTTTAAACAGATCGAACCATCGAAATTGCAGGATTTTTTCGGGTTTAGGGTTACCTATAGTTACCTCATCAATTCTGTGTTTTCAACTCTTGCTATCCATGTGGGGCTTGCAAAGTTAATCCCCCAGGGACTTGGATGGTAAAATCCAAGCCGTAGCCAGAAAGACGTCAAAGCCCTGTGTTGCCTGTTCATGAAAGGGGCCAACTACAGTATCTGAATCTAGTATGATACTTAACCATTGTATTATGTATATAATATAATATGTATTGTGTGTATATATATATATAATTATATTGTATGTATATATATATATATGCATAGTGTGTATATATATAGTATACACATTATGCTTACACATATTATACCTGCTCTGGTTTTCCTAAACTCCAGAATTGTCCTCCGTACTTCCATCAAAAGTATTCCTTCTCCGCTCACCGCCAGCCCGCCGGCTTAGCTGGGCTGACCAGGCAGGGACGGGTTCACTGAAATGGTTGGTTTCCAACCAGGCTGACATCGATCTTTAATGTTGACAAATACCGACAAGATAATAGGGATATATATATATATAAACTTAACCAACCAGGTAACCATGTACGGTATGGAACATAATTGGAGTTATCTGAATATGATGGATGGGATATATAACCAAGCCCAACCATTCATGCCGATTCAATGGGATTCCCAGTCCCCAGTCCCCTCCAATTCGCCGACACTTGGCGAATCGCTCAGAATGCGGCTCCACTCGCCTCCGACATTGTAGAGGCCATCTGTTGATGCGAAATCTGTAAGCTTTCGCACCTTGGGACCTGGAACAACTGGAACCGGTGACAAGTTGATGGACACCTTTTACATCCTCGATTATACTGGCGCGTTTTTGCTGGCTTACTCTATGACTTGACCCATTTATATGTGAATGTTATGTCCTTGTTATGTCCTTGTTATGTCCTTGTACCTGTACAGTTCACTCCATGCCCAGAGATCTTTGGAACAAGGTTCCCTCAGAACAGGGAAGAACTGGACACCCTCCAGGGTTTCAAGATGGAGACTCCACTGCCGATGTTGCTTGAGAAGTGATTGTTTGGTGGTGCTGTGGTATGCCAAACAAGGACTGCATCAGACTTGTGACGTTTTAAACTCCCGAGCGGTTTCCGGTTTTCCCCGGGTTGAGGCTTTCCTGTCCCCTTTTCCCTGGGAACCATCTGCCGACCCAGCCTCCTCCTGAACCTCATCATGATGAAGATGATGATGACGACGACAGGCCATTGGAACTATGAAATAATATGAATGAACGGTTTTTGTGAAACACGGAAAAGCTCTTGTTGCTTGCGGAAATGCTGCCTCAGACCTAGTTTTCAAGACAGAGCTGATCAGGATCAGGCTGTACTTCAACCATGGATGATTTCTTGTCTGGGATTTTACTGCGTTCGTCGGAGATCACAAGCCCAGGTTCAGTTGTTTTGTGAAGGGCAAAGAACAACTAGACAGGCAGAAAATTTCCATCTAGATGGGTTTTATTTGAGCAGTGGTAAGAGTTTTTGTTCTTACTTTCCCATGTTTATACCCAATCGCACTGTTATCAGCAACAGCTTGACATGGTCACGTGGTGTGCTAGGCCCAATGCCACTGCACCCGAGGATCAGTCATTATTAGGGTATTGGGTGTTGGTCAAAATTCTACCACCAAATAATGATTGATCATGATCTAAACATATCGAATGCCATTATTTGGTCATTGACCTAAAATGCATGGTTAAGTCTCTAGATGAGATGTCTCTTGCGGGTCCCTTGGTGCCCCACCTTCTTCGTTTCAGGCCTGGCGTTCGGACGCTCGAGATGGGGCTGCTAATGCAAGGGTCGACCACTGAGCATAGTGGGCTGCTTGTGGACGCTCCCGAGCGACTTTTTGTTTGGGAAACCAGCCATGAGTTTTTGACGAAATTGGAGGAGGTGGCCCAGCCGGACCGCGACTGCCATGGAAATAGGGACCAAGGGTCAACCGACAATTCATTACCTGGTTGGGGAGGATGATCCCATAGCCCCAGCCATTTTTTTCAGGGTACCACCAGACCCAGCCACTCGTGGGACAACTACCCTTGAGGTTCCATTATAGAGCAGCTGTCGAGTTACCATCCAATGGACAACTCGTAGAGGCGCCTTGAGTGGTTGGATAGGAATCCCTTCTACTTGAGATAGCATGGGAAAAACAACGTGCTTCTTGCGCTGCTGGATGAGAGCTGCAGATTTTCCTAAAGGTTGGTTTGGCACTTGTTGTTTTTTGCTGTTTTAGTATTATTAATATTATTAATTAATCTATTTTTTCAGGCTTTGATTAAACAATTGAAATAATTGGGTTCATAAAATCATGAATTCCCAGACTTCCAAACCACCAACCCAAACCGCCATGCAAGCATAAGTTGAGGGATCGTGCCAATGAGAAACTCCTTTGCAAAGATGTGTAGCTCAGATTCTAGCCGCAGTAATCATATTGAAATATAGTTGAGGTGTTTCCCCCTGATCCTTCACAATTCTGCAACCAAGACATGACACCTGGTGCCGCAGGTGGTTGGACCTTTGCCCGATGGCATTGATATCCTGGTGCCGGATCCAGAGGGATCCTGGGGGATCCTCGGGGACTCTACTTTTGGTGGCAGTGAAGGCCATGAACTCTCCCAAGTCAAGAGAAAAAACATCTTATAAAATATATGTAAAATATATAGGTGATTTCTCAACCTGGTCGCCCCCAGGGGCCCCAAAATCTGTGGCAAACTCGGTTTCCCTGAAAGCTGGAAAGGTCAAGGATGAGGGCAGTCCTGAGCATCCAGCGGCTCTGTGGTACGCAGGGGAGACAGGGGGAGAGGGGCAGGGATAGTCCAAAGCTGGTGAAGTGCAATTTTTTTGGGGTAGGTTGTGATGGGCATGATATCATTAGAAAAAAGGTGTCAGTTCAGTTTTTAAACAGGTTTCAGATAAGTTGGATACGTTTTAAAGGTGAAACAAAAGAGACATTTGGTGTTGGGTGTTTGCTAAGCCCTTGCGAGGGGTTGAGATTCATATCTCGTGTCTTGTTTTCTTCAGAAACTCCCATGAAACAACACATGGCTATCATAGATATATACTATGCATTTGGGTATGGGTCAAGTTGGGTACCCCAGCAACTGGATGGTTGACACTAAGCCAGGTTTATCATCTTAAGAACCCCATCTAAAGTGCAATGTTTATCCCTTAAGAACCATGAAGAGACCAGAAAACTCTGCGCAAAGATACTCGATTTCACAGACCTACAGTCTAATTACTCCAGAGTTATCCCAAGATTCCTATAATTATCCCCAAACTTACCTTTAACTAGCCCAAGTTTTGCCATGAATTCTCCCCCAAAACACATCTCCAAGTTTCGGCCGAAAATCGGTGGCAGCCAGGATAGAAGCCGAGCTAAAGCAGCTTGGACTCTTTCATCACGGCCGGATAGCCCCAGATCCCCCAGCTGGAGGGAGCGGCCATGGGGCTAACTGGCCAACCCAAATAGCTGGATGTAAACCAGCTGGGATTTTGAGGTGTTGATCCCCAAAATCATTGATGTCCTACAAGTGGAAGGGAAAATTGTTGGTTTGAAACCTACATTTTAATGGCAAATTTCTGAAGTTCCTCTTATTTTTCTCTAATTCGGAGGCTATACCCCCATAACGAAACAGGGGACTTCATGGGCTTAATCCTCGAACATGGCAGGAAAACCAGAAATGATGCCTCACAAAGAATTCTTCACTGGCTGAAATCCGACCATCGTGTTTTGGTTTCAGGGTTTGGTTACATCCTGACCAAAGATCGAATGGAACCTCCCACGGACCCCCTAGGACTCAAATGTATGACCCAATTTTCCTAGGGTCATTTTCCTTGGCCACTGGTGGCTATAAGCTAATCATAAGCCAATCTCTGTTTGGCCATCCGCCTGCTGCGGGTGCCCAACCAGAAAGCTCCAAGGCTTTCTCGTGAGAATCACGGGTGGCGAATTCGAAGAAGTTGTCGTCAACCTGAAGGCCGGTCATAAACTGCAGTTTGGTTTGGGGGTTTCCAAATTCTGAGACAACTCCATACTTATTATAGTATATTATAGTGGGAAATGACATTTAGCTGAAGCTGAAAAAGTGGTTTTTGCTTGTGCTGAACTTAAATTCACCCCAAAAAGAGGATTGACCGTGGCTTCCAGCCTGAACATGTTGGATGGTGGTTCCTGCAATGGATATCGCCTCATTCAATGATGGTGTCTACGCATCCCAGTTGCAAATGATTAAACAAAGGATCAACAACGGGTGTACCCCACACATACCCCCATCAACTCATCTAATTATCCTGAAACAACCTTTGTTGTGAAAGCAACACTTCCAAAAAAGACTTGGAGATCTTGCAATAGTTGCATTTTGATCTACTTATACCCCAATCATAACCTATACCAGAGTTATACCGCATTTATACCCTAGTTATACCCCAGCTATCACGCAGTTCCATTTGTCTTGGAGTATACCCTCTGATAATTTAACAGTTTGCTATGGCTTCCACAGCAAACTTAGGGTACGTTCCACTAATAAGTGGGTTAGATTTCACCATAGTTGTAGGAATTATATGATTTATCCCAAGTTATGGAGGTTTAAATTCCATAGTTATAACCATTATCAACCATCATTGACCATTATTAGCCATCATCAACCATCATTGACCATTATTAGCCATTATCAACCATTAATAACCACTATCGACCACTATGAAAACCTCTATTAACCACGATTTTTCCCTCAGTTATACCCCAGGGATCCCCACATCCATCGCTTCGATCCACCAAGGCCTGCGTGATGGGTCCTAGAGAAGGACGGCCGTCGAGGCGTTTTTTTTGGTTCGGATCTTGGGGATTGGATATGTGATGGGAAAAAAATGGCTATGGATCAATACCTATAAAAATACAATTTTTAGGGGAATGAACATCCATAAATCCCAGCTATTTTGATGTGAACAGAAGGGGTACAAGGCTTTGACACACTGCCAAATCAAGAAGTCAATCTGGGGGCGGATTTGAAACAATGATTTAAATACATTGATATCATATAAATGTATGATAAACCAGGTTTCAACATGATTTCTCCGAGCAAATGATTTCTTAAACTTGCCAGCATTCCATTTGATGTTGCAAGGTCTACGGGACTGACGACTGCTAACTCACATCCAAATTTCCCAGCGAAATAACATCACTTGGAGAATGGGGTCATCATCCAAAGCCTTTTTTTTTTGGCTTGAATTGGGTATTTGGTCTTGTCGGAAAATGAGAGTGTACGCAATTCATTTGGAAAATGACACAACTGACTATAATCAATGGATTTAGGGATACCCTATAGACAGACCCATTTGAACAGTTCGGAGATCTCCGCCGCCGCAGGGTTCACGAGAACGTTGAGCTCATAAGAGCACTGGCGCCGCAGGACGATCGGAGTGAGGAACGGAGGGCATTGGATTTTTTGAGGTTTTTCTTCTACACCAAAATCCTGAGGAAATGGCATGGGATAGTACCAACCGGAGGACTTGGTGTCTGCAAAATCGGCTCAAGCCATACTTGGGGGAATTGGCGGATGGCCTTGATCAGATGGTGATCCATCAAGTGATGCCACCTGATTTTAGGAGCTTCATCAATTAGACCAATTCATATTGTTTCACTCACTATATCGTACCCTAACCCTCTGAGCTCAATCCAGCCAGACCCATGATGGCTGTAGAGTGATTACCTTTCACTCCAAACACTTAAGGCAAGAAGGCTTGTGACATAGTCCAAAAAGATCAATTCCAGCTACAGAGCTGCATGATGTTTTGGAGATGGCGAGCAGATCGCGCTCTTCTGATGCTTCCATTGGTCTTCTCTCCAACTTTTCTCTCCCCGGTCCTTCGAAGTCTACCCAGTGGCCTGGGATGTCCGATGCGTTCGGTGCGTTGTGCGGCGTCCAAACGCCAAGTGCTTCACGATCGTCATGTGCTGACGTGGAACGAACTGCTTCTGCGTATTGACCGGGACCAAATCCATTCGATGCTGATTTTGTGTGGCACAACAGCCGGGAATTTGGGCGCCATTCTGAGATCCAGCACCTTGCTGGATATCTCAGCTGTATGCATTTTGGATGAGTCAGGCCCGTCAAAGGCGACCTTGGATAAGGCCTTTCGATTTTCCATGTTGGAACAGAAGAGTCATTGGGATACCCTGGTGGTACCCGGACCGGATACTCAAGAGGAGACCAAGTTCTTGTCGGACTTGAAGGAGAGAGGAGTGAAGTTGGTAGGAATGGTGGCAGCTGGGGCTGCCAATGGTGCATCTTGTGACTTGTGTGATTTGGATCTTTCGACCCAAAGGCCGGTGGCCTTTATCTTTGGTGCTGATGAAGAAGATGGCTTGGCCTTTACCAAAGAAACTGGGCTGAAGTCAAAGGCATTGTTGCAAAGATCAGACCCTGTCTATCTATAATTTTCTAGCACTTTTCTTTAGTCTCCAATTTTTTCGGTGTCTTTTGAGGTGTCTCCCCATTTTTGAATCCATTCAGTGTTGACCGCTGGTCTGAGGAGATCGAGGTTCAAGACCTGGACGTGTTGGCCAGCGTCTCCATGAAGGACTTCGGCCGTGCGACAGCAACGCCGGACACGTTGAACCTCTCGGCCACGGCGGCCATTGTGGCCTACGAACGGCAGCGGCAGCGGTGCCAGCAGCGGTGGTGGCAGGAGCTGAAGAAATGGATGAAAAACTGGGGGAAATGGTGGGATTTGAAAGTTGCCAGGTGAGATTGATGTGGTTTTAACACCCAATGATACGCCTTAGATTTCTGCAAATACCGGATATATTCATGGCTGATTGGCTGATGGATCAACAGAGCTGCGGTTTCACCAAGCAAAAAACCAACAGCATATCACTTCATATCAGTGTGGATGTAACCATCATTAACCATCATTAAACCCATAATAAATCCATCATTACCCTCTGGTAATTTAACGTAGCTATTGAAAATGGCCATTTATAGTGAAATTTCCCATAAAAAATGGTGATTTTCCATAGTTACGTTAGTTTACCAGAGGGTAACCATCATTAACCACCCTGATGATTTTTGTAGTCCTGGTACTGTCCTCAGAGGTGGATTCAAATAACCACCTGATGCCACCTGGATTGGAAAATCCGGCTTTCGGGATGTGTTTTTGGATCCCAAGATGGGGGTTCCCAGTTTTGTTCCACAAACAAACATGCCATTTAGTAGACAATCATCTATATCTATATCTATATCTATATTTATATCTATATCTATATCTATATATTATATATCTATATATGTATATGTATATGTATGTGTATATGTATATGAATCAGATGTCCATTCATACCGTTGGGGATCAGTTGAAACCTATGAGATCATATTTGGCGCTTTGAACATCCATAATTCTCAGCTACTGATGTTCATGATGCTCGCCATTTTGGGCAGGATGTTCAAGACAGCACCGAGGGAAGCGCCTTCAAAAAGGCAGCGATGCTCTTGGCCCCTTGGCGGCACATTTGGGCCACCAACACCTGCAGTTCTTTTTTTTCCATCAGATGTGACCTGCTGAAGCTACTGGAAATCACCATTCTGTTGGAGTCACCCATTGCTTGGGTAGATTTTTTTAACTGCCAGTCAAGTTCTCGGGTGAAGAATGGGAGAACGAAGATCACATCGGCTGTGCCTGGAGTTCAGCCTTGTCGGCCAAGGCTGAAGATGAAGATGAAGATGGGTGAGGATTGGGGACATCTGTGTGACACAAAAGAGCTGGCAGCCTAATTTTTTTGGAGCACTGTTTGCAACACTGTCAGCACGAATGATCTGGGAACATGAAAAGACAGAATTCAGGTAAGGCGACCCAGACTGTGGAACAGCAACAAACACTTGGCAAAGTTGCAGGGACAGTAACAAAGTGGATGTAATCAATCGCTACACGGCATCGGCTAACCCAACGTATCTGGCTTTCCGAAATGGTCTGATCAGTTTCCTGCGCAGGAGTCGATTCGGAATCGCCTCACCTGTAGGACGTGCAGCCACTTGGTGCCTGGTAGTTTGGGGCCCTCACGATCAATGAGTCTACAAAGGAGTTTATTAAATTTAAGTCCTTCAAAATGGCAGATTCATTCTACGTTTGTTGTTTTATTGAAGCGGTCATAACTTAGTTGCTGCTTAGACCAAGTGGTGAGCGATCTGCACGCATGTGCGGATGAAGTGGTACGCGTTTTGTTGGCTGAATTTCAGCTGCCAATAGATGTCTCACAGATACCATGTCGGCCGTGGCGGTCCGCCGGTGTTAGTGGGGGAGTTGTGTGCTGATGGCGACATTTCGAAATGTGCTCCGGCATAATGATATGATATGTCGAAAGTGAAAAACACGTGTATAGTAGTACATACCCTCTGGTAAACTAACATAGCTATGGAAAATCACCATTTTTTATGGGAAAAGCAACTATTTCTATGGCCATTTTCAATAGCTATTTTGACATAACCAGAGGGTACATATTTTCGACACTCACACGGCTAGTTTTACAAAACGGCGTGGCTATCATATCAAGCTATCACCACTGACACCGGAGATCACCAAGTAGGATCTCTTTTCTTCGTGTCAGACGCTTTCCTATTCCTTTTCATATTCCAAAATGAACTCGAAAAGCTACTCTACAACCGTCTGGAATCAGAGTTTTTTGTAAGTGTTTGGTTGCAATTTGGCAATGGCTCAACATTTTCAAAGTGGGTGAAATCACGAAACAGGCCCATTGTTCGTCCGTCGGGATTCCCTTTTTGGAGCCGAACACTCATTTTGATCCGAACGAAACTGCTGTGTCGAGCGAAGAAGAGTGACCAGTGCTTGTGGTGTTTATCGACAATGGCAGAGTGCAGGACCAGGCCAAGACAAACTCAACACTCTACAGAGCTTCCTACAATGGGATGGATAAGAGTGATTATAGTGATTGGATGGGTCAAAACCTATGGGACCTATGATACCCATTCCCAAACGAAGGTATGGTTATACTGCTCTTGTACCATATCGAGAACCATTTGCACCCCCCCCAAAAGGTGTGTCCACCACTGCAGAAGCGACATTTCTGTAGATACAGTTCGATTTTCGAGAAAATGAAACCCTTTTGATACAAAAGAAGCCTTTTCAATCCTTTTCACTTCAACCTTTCCACACCTTTTTAACCTTCTTCCTAGAATTGGTTGAAGGGTCACTTTTTAGGAACTGCCTTTTTTGCATGACGGTATTGGATCAGGTTTTCCATGGTTTTCCCACCTTTGCATCATGCAGGGCGCTGAAAACTTCAGGAGTGACACCAATTCGCAGGTCCTGCGCCCGCGGATGAGCTTAGCGGTGCTTAGTGCCCAGCGATGCTCACATGAATCCGCGGCCCGCAAAGCGCTGCGCGCGTTGGCGTCATGCGAAGCATGCGAAGGCAGTCCTGGATTTCCCAGGGTCATGATATATGACGAATGTATACAGCATGTATACAGCATGTATACAGTATGTATATGCAGATGTATAACATAGTACATGATATAGGTGATATATACGTATATATATATGATATATATATATATATGATATATATATATGATATATATATATATATTATGATATATATAATGTTGACGAACACCACAACCAACGAACACCCCAGTCGTTACGCCATACCTTTAGACTGTTTGAAGATCCACAGGTCCGCCTGGCTTTGACGAGGCACGACCAGCCCGCGTCGCGGTCACGTCATGGCGTCGCGATCGAGAAATATGCGCGCCCCGGTGGTGGAGGGATTTCGTCATTTCTACGGGAATTAAAATGGGGATTTAACCAAGACAAATAGTAATTTAATGGGATTTACTAGAATCAAATGGGGACTTTATTGTGATTTTTGATGGGATGTAGTCGGATATAGGATATATGATATAATAGGATGTCACCAAGCTTTCACGGTGATTCAATGGGGGTCAATGGGTATATACTGTGGGGTATATGTAATGGGATATACAACCAACTTTTTGATGATTTTGGGTTTCTCTGAAACCGAAACTGGGGTATAATTACAAAAAGGCAGTTTTACAGGGAATAAAACATGATGATTTGACTATCACAAATTCATGATCGGTTGATGACCGTTACCATTGTACAGGGATGCAATGGGAATCTAATTGGAATACATCAGGTGTTGTATACAGTATACGCAACAAAAGGATAGCAGTTGTTCTAAAGTTGCAGTTTTCTTGATCCAGGTGCGGTGCTTGCTGAATAAGCAGTTCTGGAAGAAACTTGCCAACCTGAACTGCTCCGAATTTCAGGTCAACACCAGATGGATTCCATTGATGGATTTTGACATCACCCAGATGGTCGAATCTCTCCTGCAGCCATTGTTCATGAATTTCCCATGCACGATCCATTTTTTAAGATGCAGCCAATGCAGCCAGAGAAGTGGACAACGAACACAGCCGTGGTTGATTTTCGCCGCCATTGGAAGCAACCACCAAAAACACGATCATCAACGACAAATGCATCATATATGTATCATCAATGACAGTTTTTCACAGCTTGTTTGTAAAAATCAATGACCAGATACACCATGCTTCACAGCTACTGATCTGTGGTGATGGTTGGAGACCCAGGAGTTGAACGACAACGCTGTTTAGACAACTTGGGACCCAGTGATGCAGGTTTTGGCCCGACATTTATCACGTTAGAGCTATGTATATATCTATATATACATAATTCAGAGTCGTGAGAGCATATATATATATAGATAGATAGATAGATAGATAGATAGGTAGATAGATAGATAGATACATATTATATTAATTCTCTTAAGCCAATTCGATCCAATTTTGTGGTATAGCCACCTTCTTTTGGCTGGGGTCTTTGTGTGGTGATCCCTGCTCATATATATATATAGACACACACTCACACACACATTATGGGATGTAGAATAGAACCACATCATTTCTTGGTAGTTGAATGCCCGATTGGTCCTCGCCTCCCTTCCCTTGGACCTTAGTTCCCGTTCACCCGGTTCAAAGGCGGCCGTGCTACGTCCTGCGCCCGCACCGCTGGCCTTCAGACCCGTGAGCGGTCTGCCGGTGCGACGACCAGGCGGTGAAAACATGGAGGGTTTTCCCATGGAGTTTTTGGATGTTTTGATGACCCAAAAAGTGATAGCACACGTTTGAATTGCGAAAATGAGATTGTAATTGCGACAGACTTATCTAGCGACAACTTCCAAAGCACCTAATTAATTGCCAAACAAAGAATGCATATTTGCGAAAGAAAAACAATGCAAGATGCCTATATATAATTCTATAAATATAATTATATATAAGTATATAATTATATATAATTACAATAATTAATTATATTTAATATGTATATATATATAATATACATATATTACATGTATATACATATGTATAATAGCCTTAGGCATCCCCTCTAGCCTTCCCTCTGGTTCCAATTAGAATTCCCGTCTAGTGGTCTAGTGCTAGACGGGGGTTCAGGATGCATCCTAGATGGGAAGCACGAGGATTCTAATTGGACATTTTAGTTGGAAGAGGTCAGACAGGAAGGCCGGACGGCCAGACGGGATTACTATGCTTTATGATTCCTTTACGCAACAAGAATGCATGACTTTCAGATGTTCCATTTCCATTGCCACAGTTTTTTTTTTTCCGCAGTTAACACCATTTTTTCCCAATTCCGTTTTTTTTTTCAATTAAACAATCACGTTTTTTTCGCACTTAAAACGTATTCTGCAAAAGTGGGGTTTGTTTAGTTTTTGTGATTTTTATTGGATGTTATATGAAGTTCTATGCTTTATATTTTTCAGATGTTTGATATGATAGCCCAGGAATCACTATCATCTCCTGCTATTTTGAAGCCGGAGATGCTTATGTCTAGACTTGCGCAAAATAGGCCTCAGAGTGTGTCTTCCTGGGGACAGCTAAGTACTACAAATTCTATGTGGAAATGATTCTCAGACATTCTAATCTTTGTACAATATATGTAAATCACAATCTCTGATATCATTCAAATGTCGATTCTCTTGCACACAGACACACATAAGACGCACATGTATATATATATATATATCCATATTCCTGTACACATGTATCTGCCACATACACATCATCCAACCCCCGAAAAATGCCCCCGGTCCCATTGAGGCTCCGTGTCCTCGGGAAGTCCTCCACCGATACATCCCGTGGTGAGGCAGCCTCTGCATGGCTCCATTGGTATTTTGTGGGATCTGCGGATATGATGTGATATTATCTCATATCACTTGCAGATATCATAAATATCATTAAAACATCATGAACATGTCATGAACATATCATGAATATATGAGGAATATATCATGAATATATCATGAATATATCATGAACATATCACTAAATTACAACCAACAAATAGCAAAGACTGGCCATTTTTCCTGGGTTTTTCCCACGACTTCCGGCAGGATGCTACCACCCTCCGGGGCGAGCACGCCGGCGCCGGAGGAGACCTGTCCGAGCTGTGGGAATGCGCCGGCCTCAGATGTCATGCCTGAAAATGTGGACCTCATGAAATTTGAGTGGAACATAGAACTTCATTTGTCCCAAAACACCAAGGTTTTTTGAAAAAACACATTTTTAGACGCACAAAAAGGCACTGTTTGAGGCTTGAAACCACAGATTCTCGCATATTCTTGTTGATATTTTCCAGTTTTTTGCTGCTGTAGATGATTATTGGTGATAAACTGTTCATTTTGGAATGAACAGATGTAATTAGGCACTTCAAGATGGTTGAATGGAAAATTGTCAGGAAAACATGGTCTCAATATGAAATATTAATATGAAACTTCCGAAATTTGGTCCCTCGAACTGATTCTGGGTCATCAACATTGAATCAAATTCAAGACAATTGATGCCGGAAACCGGGCAATAGACCTATGTTCCTGGATTTTTGAAAGCGCTCGAATGGCAAAACGAGGTACAGTCTATGCTTCGGTTGAACAAGAACAAGAGTGGTTAATGTATAGTAACATTGTTATTTTTCAATGCTAAACAAGTTCAGAACATTTTTTTAGAGATAGGTTGAGACTCCAACGAGTATCACAAGTTCATGACAAAGTGCGAAAGGGAAACTCCCAAGCCCCGCAACCTGTGACGGAGGCCTTTATGCCCGATGCCATCTTCTGTCGCTACTGTGGACAGAAGAGGGAGGCGGTCCACCATTGTCCACCTGTTGAGTCCATTTCTTTTTCAAACCGTCCTGGTTTGGTGCAGCTTTTGATCCGAAAAGAAGACCAGAACTTTGAGTTGTTGTCTCAATCTGAGGATTTTTAGAATGAGATGCTACGCTGCTACGCCTCTGTTTTCTTTGAAGTTCACCGCAACACAGGTGGAAACTCAGTCGGTGCAGTCCATCAACTACAACTCACTCTTTTCAGGAGCCACGGTTTTTTTTGGGTCTTTGCCAGGTATCCTTGGGGTATGGCCATTGCCAGGTGAGATTTCTTGATGCTTCCTGAAGGGAAAAAAAGCCACACCGTGTGGACGACCCGATCCAGGTACCAGGTCCATCGAAGTTTCTGATCGTTTTCCCGACCACAAAAAGCACAGACAAACCATTCCCAGACAATCCCAGTACAATAAAAACACCAATAATGTGATGTATATGATCTGTATATGCATATATCTCATTGTGCACGCACCATATCCCCATGAACCATCCCATTGACTTGGTCGAGTTCTCCTCTTTTTCTTGAAAAGGCCCCATGAGCCCCAGCGATGGCGTCAACGTTGCTCAGCTTTCCGGACTCGGCCTGGGCAGACGAATAGCTCACAATTGGAGATGGTTTGTGATAGCGAAGGTGAACTATATAACTTGGGTACGGTTGACATGGTTTCTGACTACAGTCGCCTTAACACTTTAGTGACTTTAGTGCAGACATGAGCCGTTTGATAGCTCAAGCTGTATGTGTTGACTCTGAAACTGAGGCCGCTTTCGACGGCGAGGTGGCCCCAGCACTGTACGGTGTTGGATTTTCAGGTGCCCACGGGGTGACGTTCCGCTGTGACCTGCGCAGACCATGTGGCCATCCCGTGGCCTTTGGACTTCCCAATCCAGGTGAGAGCTGGATACTGAAAATTGTAAACCATATGGCTATGGATCAATACCTATAGATACCATTTTTAGTGGGATGAACATCCATTTACCAGCTATTTTGATGTGAACTACAGGGGTACAAGGTTTTGACACACTGCCATATGTAGGAACAAAAACGGCCACAGGCCTTGATTTTCTCTGCAACTTCTTGAAGCAGGCAGCGTTGCCCCTGCGTCTTCTCCAGCGGAGGCAAATCTGTGGGATATCGATTCACAACACCATGGATTTTTGGGTTTGAACATGGGGATCATCATGGCCGCGATCTTGGGGTATTTTCAGACAATCCTGGATGACAACTCTATTGTATATATATATATATATGTATGTAGATTTTGAAGGCTTGCAACAAAGTCTCCTTTGCTTTTGTAGGTGTAAATGATGACATCCGGGCTTTGACTTGAAAGATCCTCCAGTCAAGGGATCGTTCTCAGTGGGGGGACTGCAAGGTCTACACATCGGTAGCTGCCGCAACGCCACTTTACAGCGGCATCGTGTCAGGTGCAGATGGGTTGGACTTTCCAAGGATGATTGGTGATGAAGTAGACCCATCAGTAATTTCCATTCCAGAATGGATCAAATTGCCAAGGTATTTTTTTATGGATCCCCAGATAGAATTTTCACCAAACCCGAATTTTTCATCTAGATGGATCAGGGAATCTTCGTGCCCTGCTAGGCCCTGCAACACCGTCAGCGACACCGGCTCCAGTGCGATTCCTAGACCTGGGCAGCAGTCAAACTTAACCAGCACTTCGTACTATTTGGACATATTGGGCCCCATCACCAGCGTGTTCTCCAGAAATATATATATATGTATATATATATAATATTACATATTTTGGTCTTTTTTGGCATTGGATCATGGATGATGGTGCACATACCTCTGCGCAGCCTCTTGTGCAGCCTCACCACATTGCAAGGTGTACCATGTGGATCCAGCACTCTATGGTGGACCTTCAGGCGCGGGTGAAGTTGCCCGAAAACTCCAGCTTCCCAACCAAAAAAATCCATGGCCCATAGAGGTGTGATGATTTCTGGGAAGCTTCAAAGGTTGCCTAAAGGCGATTTTCCGTTGAGTACGGACGAGTTTGCCCAGGGACCATGACACCGACACCCAGCGGAGCACGCGTGGCTGACTCGGAAAGCTCTTGAGAAGCAGTGAACCGCGACGCCTGATTCAACTTGAGGATCACCAAAGCTTTTCGGATGATCTCTGAAGCCAAGGTGTACCATGTGGAGCCTCCTCTATACAGCGGTGGGCTCTCAGGCAAGGAAGTTCTGTAGTGGTTGATAGTTCGGATCTGCCATCAAGAATGGTGTTTTAACGGGAAATGCTGTTTTAATGGGATTTTTATTGGGATTCAATCAGATAATGAGATTTAACCATCAAACATGGTGATTTAATCGGGATTCAATGAGATTTTAGGGCAAATATGATGTGATATTCAATTTTTGCAGCATGTCTAGTGGGACGCAGAAGCTATCAATCTCTTCCCCAGTCGAAAAAACATCCACCCGTGAATCAGGAACTGTCACCCCAACTTCTGGTGGTGCTCCAGTCCCCAGCTCAGCTTCGAGTGGCACTGTAGCCCATGACCAGAATTGGGTCTTTCTGGTTTCTCCAGCACCATGAAGTTTCAAGCAGATTTGTTTCTCCTGCAGCCCTTCCAGACTTGGGATCCCTGACCATTGTTGCTGGTGGTTCACACAGTTCACAGCTCCCCACATTTTCTGAGGTTTACCACGTGGATCCGCTGCTCTGCGGCGGCTTATCTGGCTCTGCCACCCCAAGTCTTCCGCCTGTCAGAGGCCTCAGCTAAGATAGCTAAGCTACATACAGTGGAAGTGTTGGAGACGTGGGAAGAGATATTAGACTTGTCTGAAAATTTGGTATATAAGATACCCCAGGTTATGGCAATTTGAATAGGGAAAACCAGAGTGGGGTATAGCCGGGTATAGCCCCTGGAAAAAATACATGGGTTGGAGCTGCGACTCCTGTTAGAAGCTCCTGAAACGGTGGCTGTTCGATGAGTTGGCAGCAAAACTTGCAACTTGCCATGGGGTATCACTGGTCCCGACGGGTCGTTGGGATTTTTGTGCCCTTTGATGAGGTAAATGCTGAACTTGGCGCTTCTGTGCGCGGGGGTATGTCAGGCAAGAGGGGATGCTTGAGCATCTTGAGCATGCAGAGATGGCGAACTGATTTTCCCCTTGCATTGCTGCATGATAGCACCATCCATTGATGCTATCATGGCAACCCATGGGTCAGGAACTGTCACACCGACTTCCGGTGGTGCTCCAGTCACAACCTCGGAATCTAAGCTCTGTGTGTTGCATGCTGCTGGTAGTTTTTTGGGTGCAGGAGTTTTTGTTTGTGGGGAAGGTAAACAGTGACTGCCATACTAGACCCTGGTAGAATGGTGTGGAATGTATCAGGATCTATTCTATCATTTGGGGTTATTTTTGGGATGCTCACCCTATTGTTTCACAAATGTAGTACACCCGAAAAAGATAGAAAAGTAAATCGTACCAAAAATAGCGGCTAAACTATGGGAAACTATGGTAAAAACTATGGTAAACTATGGTAAACGACTTTTCTATCTTTTTTTGGTCGGTATAAATGGATCCTATTCATTCTCGACCGATGAGGTGATCACATATCCCGCTCAACCCGCTCAAGCCGCTCAACCAGGCCAGGCAGATTCCCAGCTTTCATCGTTTTGTGGCAATGTCCTCACCCTTGGCTCGCCGTCATTCTCATCGTCATCATCATCAGCATCAGCATCATCATCATCAGCAGCATCAGCATCATCATCATCGTCGTCGTCGTCGTCGTCCTCCTCATCATCATCATCGTCGTCGTCGTCATCATCATCATCATCAGCATCAATATCAGTATCAGTATCAGTATCAGTATCAATCATCACGATGGTTGTCATCATTGGCAGTCTTATCACCATCAACTTCATCAACTCACCACTGCGAGAATTGCCTTACCAGGGAAATCTGGAGTAAAACCAGTGTTTTCATGCGTAAAACGGCGGTAAAATCCATGGTTTCCGGATGTTTCCTCAGGCCTCCGTCCTCGGCCCCCGATGATGGAACCGACCACCCTGGCGGCACAGTGGGGAAGCTCAGGATGCAGGAGGAATTTTGCGTTGTGGAAGGGATACCCTCTGGTAATTTAACATAGCTATTGAAAATCACAATTTTTAATGGGAAATCCACTATTAATGGTGATTTTCAATAGCTACGTTAAATTACCAGAGGGTAGCATATTTTTTTGTCGGGAACAGTTTCAATTGAAATTAGATAGAATACGCAGAACTTCTGCTTGGTTTCGATATTGATGTATGAGCTTCAAGTTTCAAAACTTCTTTGCATTTTGAGACCAATGTCTAGGGCCAACAAAACTCTTGTCCTTACAGGATCTCCTTAGCTTCCATCACCTTGGTGTCAATCTCCAACAAAGATGCTGAGCAAATACGATTCCCACAGTCATTCTAAATAAGTCTGCATTTCTCGGATTTTCCGTAGTTGTCTTTTCTCATCCAAAACAAACTATAATTTCTGGTAACCACACATGGCAATAAACACATTCCCCCATTCCGTTCGATGATTTTCCCATCATAACCTCCACTTGTAGGGCCTCGCTACCACCTGATACGTCCTGCGCTGGGGGGCCTAGGGAGGGCCAGGGTCAACAGTTGGATTCGGTAGCCACATTGGGGGATGATCATCAATCCACTTGTAGGGATTTCTAACCATTATATATAAGGATTCCCAATATGGGATGGATGACCATAAACCATATACCATGCTTTTTTTTACCTAGCACATGTAGCTATATGTATGTATATATATATATATACGTATACCTAGAACCTCGAAAGCGTGCAAACATATTCCTCTTTCAGAATTATGTTCTATTTTGTGAAACGGCACTTTTTCTGGCTGCGAGCACTTTTGAAGATGGTCGAACCGATTTTTCAGAAACTGACACTTTACATGGGTCTTATTGCCCCAACGGACCTTCTGAGCTACAGAGGGTGCTACCTGATTTTGTTTGCGCCCTTTTGCGTTGCCTGGTATTGTCAATATCTAGTGTTTAATTTGTTGGGTGCCCAGAATTTTTGTGCACGGAACGTTCCAGCATTATTGATGAACCACATGTCTCATGAATGTAATATTGAAAAATATGAAAAATCGCTTTTGCCCGGCATTGCCCGGCGAAAAAGCGCTTTTTCCCAGCGAAAACGCGCTATGTAACGGCAATGGGTCCTTGGACAGTTTGGCTTTAACTAACTGGAGAATGATTTTGAACTCTCAGAGAGTGCAACAAAGTTTTGTCAAATGTTCTACATCCTGTTCCTGTGAGGGTGAAGGGTCAGGGTCAAGAGCAGAATTCCACGAAACGACATTTTTTTTTTCTGAAACGACTTAAATTTCCTGAAACAACCAAAATTGTTGCATTTTCACGAAACGCCCAAACAAAAGCAGACCATGAGGATGTAGGTATATAATACACGCACACATGTATTAGCTATCACAGCTTTTAAACCCACGCCAAAATCCTTTAGTCTTGCCACTACTCTCAAGGCCTGAATCACCCATCTCCTTTTCAGGAGTCCACCAAATATATACCTTGGAAGTGCAGTTATAAGAGGATATAGTGCAGTTATCAATCATAGTTATGGGGCTTATCTCCCAACTTACAAGGGTTCACAACCATGGTTGTAGCCATATCTAACCTCAACTGCAGCCCCACGTGGAAAAGTAACGTGTCATCAAATAGTGGGAACGGATCCAATCTATCATCCGTCGGTCCCCGAATTTCAGGAACACATTTTCGGACACACCACTTTGGCATAGTACCAGAATCAAACATGGCAACCGAAAAATTCCCCAGTTACAGATTTTTCCCCATTGAAATGCCCATCTAGTGATTTGCCATTACCATAGAGGGCAACAAAACACTGTTTTTCCAATAGAATTCTCCCATCAACCACTCATTTCAGGAGGTCCCAGTCACTCCAACCACCTCCGCAACGTCGGCCCCACGGATCTCGCAGTGCGAGTCCCGGAGGTCGTGGGAGGTGTGATCGCCAGATCAAACAGGATTTGATCGACCCAAAAATGGCATTTAGATAAGAAAAATTGGATTTTGCAAAAAGGTGAATTGATCCACTGTAAAATGGGGGATTTTTGCAACAAGAATGGGATTTGACCACCTTTTTCCCAAAAGCATCTCCGATGCTTGGGTTCTCGTTTAGTTGCACTCACCGCGGGGGAGCGAGACTGAGTGTTCGACGGAGATGTGTTGGACGGAAGGAAGGAGGAAGGAAGGAAGGGACTGAAGGGAAGGAAGGGAAGGAAGGGAAGGAAGGGAAGGAAGGGAAGGAAGGGAAGGAAGGGAAGGTAGGGAAGGAAGGGAAGGAAGGGAAGGAAGGGAGGGAAGGGAGGGAAGG
>CAMXCT020001245.1:27709-63444 GCA_947184155.2 Cladocopium goreaui | reverse complement strand
GGAAATAGCTTGGGGAAACTGCGCTGGGAGGGAGCGAGACCGGATGCTGGACGGGATGAAGCCGTGGAAATAGCTTGGGGAAACTTCGCTGGGAAGGAGCGAGACCGGATGCTGGACGGGATGAAGCCGTGGAAATAGCTTGGGGAAACTTCGCTGGGAGGGAGCGAGACCGGATGCTCGACGGGATAAGCCGTGGAAATAGCTTGGGGAAACTGCGCTGGGAGGGAGCGAGACCGGAGCGAGACCGGATGCTGGACGGGACAAAACCGTGGAAATAGCTTGGGGAAACTTCGCTGGGAGGGAGCGAGACTGGATGCTGGACGGGATGAAGCCGTGGAAATAGCTTGGGGAAACTTCGCTGGGAGAGAGCGAGACCGGATGCTGGACGGGATGAAGCCGTGGAAATAGCTTGAGGAAACTTCGCTGGGAGGGAGCGAGACCGGATGCTGGACGGGATGAAGCCGTGGAAATAGCTTGGGGAAACTTCGCTGGGAGGGAGCGAGACCGGATGCTGGACGGGATGAAGTCGTGGAAATAGCTTGGGGAAACTTCGCTGGGAGGGAGCGAGACAGTATGCTGGACGGGAAAACGTGGAAAATAGCTTGGGGAAACTTCGCTGGGAGGGAGCGAGACCGGATGCTAGACGGGATGAAGCCGTGGAAATAGCTTGGGGAAACTGCGCTGGGAAGGAGCGAGACCGGATGCTGGACGGGATGAAGCCGTGGAAATAGCTTGGGGAAACTTCGCTGTGGGAGGGAGCGAGACCGGATGCTGGACGGGATGAAGCCGGGGAAATAGCTTGGGGAAACTTCGCTGGGAGGGAGCGAGACAGCACGCTGGACGGAGAGGAAACCGTGCAAATATAGCTTGCGGAGAGCTTCGCTGGGAGGGAGCGAGACAGCATGCTGGACGGGACACAAAACAGGGCAATAGCTTGCATTGAGCTTCGCTGGGAAGGAGCGCGACAGCATGCTGGACGGAGAGGAAATAACGTGCAAATAGCGTGTGGAGAGCTTCGCTGGCAGGGAGCGAGACATGCTGGACGGACAGGAAACGTTGGAAATAGCTTGCGGAGAGCTTTGCTGGGAGGAAGCGAGCCAGCATGCGGGACGGAGAGGGAACAGTGCAAATAGCTTGCGGAAAGCTTCGCCGGGAGGGAGCGAGACAGCATGCTGGACGGAGGGGAAACCGTGGAAATAGTTTGGGGAGAGCTTTGCTGGGAGGAAAGCGTGGAAATAGCTTGGGGAGATCTTCGGTGGGAGGGACCGAGACAGCACGGCTTTTGCACACAGAATCTTGTACACACAGACGCGTTCACACACAGGAGGTTTTATACAAACAGAAGACTTTACGGCGCACAGAACTTTTATATACATAGAGCAGCTTTTACGCAGCGAAGCTTGTACACACAGGACAAAGGGGAGCTTTTTTACACAGAAGCTTTTACATAGGGTTTTTTTAATACACAGAAGCTTTTACACACAGAAACCTTTACACACAGAAGCTTTACACACAGAAACTTTTACACACAGAAACTTGTACACACAGAAGCTTTTACACAAGCCTTTACACAATGGAGCTTTTACACACAGACAGGTTTACACAGAGGAGTCTTTACGCACGGAGGCGTTTACACAGGAAAGCTTTTTCACACAGAAGCGTTTACACAGAGTAGTTTTTACGCAGAGAAATCTTTACACAAAGAAATCTTGACACAGAGAAGCTTGCACACACACACACAGAGGCTTTTACACAGAGAAGCCTTTTACACAGAGCAGCTTTTTCACCGAGGAGCTTTTACCCAGAGGAACTTTTACACAGAGAAGCTTGTACACTCAGAGGCTTTGACACAGAGAAGTCTTTTACACAGAGAAGCTTTTGCACACAGAAGTTTTACACAAACAAAATCTTAACACAGAGGAGCTTTTACATACAGAAGCATTTATGCAAAGAATCTTTTGTACAGAGAAGTCTTTACCCATTTTTCATCATGTCTCATTTTTCACTATCATTCACCGCCTATCACCTTCATATCTTCGTTTTCATGCTCTTTTGGTCAGCTCCCTCCGTCGTTTAGTTTTCATTTTGCACGGTGTTCTGTCCGTCGACGCTTCGTCCTCGCTCCCTCTGCGGCGAAGCAAACTAAACGAGAACGCAGGAATTATAGCGGCTAAAAAGATGGGATAGAGTTAATTACATTAGCAGAAATAGCGACTAGAAGAATGTAGATGTAGCTGACACAGCATGCTGTGGTGAATTGCGGCCCCTGACACCATCAGCGCGCACGATGTTTCAGTAAAGATCTTACGTCGATTTCGTGCAGAGCACACACCACAAGATTTTCAAAAAAATCGTGCTGTGTGCCGTCTTGCTTTTGGGTTCTCTGGCCCACCTTGTTTCCATATAGATTCTTTCATGTTTCCAGACAAACAGATAGGTATGTTTTTCACAAGGTGTTTGGTGCCAACATCAAAAACTGGAAGGGTACCCAAATTGACCGATTTCTTATTGCTGTGTGTACTAAAAAGTACATTTTTCGCCGCCGCATAGAGATGTACAGAGGCTTCGAAAGCAAGGCCAAATGGGGAGAAAAAAACAACATGAAATGGGGGAATATTCTAAGTACATTTTCGGCAAATTTGCCTGTGCAATTGAAAAATGCATATTTTATGTAAGCGGAGAAACTTATATTTCTATAATGATCTATTGACATAACTATATTTATATGAGCACAAAATTATCAATCAGCTGTGGAGACCCCCGCGCTGAGAGCATCCCAAGATATTACAACACACACATATATATATTTATCTTTAATGATTTATTGACATATCTCTATTTATATGAACACAATGTTATCAATCAGCTGTGGAGACCCCCTCACTTAAAACATCCCAAGGCATTACAACATGTGTATATATATAATGATCTATTGACATAACTATATTTATATAAACAAAAAATTGTCAATCAGCTGTGGAGGCCCCCGCAATTAGAACATCCCAAGGCACTACAACACACACACACATATATATATATATCTATAATGATCTATTGACATAACTCTATTTATACGAACACAAAATTATAAATCAGCTGTGGAGACCCCCACACTTAGAACACCCCAAGACATTACAACATATATATTTAAAATGATCTATTGACATAATTGTTTTCAAAATGATCTATTGACCGAAGAAAAAAATTGAACGAGCTCTTGTTTGTGATGTTATGTGTGGGGAGCCAGGGTTAGTTGCAAGGAGCCTCACACTTAGAACATCCATCAACCTACATATAGGATGTTCTAACTGATTTTGCCCCTGGATGTTCTAAGTGTGGGGTTTCTGGATGTTCTAAGTGTGAGAGTCCAAAATTTTGGAAAATTTTGACGTTCTAAGTGACTGTCCGTCACTATACATGATTAAAAATCTCGGAGTTGGCTTAGAGTTGGCAGTAAGACCTGCTGTTGAACTCAGGACATCAATTGGATCGCAAAACAAACTCCGACAGTGAGGGCCTTCACAAGAGTTTCTGCTCAGTCTTCATGGCGCTTGTATACATACCTGTATGACAACAATAAGATATTATCATTCAATTATCATATCACATATGACTTGTTGTCGTCGAACACGAAACGAGTGTTTGTGCCAGTGTCAAACGGTTGCATGTATCTCTCCGGTCTGTTTGTTTCTGATCATGTCAAGTCTTTTGCTGCTTTTCTGCTTCGTGCGCTGCCTGTGCAGGCTTGAACCTGCCCTGAGTGGAGACAAGGCCATGCAGGGCATGCCGGGCGTGCAGGATGTGCAGGGCGTGCAGGGCATGCCGCGTTGTGGCACTGGCCCCGGCACTGTGAAGACGTGGAAACAACAGACAATGGACAGTGCCTGCAGGTTGCATGGATAGCAAGGAACAAGCGTTCAGGTTCATGTTTGGTTGAGCCTTCTGCCAGTTTTGTTGCAACCTTTCAATGGTTACTTTTCCCACGTGGCAGGCCAAATTAAATTCGCTGGAAGCCTACGAAGAGTCGAATCAGATTGTACGGGATGTGCTGGTGCTGCTTGATGCTTGCTCATACAAGGTCCGATGAAAAAAAACAGAAGAAGAAAAAGGCGCTTTTAGCTCTTGGGACTCGCTTTTGTGCATTGCAGTCTCAGAACTTTGAGGTTGGAAATGTATGCATTGCAAGAAATTATCAACATAGCAGCTTTCTTGTCTGAATGCACCGACCGAAAGCGCCGAAACTTGCTAGTTTTGTTTGCGAGGGATGTTGTTGCTGAAGCTTACAAGGCATGGCCGAGTGGGGTTGAGTTATGTCAGTTGTATTGAGTGATCTGCTGGAGCGCCTTTGGTTTTGAGTGGAGCCTTTGCTAGTAGCATCTAGTAGCTATGTGTCCACAATCTTGCCAGGTAGTGAGAATGGTGGCAACACCCGATGTCTCACCAGAGGATTGTTTTTCGGCGAGAAAAAAAGCTGCCAGCGCTACATTGTCTGATGATTTGCCAAAGTTCTAAGTTGCATGGTGCTGCAATCAGCTGCGATCATTTGTTGACTTCACGAGCTCCTCACACGCAGATCCTTAGCCTGGCAGGAAGCTGCAGTATGGGGGCCGTCTGATTTACAGTCAAAGCGCAGTCATGCACTCAGGATCTGCGCTGCAAAGCCCATGATGAATCAGTGAAGATGTGAAATTACATGAAGCGGCACAAAGAAAAAATAAATTCTGCAAATCCCAGCCCAGCCCAAGCCCGCTGCAATATGAATAGGGAATGCATTCCCTGAAGATCGAAACATAGAGTAGATGTAGTAGATCCGCATGCGGTCTCGACATGGGGAAGGCTGAAAGATCTACATATGCAAAGCTCCTTAACAGGTAGAAAAAGATGCTGCAGAACAGCGTCAGTCAAATGCCTTCTCAAAACATAGATTTGGGAACAGAAGTCTCTTCTTGTATCTTCACGTGCTTCCACATGGGTTCAAGGAAAAGACAAGGATACAATCGCACCAACTGCAAAAAAAATTGGTTCTTGCAATTTCCGATTTGCAATTTCCGATAAGTTCGAGACTGAAATTATAAAAAACACCCACGCTTGAGATGTTGCCAGGTCACCTAAGACAACCTTGCAGCAGTGGCAAGCGTTCTTGGCTTCTCGACAATGATGCTGAGGCTGATGCGATCTGAGGTGGCTTTTGCCGAGTTCACCAGATGCAGCTCTCCTACGCCAAAGTGCAAAACTTTGTCTTTGTCCATGTGCATGGCGGCAGCACAATAGGTGGAGCTGTGTACATTCAAGGGCAAGGCATGTCCGGCCAAGTGAGACATGTACGGAAATCACAAGTCTTGCAAAGACTGTGCACATATGACGTTTGAGCCGCTGTGAAACTGGCAAGGTCAAAATGTGTCTGTTCATCCATGCAGGTCAAACGAATTTCTTGCGAGTGCATTGTGGATGGTCTGTTTGCATTACAACCGTGGAACTTTTGGAGCTTCGAGACATGCCATTGTTGTGTTGTTGAACATACTATACGAGGATTGTTCAAGTCTGGAAGCATGCATGGTCAGTTTCTATAAGTTCAATGGTGGTTGTCGGCTCAAAGTGCGCTGATTGACGAACCAACAGTCGGCCCCTGCCGAGTATTCTCACCAGCAGTGCCAGGGCTCTCCTGTGCCTGTGCCAACTTGCTCCTAGGCAGATGTGATAACATGTGATGAGTGATAGTGAACATGCGATTGGCATTTGGCCTGTGGGGATCTAGTAAAAACAGTGCAAGTGGGAAAACCAGCATCAAGCTTTGTGGTGTGACCAGTCTCTCACCCTATGAGCCATGGCAATGAAAGTGGTGCCACTTGCTTTTAAAGGCCATTCAGCGATGCAACAGACAGTCGACAGTGATAAAAACACGCTTGTTCCATACCTTCTTGCAGTAGCTGAAAGTACAGCGCCTTCAGCACAGCATTTTATGGTGCTGGTATGCCGCCAGTGCGTTCACCGCCCTTTACGCTGATATCATAGAAGAAAGATAATGATATCTACATGACATGGATATTGGCTTTGTGTTGTTTCTTCATACGCACGGGCACGCCTTTTCCAAGTATGTCTTTTCCAGGACCGAAGGCATTTCTGTTTGTATATATCAGCTTTGGTCAGTTGCATGCTACATGACATGCCGGACATACCAGAGGGCCAGCGGAACTTTTGAGGAAAAAACTATGGCTAGAAGAAACCAATGGCCTATAGGAATGTCTGTAAGATACTGAAGCAATGAAATGTTTAGGTTGTGAAGTTCATGATCATTAAGATGCCTATGACTGACAGGACATGAAAGAATAAATGCACGACTGACTGAATGAGTTACTGGCTGGTTGACTGATTCAATGAGTACACAAATGAGTGAATGCAAGGGGGGATGACAGGGTGAAGGAATACAGTAAATCAACCACTGAATCGAACAATGCAAGATGACAATGAATGAATACGTGAAATAATGAGGAAATCAATGCATGGAGCAGTGAAAGGACGAATTAGTGGGTGAGTGAATCAATGAGTGGGTCAATGAATCAATGAATGAAGAAAGGACCGAAGGACCGAAGGACCGAAGGAACCAAGGAACCAATGAATGAAAGGAATGAAATGAAACGAAGTGAAGTGAAACGAAATCGAATGAAATGACATGAAAGAAAATGAACGAATGAACGCGAGAATTAACGAATGATTGAATGAATGAAAGCATGAGTGAATGAATGAGTGAATGAATGAGTGCATGAATGAATGAATGCATGAATGAATGAATGAAATGATGAATGAATGAGTGGATGAAATAAATGAATGAGGAAAGGAAGAAAGGAGGAAAGAAAGGAAGGAAGGAAGGAACGAATGAATGAAAAGAAACAATGAACACACAAAAGAAAACGAAATGACATGATGTGAAATGAAAGAATGTATGAATGAATGAAATTTAAAATAAATGAAAAGAAACGAACGAATGAATGAGCAAATGAAATGAATGAATGAATGAATGAAATGAAATGAAATGAAATGAAATGAAATGACATGAATGAATGAAATGAAATGAAATGAAATAATGAATGAATGAATGAATGAATGAATGAATGAATGAATGAATGAATGAATGAATGAATGAATGAATTGAAATGAAATGAAATGAAATGAAATGAATGAATGAATGAATGAATGAAATGAATGAATGACTGAATGACTGAATGACTGAATGACTGAATGACTGAATGACTGAATGACTGAATGACTGAATGACTGAATGACTGAATGACTGAATGAATGAATGAATGAAATGAATGAATGAATGAATTGAATGAATGAATGAATGCATGCATGCATGAATGAATGAATGAATGAATTGAATTGAATGGCATGGCATGGCATGGCATGGAATGGAATGGAATGGAGTGGAATGGAACGGATGAATGAATGAATGGATGAATGAATGAAATGAATGAATGAAATGAGTGAATGAATGAATGAAAGAATGAATGAATGGATGGATGAATGAATGAATGAATGAATGGATGAATCAATGAATGAAAAAATGAATGAATGACATGCATGCATAAATGCATGCATGCATGCATGCATGCATGAATAAATGAATGTGTCGATGTAAGGTTCACACCATCTCTTGTACCTGTTGTGCACAGGTCGATTTCTAAGGACTTCAATGTCCGCCGCTGTCGCGGCCCAACTGTGCGCACAGGGCGCCCTTGGGTAGGACATGGTACGTGCGGTTCAACCGCTTCCTTTGGCGAGATTGGAAAACAGAGCATTGCCTTCGCAGACCTTGTGCGCTGCTTGGCTGGTCTTTGTCTTGGGTGGCTTGGGTTCTACATCCTGTTGGACCACCTGGGCTAGATCGATATTGGTAGCGGAGCCCATCCTGGGCTGCCGCGGCGCTTCACTACTTCCTGCCGGTGGACATCGGCTTGGCCGAGCTCTTTGGCAACATGCCTGGTGGTGGAAACGGTGGAAATGGTGCAGCGAGCAAAGCTGCGCAACCAACACCGCCCACAGCAACTGCTGTGGTGACGGCCAATGGAGATGGAGGAGCACCTGGGCAACAGAGCTTCGAACGCGGCCTTGACTCAGGCCTTGCAAAAGCAGCTCCATCAGCTCAGGGGCTTAGTCAAAAGACCTACCGGTCTTTCAGGAGAAGACTGGACCTGTTCTCACGACAATGTCGGCGACGGGGGACATCAGTGGCTGTGGAGGGCGCTTTCTTGGTGCTTTCTCAGCTACAAGACGTGGCTTGGGATGCTTCTGAGAGCATCGATTACGACGACATCGAGCTGTCGGACGACCCCTTCAAGCCCATTGTCAAGGTCTTGGACACCTTGTTTCAACATGAAGAAGAAGTTGAACTACCAGAACGGTGCCAGGAATTCTTCGAGCAGTTCCAGCGAGAACGCCAAGAAGAGCTACAGGCCTACTTGGTGAGACACGCCACCATGCTGAAGAAGCTCAAGGACTTGCAGGTTGACGTCCCACCTCTGCTTGCAGGATGGCATCTCTTGACGAGATCGGGGGTGCCGCGGTGGACACATCCACAGGTCAAAGCGATGTGCAATGGCAATCTGACCGTGGATGGTGTTGCAAGATCCCTGACTAAGGTGACTTCCGGCCAAAAACAAAACGTCGGGCTCCAGGAAGTGGTTGGTTGAAACTCTTGCCACTGCCCTTACCCTTGCTCTTGCCACCACCTTTGCCTTTTGACTTCCCTTTGGATTTGCCTCCACCGCCTGAGTTGCGACCTTTCCCATAGGATTTACCACCACCCTTGCCGTAGTTGTCATTCATGTCGATGGCAACCACCGGGTAGAACCCACGGGAGAGAGCTAATTCCCTCATCTTGCGACGGCTGTCCAAGTAGTTGATGTAGGCATCCTCAACCACCAACGTTGCCTCGTCGAGGTCCTGAGGGATCTCATCCTCGGCCACAGTGTCCTGGTAGTAGGCATCATCCATGTAGTCGTCCTCGTCGTGGTTGTAGTAGATCTCATAGGCCTCTTCGTCGTCATAGTAGTAGGTCTCATAGGCCTCGTCATCATCCATGTCGTTGTCAACCATGTGGACGTCATTGCGGAAGGTGGTGTCCTTTGCATTGGGCTGTGGATCCACATCAGCGACATCGACAACGGCACGATCAACGACGAGTGGGAGTACCTCACAGCATGGTCCTCGATTCAAGCGATATCGATTGCCAGCATCTGGCATCAAAGAAGTCCCAGATGAGACAAACATGGTCGAAGAGCCATATGGTGCTACGCCAATCCCAGGGGAATTCAGCCAGCATGAAGAGATCAACTACGTCTCCCAAGGAGCTGGTTGGGCAATCATGGATAGCGGTGCAACTCGCACTGTTTGTGGTGAAGCAACCTGGGAAAGGATCAGCAAGTACCTGACCATGCGTGACCTTGAAGCTGAAGTTGTTCGAGATTCAAGGGATTTCAGGTTCGGTGATGGGGTCACTGTGCGATCTCACTACTGTGCCAGAACACCAGTTTGTGTTGGCAAGACCTGGAGAGATCTGGTGATTCATGTGCTGCCCGGTCACACACCTTTACTTCTTGCACGACCTGATCTGGAAGCTTGGAACGTCATGGTGGACTACGGTAAGAAGATGATCTACATCGACGGTGTGGAGATTAAACCTGTCCTGACGGCCAACGGGCACTACATGATCAACATCTTCGACGACTTGCAGGATGTCTTGCAGATCAGCGACCTCTTTGTGAAGAACGACGACGACGAACAGGTGTTCTTGGACAGCGTCATCACCGAGCAGATCTCTGACGAGGAGATGGACTTGGAAGTTGATGTCGGTGAAGACATGATCGATCAATGTGTGTTCAGCGCTGTCGAGAAGAGCAAGCTGAGCGACAGAAAACTGAAGTTCTGGGAGGTCTACGTCGACGAAGGCAACCTGGGCAAGTATCTGATCAAGAACTTCCCCGACGTGGAGGTCCATCAATTCTCTCTTCCACAATGGAACTTTGAATGCAGGGAAGCTCAACGAGACTTCCGCAAAATGCTGGCTGAGGAGAAACCTCACCACGTGCTCATGGCACCAGAGTGCCGTCTGTGGTCTCCCATGCAAAACATGAACTACAAGACTCCTGAACAGAAGAAACTCCTGCAGGACATGCGAAACCTGGAAGAGGAGACGCACCTGAAGTTCTACGAGAACGTCCACAACGATTGCAAAGCAATCCATGCTGACTACACTCTGGAGCAACCAGCTGACGCTATGTCTTGGAAGACTGACACACTCCAGCGGGTGAAGGGCTACTTTGAGACCGTCTTGGACAGATGCCGAACTGGACTTAAGGCATCGCCTGATGATCCCAGATATGTGCGGAAGCCCACCATGATCCGGTCTTCAGCGAGACGGGTGTGCGAATCTGTCAACTTGCGCTGTCAGTGCACCAACGGGCACACTCAGATGATGGGCCGTGGAGCAGTTTTGAAGAAGATGCAAAACTACGAGCCCGACATGGTTCGACGAATGGGCAACGCCATCTACCAGTCCATGGAGGAGATCTGGATCCGACGTGGCCAAGCTGACCTCATGATGCTCGACATGGTGGAGAAATCCAACGAAGAGATGCAGTACTTGGAGCAGAACAAGGAATTGGTCAAGATTGGGGGCACTGAAGTCCTCAAGTCAGTGGCCTTACTGCATCGACAGCTTGGACACCCCAATGGATCCAAGTTGGCATTAGCTGCCAAGGTCAGACACATGCCTGACGAGTATGTGCAAGTGGCTCGACGCTACAAGTGTCCTCGGTGCCTAGCAAAGGCGAAACCAAAATGTGTGAAGGTTGCAACCCTTCACAAAAGCCCACACTTCAATCACACTGTGGCTTTGGACACCTTCTACCTGGAGTGGGACAAGGAGAAAAAGGCAGTTTTGTCCATCTTGGATGAGTTCAGCCGATATGAGGTTGACTGCGAAATCAAAGAAGAAACAGCCGAGATGGAGATTGGCTTGTTTGAGTCGGTGTGGTCGAAATCCTTCGGCTACCCCAAGGTGCTTCGACTGGATGCTTCTGGTCCCCATCAAGGTGAAGCCTATGCAGATTGGGCATCAGCGCACGGCATCCGACTTGAACTCATTCCTCGTGGAGCTCATCACAGACTTGATGGCTTGTTCCTCTTGTTCTGGGGTTTGCTTTGCTTCTGGGGGTTTGCTTTTCAGCAGCAAATGAGTGCATGTTGCAGTAAGCAACATACATTGAGACAATGGTGCAAGCAACATACTTTGAGCCCATGGTGCAAGCAACATACTTTGAGCCCATGGTGCAAGCAACAAACATTGAGACAATGGTGCAAGCAACAAACATTGAGACAATCGTGCAAGCAACAAAGATTGAGACAATGGTGCAAGCAACATACATTGAGCCAAGAGTCGCCCAACATAAAGAACATGTGACATATTTATATGACTCACTATATTTTTTTGTCTCTATGTGACATATCTATTGAATATATATATATATCATATTTTGGTGGGGTTTAAGGTAATCCATGTGGGTAATTATTATGTTTTGTTGTCTTCGCTCGCGGCCTCGTCCATCTTTAGCTTTTGGCCCTGGTATCCCTTTGGCCCCTCGTGGGCTTGCTTCAAAACGAGGTGGGGTAAATCCAACCCAAAAAATTAAATGTAGCATCAGTTTTTTGTGCTTTTGCCAGGGGTTCGGCAGCTTTTTGGCCAGCACCTTACATCTCATTTAGCCCAAGTTTAACCTTGGATATGTTTGAGTTGAATTCGCCCAAATGTGATGAGGTTCAGTTTGACCATCATGGTTTCCCACACGCAGGCCCTATTTTTGGATTGGACACCTTAGCGTCAAACTATTTCTCACATAAAAACATCTCAGGCAGGACGATTGAGATCTCGTTCGAGATCACCAACTTTGCCGGTCCGTCCTTCAGCACTTCGCCGGTCGGATTGAGGCTCAGTTTATCTCAGTTTGTTCATTAATTGTTTGCTGCTATGCTTGGGATAAGATGGTTAAGTCAATCATTACTTCATTGTGCAAAATCGGAACTAAGAACGCAATGGTCGTACGGTGG
This sequence comes from Cladocopium goreaui, assembly GCA_947184155.2. Taxonomy (NCBI): domain Eukaryota; class Dinophyceae; order Suessiales; family Symbiodiniaceae; genus Cladocopium; species Cladocopium goreaui. The sequence continues at coordinate 51,339 of CAMXCT020001245.1, read as the reverse complement.
CAGCCTTATTTATCCTTTTTTAGTGGCACAGCAATTATCATGGAGGGTTTCCAAATTGCACGTTTTGTTTTAGGTCAACGGGAACTCCTGTCAACAACAGACCTGCCAATGCCGTTGCCACTGCCACACTCTAAGTTAGTTACAAGGATCATCCTGTGATGGTGTCATACAAAATCATACAAGTTGTTTGCTAGGTCCGTGCTGTACCAACTCCTGATCCCAGCAATGTTGCCACAGAAGATGAGGCGTGCGCATCCAAAGTTCATCCCCAGCTATAAAATTTTGAAAATAATATGTGTGATCCTGAATTGAGGGGAGCGATGGCGATGTGATGATCACTGGGGACAGTGTGTCCAACTACATTGCCCAAGCCTCAATTTGGCCAAGGAAGTGAAACTGCAGTAAACGCAGTGAAACTGAACGCAGTGAAACTGAAACCAGTGAAACTGAACGCAGTGAAACTGAACGCAGTGAAACTTAATGCAGTGAAACTGGACCCTGTGAACTAAACCTTTTTTTTTGGAGGAACAGCTCATCCTGCGAAACCGGTTCATCATGCAGGTCCTTGATGCAGTGAAAACCCCAGCGGAAATTGCTAACTTCATTTTGGCTGTCCATCCAAATCCAAGCCACTCACACGCTCAGGTTGAAGAGTACCTCTTCAATGCTTTCGAAAGGCATGCAGAGCCATGGGAAATCTTCATTGCCATTTATGATGTGCTGAGTGAGGCTGATAGACAGCATCGATGCCGTTCATATGATTTGGAATGGTGTTTGAACCCCATCATGTAGTCAATGGAAATTGAAATGCAGAACACCAACTTGGGGCCGTAATCTAGCAGTATCTAAATTAAAGTTGATGCACTGCCGAAGAAAAAGATCGCTTGGGGTGACAGAAAAAAAGTTGCGAGCTCGGTTTGGAAAGCCTACTAAGTTTACAAGTGGAGTTAACTAGTAAGACACGTCCAGGAAGCACCTTGCAGTTGATTGACTCCATCTTCAATAAAAGTTACCTCCCACAGCGCTGCAACTTTTCCCGGGCGGATGGCGAGAGATCATAAACAAACCGACATGAATCTTATTACAAGAAATGTGCCACCATCATGTATCTCAAAATTACACTCATGGCTCATGTTGAGATCTGTTTATCATTTTCACTGTAGCTGAACTGCCCTTTGAAACCATGCCTCTCCAAGCTGTGGACACCTTAAGTGAGCAAGATACTCAGTTTCAATGCCTGTTTATTACTTGTCAACCTAGTAATTACTTGAGTGCTCACTATTGTTTGTCAACCTGAGTTCTGAAGATCATCCAATGCCTGATGTTGTTCAGTGCACACCTCAGCCCCATTGTTCCATTGATCGCTTCAAGCAATTTGCCGCGCCTAGGCCTCAGCCAGTTCCGGAGAAGGCCAGCCTCGGATGTTGCTTTTCGGAGAAGTGCTTGGGTTTTGGTTTGAATTCATTTGGAAGGTGGCTCGTCTCCCAAAGTTTGGTGAGAGCCTTGAAGGTGGTGCCTGGCGAGTTCACCGCCCATGGTTCTTGCCACAACTTCCATGGACCCCCTATGAAATCAAGTTGGACTTTTGGATGCAACCAATGCAATCAATCATAATTTTTTGAAACTTCTACCTCATGTCATGTCTTTTGTGTTCTCAGTGGTGGCTTGAGGTTCCCAAACCACCAAAAAAGGGCAGCCGGCTGCCCAAGAAGGGAAAAGTGCTGTCTTCGCCAATCACTCTCAAATCCTTCGGATGTATCAGCAAAGGGCTGAGTTCCTGGCTTTTAAATCACACCATTGGCATCCATTGGCCTTGCATCAGCCCAGGATGCTTTGGGTCGACGTGGAAGGCAAACAGGTCTTTCTTATCCCTTCGGGGATCGCGAGTTTGAATCTTAGTATATCTTAGTTGTTTTTTTGTATCAATGTTGCAACATTCAGCAGCTTATTTCAAGAACCAAGGACTTTGCTTCACAGGTTTTTTGGTGGGATGCCTACACCAAGAAATGCAAGGCCAAGAACTGTGACAAAGGCACTTACTGCCGTCCTGAAACCGCTGAGTGGCTCTCAGGCTGGGCTAACAGCTTTGATTGGAAAGTTTGATCCCTCTGGGGCCCTTGCCTCAGGCTTGCCGCCTGGTTGGACCAAGCTGGAGCCTCAAAGTGTCAAGACCAAGCTGGAGGATTTGTATCCGTGGCTTTCTCCAGAGTACCGCCAGGAGTGAGTGGCTGAGACTACTGACTCAATGTTCTCTTTAACATCTTCATGGGATTCTCTGGGGTTTTATTGACACAGATTTTACGGAAACATGATTTTATTGAAACATGATTAAAAGTTTTATGAGTTGCAGGACTGCCGTCACAAAGTGGCATCCCTGTTTTCTGGAGTATGCGGATACTTTGAAGCTATCACATCTTGGTTGAAGATACCGTTTCCTCACTTAATGCTAAGGTTTGTGAAGGTGACAAGCTATGTGGGGTATCCCAGGAATAGATGATCCAAATTTGCTGAACTCAACTTTCGATATCCTCAATTCTTTGTCTAAACACTTCGCCTAAGGTTGAGAAGGCGGCCTACTGCAGAAAGGTGATTGCCCAGAGAATCCTGGATGGTCTGTTGGATGATGGCGTGATCCACCATGACATCACTGAAATACATGCCCCTGATCTTGGAAGAGACATCACTGGGTTTTTGGCTGGCTTCCCTTGCCAGGCCGGTGTTTTTTTAAACATGCCTATGTGATAAATTTCCAATCCATAGGGCCCCAGACCTTTCCAAGACATGTCACCTCGGCAGGGAATATCAAAGGCTGGAGGACAGCAAGGACTACAAGATCCACGGTCCTGCTTAGTCAGGGAGATTTTCCGACTTTGGGATGAAGGAGTTGCAAATGGCATGGCGCTGAATCTTGACCCTAATTAATGAACAGATATGATATATTTTTTCAATATGATGATAGATCCAGTTGATCGACCGTTATCGACATTGAACAAGCTCTTGATCAAACCCTTGAAAGGCGCTTCATCATCCTTGAAAATGTCGGGGCGCTTTTGTCTCCAAAACTTCGGGCAGTTATGGATTTTCTGATGGAGGCAAAACCCTACCTTTAGCCCTATAACCTCCCACTGGGAGCTTGCGCAGGCTGCTGAGCACCGTGGTTTACGGCTCACCTGGGCCACTGTGAATGGACACAATGTTGGAGCACCAGCGTGGAACTCAGCTATGTTTTTCACGAATTGATGTCTGGGGCATTCTTGAATGGTTCGATATATATATATATACACATAGATTTAGACTTACTGCATTTTATTGATTCATTGATAGATATGTCCATGCATCACCACTGAATTTTTGAAACATAGGCTGCTGCTCTCAGCTAAGATCTTTCGAGAACGTGTGTTCCTGCTGTTGGCGCAGCCCCAATTCAAGTTCTTCCAGGACCACCCCAACAAAAAAAAACATCCAATGACATTTTAATTTCGAAGTTTTGAGCAATTTGAAAGGACAGAAAGATGATGTCGACTGAGAAGCTCAAGGCTTTGACCCATAGGAAGTGGATGCGAGGTTCTTGGCAACTGCCTTTGCAACGGTGGCTGACACAGAAAGTCACCCCAGAGGCCAAAGAGAGGCTGGCCGTATGCGGCAATATTGTCGTACCGGCAATGGCAAACTACGCTTTCCATTGCCTCTTTTCTATGTGGGACACGTAGCCCCACTTGCTTTGATCATGTGACCAAATATGATCAATTCAATTCGTGGATATGTTCCAATTTGGTGCAATTTGCAATCTGCGTTTGATGGAAAAAATATGGAATTTGGATCAAAGATGAAACACACATGGTGCTGTTCTGGGCTTCTGAAAAGTTTTGGAAACAACCTCATGTCACACATGTCTTGGAAACTCAACCTGCTGCCGGCCTCAAAGCGGATTTTTTGGACCTTCCGGCGCTCTGACCTTTGCAGACTGGTGGTGCTGGCTATGTTATGCAGGTACTGTCATGTCCGGAAGTCAAATGCAGTTTCAGCTATCCTCACCGCTGCCATCTCAGCTTGATCTTTGCAGTGAATCTTAGAAAAATGGTTCATAGATACTCAGAAAAATGGTTCATAGAATAGAATATGAAGTATTGTTTACTTATCATGCTGTACATTGCAACTTCCGTATGATGATATCAAAGTTTCCATCATCTTATCAGTGGTTACATCTACTCTCATCTATATTCACATCACATCTCATCTAGGAAGCATGCATCAATACTTATGATTTGAAGCTTTTTGCAATGGGCCCCACTTCAGTGACAACGCTGCTCAAGGCCTTCTCATGAGAAATCACCTGGTCACCAGAGCCCCCATCTTTTCCTGGCGCAGGTGCTTTTAGCAATCCTGCTCAGCATGTCTACAGGACCCTTTCATGGTGCGATGATGGCAGTGTGATAGATTTGTCAACCATCACAGCATGTGTGAATGTCTAAAAGTATCATCACAAGATTTCAGAATCAAATTTATATGTTTAACGAACATTATATTGAACCAGAAAGGATTTTTCAACGGAACATCATTGGACTAGAGAAGACACACGTATAATATCAGAATAGTCAATGATGTCATTTGCTTGTATTTGTTACTCATTGTGCGGGGCAGGACCGCTTTCAAATGTGGACACTCTCAGCGACGATGAGCCCAACAATGGGCCCCCCATCCCAAGGCCCAAGCGGATGACTTTTCCCAGGATGCCTGCCCGGGGATTTCGGAAGAAGGTGTCAATGTATCGCAGGAGTCAATCGTCAAATGACCCTGGATACCTCGCCAATCTCATTAGAAGCAAGTGTGGTTGCAAAGCTCGATGTTTCAGTACTTTCACCTCCAATCCAAATCACCTTGAATCCTGGAAGAGAATGCGAGTGACTTTAGCTGGTATGACCAAGCTCGAGAAAGACCAACATGTCAGGGCCTCATCAATTTTCTATGAGTGTTTTTAGTATGATCCGGCCATTTCATATCATTTTGTCCCATTATACTTACTACTCTTTCAAAACCAAGTCACGCTCAGGTCTTCCAAGTGCTGAAGAACCAAGACCAAGAAACCTGCCGTGGTTCGAGGCATCTTCGATTCTTGGGGAACCCTGTGTGCAATCGAGGGTTCATGAAACTCTTTGGAGTGGGCAAACATCGCTTCAATACCTTAAGTACATCAGCTAGAAGAGGTGATGAGTACTGCCCATATGATGGTCGATATATAGCGCGGGGGAAAAGATTGCCAACGCCCAAGTGGGAAAAGGTACATGGTTTCCTTTATCAACTCTACCAAGAAGCTGGTGAACACATTCCAGACAAGCTCAATTCAAACAAACGTCCTCGACATGCTGAGAAAAAAACTGATGACCCAAACCTTGATCGATCAAATCTTAGACACTTACCACATGGCAGTATCAACGACTATTGGCGTCAGTGCACAGCAGCCTTTCCCGAGCTTGGTGTGAGCCGGAAGTTGTTTTGCAAAGAATCTCTTTTGCAGATACATTCCTTTAAGTTTTTCACACCCAATCAAAACTACTTTGATACTATTCTTTGGGGAGTCAGCCATTGAAAAGAAAACTATTCGGTTCCATACTTGTTCAACTTCAGGTTTGGCAGACAGACTTCGAGCATCTTTTGAGAATCCGTTTTTTCTCACATCATTCCCGTTGTTCCCAGTGCGTAAAGCACCGTCTTATCATAAAAAAACTGGGGCACTGTCCTCCAGCTCGGCGAGCCCAGCATGAAATGCTCCAACGCCACCTTCGGCGACAGTTGAGGGACCGCCAGCTGTATTGGGGGGCCCGGGCGGTTTCAAGACTCAGTGCGACCACATTGGGATCATGTCAAATCACAATGATCTTAGACTCTATGGGAGCTCAGCGGCATTCGTGGCCTAGAAGCCAATGTATGGCAGCAAAAGAGTTTTCATCGTTCAACAGACCACGGTTGGCAAATACAACTCTGATTATTCATGGCTTTGCTGTTGTTACAGCCCTCAGTTCGCACCTTGTTCCCACCAATGCATCCCGGTCCATAGAGATCCTGGCGGGTGGATTGACAATGCTTCATCAAAGGGGACCTCACCACTGTTTTCTTGAATGTCCAAGCGGACAATTGCTGCAAAGAGGTCAAGAACAACGGAACAATCCGCTTCCTTGCCATGAAAACGGCATTGCATTGCCTGGGAGGTGCCGAGGTCAATTTTTTGACCTCGGGACACTCTCACGAGGACATTGACGCACTATTCAGTGTGATTGGATCGGAGATCGAGTCATGCAAAGAGTTGTGGACACCCCAAGATTTCCAACAGTGTTTGGAAAAGTTCATGCAAAATACACAAGTTCGTCCTTATGAACCCCAGAGAAGAGTGGTGTTGCTCAACCAGTTCAAAGATTGGACCCTGCAATTCTTATTTCATCAAAGGTTTTGGGTATTATGTTGTTGGTGTGAAGCTTAAGCATGTTAAGATAAGCCCAAATTCGGTACATTTCGGGACATGTTTAACCCGCATAACCCGCATCAATATCTTTAGCCTAGGAAAAGCTGGCTTCATCATCACTTTGAATTCGCTCAGCTAACTGGTATCGGTGGTCCGGGAGCCCCACACACCATGAGACTTGAAAGAATCGGATCATCAGGACAGACATTGAAACAACTTTTTGGAATCAGTGTGGTATAATAACAGCATACTTGCCTCAAGAAATAGGAAATCTTCCAAAACACTTTTTAAAACCACGTGGGAATCTCACTTTAACATCCACATAGCCGTTGCAGGAATCGCTCGAAGCTCTGTGGATTCTACTTTCTGGGATCGGTATGGCTACACCCCTAGCCCATCCGATGTGATTTTGAGGACGGATGCTAAGTAAAATTAATTTCAAAAACCCAAAATCCTTTGCCATTAATCCCATCAGGACCAAGCAGTGGATGAGCGATGCCGCATGGCAGCCAAAGGTCTTTCTTTTCCTTCCAGCCTCCGTGGCGCGAAGAGTGCAGGGAGACGTTCCCCCAGGCTCAAGACTCAAGAACATAAAATGTGGGTAGATAGAAATGATGTGGGGCTATTGTAGGTGTTGTTGATAATCACACCCGGACCATGTTTCCCCAAATCATGGTTCCCAAATCATTGCTATTCCCCAAATCACGCTTGGGAAGATATCCACCAAACCCTGATTCCCCAAATGATGCACAACAGGATTCATCGGGCCGTCCATCAACGTGAATTCTGACGACAACAAGGCATTGAGGAAGTATGCTCGAATCATGCGTCAAAGCCTTATATAGTTTGAGTCTTGTGTGATCTGTTCATGGTCAATTGACATCTCTTGTGGGTTAGACTCTAAGGTGACCATCCATTCGATATGCCCAGTGCTGCGGAACAATTGGAGAACGTGTCCTATGGTATCCTTGACCCATGCACCATTGATGTCAGTTGGTGGGGTTCCCAGGTTCTTCAAGTATCCCCATGTTTGAAACACAGTCGGTGGCTCAAGTGTTCCCGCATCCATCTTCTGAGGGCTTTGCCTCACTTGGGGCCTGCTGTTGGACGACCTGCAGACCCCGTGGTTCAAGGTCAATCGTTGGAAGCAGTCAGAACCTGAGTCATAACACTATTTGGGATCGTGATTCTTCAGATTCATACACCGTTTTGTATTTCTACTTTGAACCAACCCTTTACAATATACAGATCTTATGATGATTTCCTTTACTACAGATCGCAAGGCACCCAACCGGTTGCAGCTTCGGCGGGAAAGGCCTAATGCTGAGGAAGCTAGACGGTACAGTCGGGCTCGAAACCAACAATCATTGTACAAAGCCGCTTCAAAACTTTGGCTACAAGGGGTAGATATGACTCAAGCAATCAAAATTGTTAACGATGCTGTAAACGAGGCATCATCGCTGCACTAGATGCGTTGCAGGGGAGAGCAACCATAGGCCCAAGACTGATTTTTACAAAAACCATTTGAAATTGAAATCAAATTTGAGGGTTCAAAAATTCAAAATCCATCATGACGGTCGCACACACCAGGAATCTTAGGGTCGTACTGATTTGGCAGTCTTGGGCCCAGTCCGGCCTTGCCAGTGCTTCGGAGGAGTCATGGCTGAAAAAAAAGTCTCAGTTTGTGCAGGGTCAGGTTTTCAACTTATGGATTTTGTGCATTGGACATTCTGCACAGCTTGGATGCACTGGGAAACCCTGTGTTTTGTGCAGAATCGGGTCGTGATTCGGCACAAAACCTATCAGTTCTAGTCAGTTGGATGTGGATTGAAAATCTTGAATGATCTGATGAACTTATCCCGGATGAAAAACCATATGTTTTGTGCAGAATCAGGTCGTGATTCGGCACAAAATGGTAGTCCTATCTGATGGGTCAATTTGTGCAAAATCTAGGCTGCACAACATCCATACTCAAGTTTGATGGTTCAGCACAAAACCAATTAATTTGGTGGTCTCCTTCCGCCGGCCTTGCCAGGGATGTCGCCAAAGAAACGGGCATCTGGCGGGGCACCGCAGGGTAAATCAAAGGCAGCTAAGACTTCGAAGGGTGGCGCAAACCAATCGCTACCTGTTCCACCCCATGCTGTCATGATGCCCCATATCAAGATATTTGATGAATGGATGAAACTCAACAGCATTTGTATGCATTTGTGGTAATTAACATTGAAGTTGCAAATCCCATTTTATAAAATACCCATATCATTTCACAGTGCATTCAGGAATGAAAACGTGGTGACTCACGGCCTGACAATGGACAAGTTCCTTGAGCGTGCTCTTCAGACTGAGGTGCAAAATCGTATTTTTTTTTTACAATGGACATACTGTATTTCTATCTCTTGGATTGCCAGGTCAAGCAAAAGGAGTTCTTTGCATTCATCGAGGCTGAGTTTCCTGCAAACTCTTCACAGCCTTGGCCTTACATACTACCACTTAAACACACTTACATACAACTTGCGCCCCCTTTGTACTTAGGCCTTTTTCAAGTGTGCATGAGCTTGGGAAAGACGCGGCACCGCTGACATTGCGGCCGTGGCAGTGCCCGTACCGGGCAGACTTTGGGCTGCGAGGCACGTCGGACACCGATCCTTTGTCAAATTAATTATCCATGGGTTCTTTGTTTTGGGTCATATGTGATCTCATCTCATCTCTGTTTTTGCCTCTCTAGATTCCGGCTGAGGACACACAGCACAGCTTAGCCCAGCTGATACTCCTGAACGGGTTCTTAACGGATCCGAACACCCCTGGAGTTGAGAAGATCGTGGCTTGCCCCATGCTCAACGCATGGCTGGCTGCACCAGTGGCGGCTGTCAAAGCCATAGACTTTGGCGCTGCATCAGACATGATGGACCCAGGGTATGTCTTCTTGGTGAAAGGCTGGAACCGCTGCGTGTCAATGATGACAGTGTTGTACGCATGCTTCGACAAAGCCGAGCTTCTGAAGGCGGGGTTCCAAAAACCAAAAACCTGTGTGCTTTTTACTTCAAACTCTAGGTAACATCATCAGCTCTGTTGGCGTTGCAGGAACTGCCGGCTGATGTGCGGAAGTTTCCTGGATTACATTGTTTTAATGCGCGCTTTACCAATTTTTGATCTTGTCAAATCATCCCAGGTCATTTGGCACCGTGTATGCTACTGCTGTGCAGCCTGATGGCAACAATGTCGTCAACACCAACAGAGGCCACCCAGTTGTTGTCATTCGTCATTGCACTGGTTATAACTTTAATATTATCTCAATGTATCTCAGTTATGATTTTAATATCATCCCACCATCAATTCTTCAACATGTTTTTTGAATCCCCATGGTTTGAACCAATCCAAGCCTGTCTCCAGAGGCGTAACGTTGGCTGGAAACCTGCGCCGCAGACCCAACGCATTTAACATTCTCCATCAATTGGAGTTTCTTGAGCGCACGGGTCTTAGCCAAGACTTGAGCATTCGAGCTCTTGAGGCTGGAATGTTGAAATTTAAAGAATCCTTGGTAACCGATATGAGATTTTCACATATTCAATCTTTATCATTATATAGAATATATTTTTCGTTTTCCACATTGAGTAACATATATGCATGTGTATATATATATATACATATTATATCCCTGACCAGGCCCACGAATCCATGTCCAAATTTGCTTCAGCATATGCCTTGGGGGAAAAGGAATCCAAAGCTGCAGTAAACCTCTTACAGCACATTCCGAAGCTGGTCAAGGAGGGTCTCATCGAATTGGTGCGGTTCCTCAATCCAACCATTATGTTTTTCTGTGAAACCACTTTTGTGAAGTTCTTACATGAAAGGAATTCTTCAAGAATTTGTTTAGCGATTGGCAATGTTGAGATTACCCAGGCAGCATGGACAGCCGAAGTTCATTACCCACGAAGCTCTGGCCGACAACCTGATGAATCTGAACCATTCCACAGCTTCAGGGTTTCTGTTGCCATGGAGGAATGCGCTCACAAACTCAGACCAGTTGGTGGAGCTTATGCTACTTCGCATGGAGAAGGATTTCTTGGCACTGGCACCCAAAATGAGAAAAGCTTGGAACTCCAAAGAATTGGAAACTTGATCTTAACATTATTGTTGTTCAGATTTATATTTGAAACAATCTATGGTTTCATATTTTGGTTGCATATCAATTCCCAAACACTTCCATGACATGTGTTTTTGAGGCCCAACTGCAAAGAGTGTGCGGTGCCTTCCTTTCATGCGTTGAGCAGTTTCAGAACCAAGTGCCCCAGAGATTTGCTTCCACCGCGTTGGTTGAAATCAACAAGTCGTTGCTTCTACTATTTCTGCAGTACTATTTCTGTTTTCCCCGAACCAAACAAAATATCGACTGATGCAGGGTTCTATCATATGTCCTTTGATGCCCAAGGGTTGCAACGCCCCCCACCAGGTTTGAAATGCGACACGGCGATGCAGACCTGCTGCAACTTCTTGAGGAGAGCGTTCCTCCTGCGGACATCGCCCGGGTTGCCATCTTCGCCCAACCACTTGCAAAGTACCAGCAGGAGGTTTGGGTATATCATCAATTGAAAACAACGGTTATACGATGTTATACGATGTTATACGTTTTTTTTTCAAGTATGGCTGTTGGATTTCTATGTGTGTTGGAATGCATTTTTCTTGAGACAAAACTCACACCCATCAGGTGGCCCAAAACAATGATGCCCGTGCCCAACAGTGCTATGGATGTGTTAAGGTATATTTTTTTGGGTGCTTCTGATTCAACATGGGATGACATAAATTTGGAGCTATCAAGTTGAAAGTGTCATCAATGGATTCTGTTGCAAGGCTTTCGGCGCAGCTCCTCCAAACAACCTGGGAGCAATGCCAACTTCAAGTCGAAGGGGACCTGGGAAAGCTGGCTGACTGGGCGGCGAAGTATCAGTTGTTTGCCGGAAAACAGGCCATAAATCATTTTACAATGTTGCCCTCATGGTTTTCCCACCAAGTGTTGATCAACAAACCCTTTTACTTGTTACTGCTGCTTTGCAGGCAGCGCTTGACTTCAAATACTTGAACGACCGGTATCAGAAAGGGCGAGACTCCATTCGGGCCCACATGGAGGAGAAGCTGATGTTCCATCGCTGCTCTTCCTTGGTGCTTGCTCACTCCCACATTGTGGAAGCACAGAGCAAGATGGGAGCGGATGGGTTTCTTAGTTGAAAGCATGATATAAACCTGAAACCATTTTGATTCTATTGGTTTAACCATCGAACCCACTATTTTATCCTATTATTCACAAATGATCTTGAACAGCAAAGGCTGACGATTCTTGTGGGTGACTGCACACTTTGGCCGGCCAGATGCTTGGATAAACACTGTTCCACTAATGGCTATTATGTCCTAAACTTTCTATTTGTTCTCCCAAATGTCCTTTAAAAGATGAAATCTTGCAATGCCGGATCAACTCAGGAGTACTTAGCATTGATGAGTCAGTGACCCTGTGCCAAAGCATTTCTTCGGGGAATGCAAACACTGTCTCATTCTGGATGCTACCGCAATGGCATGCTTCAATGGCAAAGACAACGATTTTGAAAAACCGACGTCTTCTTGAAGATAAAATCGTTGGGTCCATTGGCTGAAATAATTTGATGTTCTTTAGCAAGTAGTTGTCACCTTTTTTGGTTCCAACATGTCACGAATACTTGTGATCCCCTTTCTGATCAGGGTGCTGGACATCTATGAAATCGCGGTCAACTTCAATGACGCCCAGCACCAGGGTGACAAGCGCAAGCGATCACAACAGTGTTCCATGGAATTATTTAGATTCAAGTTTTCAAGATTCTTCAAGTATCATTTTTACCTGGATTAAGATATGGTCCAAATCTTCTGAAACCATTTGTTCAAAGTAGAGTGCTAGTTATGTCAGCCCTCATGAGGCTTGGCTGGAGTTTCTGGGCACACGACAGTGGCATTCTCCAAGAGCAAGGCCTTGATGGGAACAATTGCAAATGTGCCCCGGGCCCGGGTCCAAGACCTCTCCAACCCGGATCCCGATCGTCCATTGTCCCCTCACTTCAGAGTTTCGGGTCAGCAATAATACAAGTCATATTTTGGTTTACCTTTTATCTCATTTGGATATCTGATATCTTGACACGAGGGTTAGTTGTATAACAGCCACCATCATCTCCAATTAGGCGCAACAGCGCGGGGTGGAAGCAACCAAGTTCATCTTGGAGCAACTGCTGGATGGCATGCACGCCACAAGCAAGCAACCTGTGCTCATTGTCGATATGATGCCAACAAGGACCATGTTCCAGAAAAAACATGTTGTTTGGTAATGATTCCTTATATGATCTTATGATGATTCTATATTATCCTATCATGATCCTTTCATGATCTTACTATGCCCGTTTGATGGTCTTATGAATTATTTTGACATGGAACCCTGAAGGTTCTGTGAATGGAGCCAAGCATGCTGGGAAATGCAGCGAGAATTCTTGCTGGGCACTGATGGCGCCGATGCTTGGGACGTCAGGTGCATGAGCTTGTACCACGAGTCGGACAACTTCTTGGGGTCTCACAAGTCATTGCTGACTGGGCGCGTGATGGACCAGTGGTGGGACAAGTGTCAAGAAGCGGGGGCTTCTGCGCGCGCAGTGGAGCCATTTGCTGAAGACGTGCCAACGCTGGAGTGCTTGACGGTCAGTGAGAACGAGGTCAAGATTCTTGGATTATCCAAATCGAGAATCATTTGCTTCGAACCCCAAGGTGGTGCATATACAAAATCATACATACATTGAATTGACAAATTATTTATACACTTTTATACATATCAGATCATATCAGATCATATCAGATCATATCAGCACTTGTAAATAAAACCCATGTCTTCCGACTAGAAAAACAAAATGCATATGGAAATCTTTTGTCTCAGGATTCCAGAGATGGTCGTGACCAAGTACCAGGCGTCCCATGCCGAGCCCTTGAAAGCCCTTCAGGACAAGATCAGCCAGGAGACCAACATCCAGACCGCCATCAAGACGCACACCATGTCCTCAGCGGCAGCAGCGTCTGGTGGAGTGACCAGAACTTTGGCTTCCCCAGATTGGGATGGGAACCCCCCCTGGAACTGGAGAAAGAGTCTTTCCCTCTCTTCGATTGCAGTGGCTGATTTTGATACTGCCAATACGTGTCTTGTTCCAGTTCAACCAATTTTGTTCAGAACTTTTTGATTCTCTGGAACCAGATGAAAACTTGTAACCCGCAAATACAGGTTCCTCACAAATACTCCTATCATCTGAGGTTGGAAGGGTGTGCTACCTTGGCGAGGGATCCCGATCTTCAGGTGGTTGTCACCAGCTTGAACAGTGTGTGGGTTGTCAACAGGGGCACTAGCGCGAAGGAGTTGGCCGCTGGGGAACTCTTTGGCTTCAACACTGGATCTTTCTTGGAGATCCCATCGGGACTGGTCTTTTGAAACAAAATGTTGTTGTATATTTCCACCGACAGTCAAGTAATATGATGTCTTCCTCAAAAGTTATAGGGCAAACCCCAATGGACCCCCAAAGCCTAAAACCCTGTCAGATCAATGTGCCACGCAAGCTGGGACCGTGCCCTGGTTTGTCAATGATGATCGAACGCTGGTGTGTGACACTACATCGGGTTCAAAGACATTGAACACCCTGGCTGATGTTCTTTGTGAAGTGACGAAATCGAGAGGAGTTACGGAAGTTCGGGTTGTTGACCACGGGCTTCAACCGAAGATGAAGGCCATGTTTCCAAAGCAATTGAGAAAAAAATCATAGATATTCATAGATCATAGCTTATTTTTATCTTAACATGTATTTAAGGATCGTCCATATCTTCATTCAATCTTCATTGGTTTCTACAGCAACCTGACAGCAACTATAATCTTCCCTTGATTGCAGGTCGCTGGTGATGGAGGACAGATCCCTCTTGCCTACAGGTTCAAAGTGGCAGCAGGAGCAAAAGTGAACGCCTTCAAGCCGAAGGACATCACAGAGGACAAAATGGCTCTGCGATCTGCCATGATGGGGGCCATGTGGAATGGACGCATGTCACAGTTGCCGCGATGTTCGCACGCAGATATCATTTGGGAGGCTGGGATGGTCTTCCAAAATATTCCCCTATCAGATTATCCCAATATTATTTCCTTAAGGCTTTGGTATTCATTACAACCCTTCCATAACACTACAAGTATCAGATCAATCCTTCAATGGTCTTCCAAAATATTCCCCTATCAGATTATCCCAATATTATTTCCTTAAGGCTTTGGTATTCATTACAACCCTTCCATAACACTACAAGTATCAGATCAATCCTTCAATGGTCTTCCAAAATATTCTCCTATCAGATTATCCCATTCTTATTCCCTTAAAATTTTGATATTCATTACAACCCTTCCATAACAGTACAAATATCAGATCAACCCTTCAATAGCCAAGCTTCTCCAACGGCCAAGCAAATGTCTCTGGGCACCTGACCAGGTCAAGATCAGTGAGGGTGTTCCATGCACCCTCACGCCATTGAAACCAAAGTATTTTCTTCTTGGCAATTTGTCAATTGGCGCTGCCAGCGCGGTCAAAATCAAGTGACCATGAATGATTGGCAATTTTGGTAGCTTTTCATGGGGCGTGATTGGCATCAAAGGGACTGTGATCCAAACTAATTTTATCATATTTCATCGTAGTTTGCAACCACAACTAAATTCATAGATCTTGATTTTGTTTGCTTTGGAATTGGCCGCCACAGCGAGGGAAATGCCTGGGAATGTGCTGTAATGGCACATTAGTGGCTATCTGAAGCAACGTGATGTTGAGAAAAAATCGGAAATGGTATAGCTCATGTTGAATCTGAGTCACTACTCATGTCAACAGTGTATGCAGTCATCTTTTGAAGCATATTGTACGTTTCAGCCATTTTCCAAAAAGCTGCATTTCCCCAAATGTCGGGAAGAGGGTATCACCAGCTTTTTGCAATGGTTCTTCAAAGCGTTGACCAGTTGTCAGATGAGGAGCCAGGCAGCTCTAGTGTCCCGAAAGCAAAGGCCAAACCAGGCACCAAAGAAAAAAACAAAGCGGGCGCGAAAGCAAAACCCAAAGCAAAGATTGGGTCAAGCAAGACCACACCAAAAAATGAACAGGCCCCCAGCACGCCAAATGCGGATGCAAAACCACCAGCAACCCCGAAGGCAACTGCAAGCCCCAAGCCAACTCTGATGAAGAGACCTTCTGCTTCGGCATCGGCATTGACCCCCAAGGGGAAGGCAAAGGGGAAGAAACGCCCAGCCAGCTCTGAAGCCCCAAAGTTGAAGGTGTATTCGTACCAGTACCCAACCGGAGTCTATGGATACAAGGTCAACGGGAAGCAAGTCTTGACTGCGACTAGGCAAAAAATTAAAGGACTGTGACAGTTGACAAGATGGGACATGATATGAGATGAAATATCTAATGTATCCACAAGTGCAATGCCAAATTTTCCAAGCATCAAACATATTAATATGTTCAATCAAATTTTTTCACCGCTCAGTTGAAGAGCATCCCTGGCCTCTCCGATGAAGTCCGCGAAGTCATCGTCGCGCCCAAGCTCAAAGTTGGGAAGATTAATTTGGGAAGTCTCATGATGTCACGTCATGATGTCATGTCATCATCCTTTACTTGCTGTTTTGGGATATTTGGCTGGATTGTCCACAATCTTGATTTGAAACACTTTTGATGAACCAAGGCTGCTGTGAAAGCTGAAATCATTCGTACGAATGGCAATGCAGATGCTGGTCGAGCATTGCAGGCATGACTGCAACCTGATACATTTTATTTCACACTCTGTGGTTTTTCGCACTTATATATATTATATCACATATATATTATATCACATATATATATCATATAACCCATATTCATATTACAGATATACTGCATCTTTATCAAGTCAAACTATGCTCTAGTCTTGAGCTATCGTGTTTGGAAACCGTTGCCCCTTCCAGGAGCAAATGGTTCAAAGCTACTTAGAGGCTCCGGATAACGATGATGAAGCGCTTGATGGTCTTGACGCTGCCGAGCAGGGCGAGGAGGAAGTGGCGGAGCATGATGAAACTGTGGAAGGCCCCATTGATTTTTTTTTCAAAATCAAATTTCATTGGATTTTGGTTTCATGGTGTGGCTATATCAATGGATAACCCATCACTATCTATGACTCATTTCTTGAAATAGTGTTTCCTTCATCAGTATCATATCCATTACTGTTGGTATTCAAATCTGTTTCCGTCTCCATCGCCAATAGCCAGGTGATGTTGACTGAGTGTGAGATCAAATGTCTGATCTTAGAGATTCGCTGCTCGAAAGGTTTCCCAAAGAAAATTTGGCTTGAAAGGTTTCCCAAACAAAATTGAAGGAAATTTTGATACCAGTTAGCCACTTACAAGTTTGAGGGAATTTTGAAGCCTATCAGCTACTTAGAGCGTTGGCCAACCAATGGTTGGAGGGATTGCGACGCGGCAGTACTAGCATCAGCGGGTGGAAAAAATTGATGAATACTTGGGACATGTTGCAATGGGGCCCCAAAACTTTCCAAAACCAACAAATGTTTTTTAATTGGGGACGTTCAGTTCAACATAGTTGTTCAACCATTGACTTAAATTGTTGGTTTTTCTTTGGGTTCCTTTTCTTTTAAAACTATGATGCCACCAAAACAAAAACCTGAAGACACAGTTGGCCCATTGTGTTTTAAATGGTGCACCGGAATTGAAGGGCGTTGTGACATGCAAACACAAAACGTACACCCCCCCAAATCTTCCCGAAAAACATATTATGTAAAAAATCATAGTTATATCATGCGCTATGTATATGTACCAAAAAAATACGGGTGACATTGGCTCAATGTATGCTCTCTGCAACAATGGCCATGGCTATGTCGCTTGCACCATTGTCTCAATGTTGTTGCTTGCACCATGGGCTCAAAGTATGTTGCTTGCACCATTGTCTCAATGTATGTTGCTTACTGCAACATGCACTCATTTGCTGCTGAAAAGCAAACCCCCAGAAGCAAAGCAAACCCCAGAACAAGAGGAACAAGCCATCTTGGCATCCTGGAACGCAACCATGCAGTTCGCAGGAAGATGCTCGAGGTCTTCAAGCAGGAGATGCCTGACTGCACCTTTGACAAGGCTCTTCAAGTCACAGCTCATCAACGAAATCGGCTCAGCTCAGTGAAAGGGTCAACGCCTGCCACTTTGGCATTTGGCTATGTACCATCTGAAGGTGGAAACATGGATGAACCTGGCCCCGAAAGCTTTGGAGATCAAGCTGATCTACCTCGAATCCTGGAGGTCAAGCAGAAGGCCGCCATTGCCTTTCACAAGGCGAACCAAGATCTGGCACTTCGTGCTGCAGCTCTGGCTCGGTCTCGAGTCGAGGAAGATGAACTCATGGTGGGGGACTACGTCTTCTACTGGAAGCCTCAGACTCACAAGCTTGATCCTTTCCGATGGAGAGGCCCCTGCATGGTCATTGCAGTGGAGGCCGCTATGGATCGGGCCAACATGATCTACTGGATTGTCCATGGAAGCTCTTTGGTCCGTGCCACGAGACAACAGCTTCGACATGAAACTGTCCCTGAACGCTATGAACGGCAACTCCGACCTGGAGCTGAAAATGATCTTCAACGACCCATGGCTGAGCGAGTTCTTCAAGCTCTCCGTCCTGTGCGTGGGCCAGTGCGCGGGTTGGACTTAGCCGCCAAGGCCCAGACTCCTGATGATTTCCCTTCTTTGGGGGGACACGATTCCACTCACGCTTCATCAATGCCGGCACCTACTACCACTTCAATGCCACCTCATGAACCGGCTGATCCACCAAAAACGGCCGAATCTGAAGATGAGGAAGAACACGAAACCGGCGAGGGCGTGGTCAAGAAGAAGAAGAAGAAACGAAGAAAGCACAGAGACAAGGAGAAGCACAAGGCTGAGATGAGAACGGTTGCAATGGCTCGTGAGAAGTTCCCGACTGGAGGAGATTCACCCTTTGGACTTGGATTTGGGGCAGAACTTCCGGAAGGGGAAACAGAGCAAGCCGAAGATGATCAGGCGGTAGCGCCTGAAGATCTCATGACTGATGAACAGAAAACAATGAAGGAGGTGATGAGACAAATCAACCCAGATGCCTTGGAGGCTCGAAATGACATTGCCGAGAACCCCTCCGTCAACGACCCTGGAGGAGATGACCGTGCTCGAGAGCGACGGGACTATGAAAGGGCAATCCGACTGGCTGGTCAACTTTCTGACAATCAAGCTCGACGACTTGATGGCCTACCACCTCGTGCTCATGACGGGCAACCTCAACAGAAGCAAGCCAGGACTGAAGAGATCCGCATGGTCGAGATCGCTCAAGAAGAGATCTTGCAGACGGTGGTCGAAAGCCGTCTGAGCCCTGAAGAGCGCAAGACGTTTGTCGAGGCCAAGAGAAAAGCTTTGGCACCCTGGACTGAGAATGATGCCTGGCGACCATGTGGACCGAGCTCGATGCCCCAAAGGCACACTGGTTTCCATGCGCTTTCTCTTGCGCTATAAGGAGAACAAGCCCCATGCGAGAGTCATCCTGCAAGGCTTCAAGCACAAAGACGTGGTGGAGTCCAAGCTTGACACCGAGTCACCAACACTCTCAAGGTTGGGCAAGTATCTCATGATCCTCTTTGCCTGCACCAAACGATGGCGTGTTGGCACCATGGATGTCAAGAGTGCTTTCCTTCAGAGCAACTACATCCACCAGGAGGTCGAGATCTACGGTGAGCCATCAGCTGACATGCGTCGGTTGCTTGCAGAGATGATTGGACTCTTGGAACACCAAGTCATGCAGATGACCAAGCCTGCCTTCGGTGACGTCCGGGCACCTCGACAGTGGAATGAAACAGCTGACAAAGCCTTGGTGTGCGAAGTTGGTTTGCTCAAGCATGAGCTGGACGGGTGCATCTACATCTCTGTCCGCTTGGCCACCAAGGACGACCACGAGTTCTGTGTCTTCGAGATGGATGGACAACGATGGGTCGTGGATGGACTTTTTGGAATCCACGTGGATGACATCATGGCCTGCGGTGAGGGCGTCAACAGCCCTGACGACGCAATCGCCCCACAAGGTGATCAACCATGCTGCTTTGCAGAACGACTTCATGTGCTACTGCATCGATTCAAGTTTGGATCCATCGAGTACCACGACAACCAGGTCTTTTGCGGTACGACTATGTCCCAATCCTTTGATGGCACAGCCGTGACCTTCAACTTGGAGAAGTACATCCACCAGCTGAAGCCACTCACTGTGGAGAAGTTCCGCAAGACGCAGCCCAATGAGCGAGTCACCCCACGTGAGCAATCACAGCTCAGGGGATTGCTGGGAGCCCTTGCCTGGCCTTCCTTCCAAACACAACCACACCTGGCGGCATCGGTGTCCCTGGCTCAATCAGCCACTTCATCGGCTTGCATCAGCGACTTGCTGGATGTGAACAAAACTTTGAGATTTGCCACAGAATCTGCGAGCACTCACCTGGTGATCATGGTCCCACGGAGCACTTCACGAAGTTCGCTTCGGGATGTACTGTGACGCCAGCTGGGCAACCAGACCAGACGGGTCATCACAAGGAGGTTGGATCATCGTTGTGACCAACTCTGAGGAGCTCAATGGCACCAAACCCTTTCCCCTGACGGTCATCGACTGGGCGAGCAAACGCCTGACTCGGGTGTGCCGAAGCTCACTGGCTGCTGAAGCGCAGACAATGGCAATGGCAATCGACTCACTGGAATGGCTGAAAAGCATGTTTGCTTTGATGATCTGGCCAAACCAGAAACCCGACAATGAGGAGATCATGAAATGGCTCGGTGAGTCACCATGCATCACCGACGCCCGAGCTCTTTACGATGCCAGTGTCAGCAAAGCCCCTGGAATGAAGTTGGCTGAGAAAAGGACAGCCATTGAGATCAAGATGAGCTGCGAGAGAATGGCTGCAGCAGGAGGCATGCTGAAGTGGTGCAACAGCCACCAACAATTGGCTGATGGAATGACGAAAGCGTCGGCACGACAGAAGCTGGCAAGGGAGCTGAAACGCAGAATGCACTGCTTGTTCTACGACCCTCAAGGGGTTGCTTCGAAGAAAGTCAAGAAGGAGGACAAGCAAGATGAGCAAGATGCCTTGGATCATGCGGCACAGGAGTTCGAGAACAAGAAGCGCATTGAGGAGGGCATCTACACGATCAGAGACATGGATGAAGAGCAGCTTGAGGAATGCAAGCTGTGCCTGCTTCCTGGCTGTGGACTTGCAGCCGAAGAGGGCAAACGCTATTGCTCCAAACGGCACTTCCATGCTCACCAGCACAAAAAGACGAAGAAGGAGATCAACGAAGAAAACCATGGAGGAGCTCTATGGGGACTCTCACTGGCGACGCAGATCCTGCCAGCCGAGGGGTACAAGATCAGCGACTTCATCGTCTATGGCAACTTCCTGGTCACCATCTACGGCAAGACCCTGGTCATTGGCTTCGTGGTGATCTTTGTCATCCTTGCCGTCTTCTTCCTGGGCAAGTGTGCAGGACATCGTGAATGGCAACGACGCCATGCTCAGCTACCAGCTCAGCTACCAGCTCAGCTACCAGAACGAACCAATGCAGAACCACAAACCGAAAACGATGGAAGCAGTTCAGAGGAATCCCTCTCCATCGAGGAGCTTCGAAATCAAGGGTTCATGCCTGACCCAGCACGCCGAACCGACGTGCAACGGATGACAGCTGCAGAGATCAGACACTGCATGCTGTACGGCTTGACGATCCTGAGCGATGAGGAGGTCAACAGGAGGCGTGATGCCTTCAGAGAAAGTCTTCGGCCTTCCATCGAAGACTACCTGACCCAAGAGGAGATTGACCGCATTCAATGCGGTGGAAGTCCGACTGTGGAGATTCCACTTCGCCCTGAGGAGTGGGATGGCATTGGCAGGCAGCATCGTGATGCATTGCTGCAGGCCAACGAAGATGTGCTGCTGCTGGGGATCCACTTTGAGGAGATGAACGGGCCAGCGGCGGCATTCGCAAGACGCCTGAGAGCCGAGCTCAACACAATACGTGTTGTAGGGGATTCTGTGGACATCCAGACCGTCTACAGGTCCTGACCTTTTTGTACAGCCAAATCGACCATGGCCAAATTTTCCCTTTTGGGCCCGTGTCGATGTAAGGTTCACACCATCTCTTGTACCTGTTGTGCACAGGTCGATTTCTAAGGACTTCAATGTCCGCCGCTGTCGCGGCCCAACTGTGCGCACAGGGCGCCCTTGGGTAGGACATGGTACGTGCGGTTCAACCGCTTCCTTTGGCGAGATTGGAAAACAGAGCATTGCCTTCGCAGACCTTGTGCGCTGCTTGGCTGGTCTTTGTCTTGGGTGGCTTGGGTTCTACATCCTGTTGGACCACCTGGGCTAGATCGATATAATGAATTAATGAAAGAACGGATGAAATGAAATGAAATGAAATGAATTGAAATGAATGAATGAATGAGCGAAATGGAATGAATTGAAATGACGGAAAAAAATGAATGAGTGACTGAATGAGTGAATGAATGAATGAATGAGTGATTGAATGAATGAATGAAATGAATGAATGAGTTGAATGGAATGGAATGGAAAGGAAAGGAATGGAATGAAATGGAGTGGATATATGAATGAATGAATGAATGAATGAAATGAATGAATGAATGAATGAATGAATGAAATGAATGAATGAATGAATGAATGAAATGAATGAATGAAATGAATGAATGAATGAATGAATGAATGAAATGAGATGAAATGCAATGAAATGAAATGAAATGAAATGAATGAATGAATGAATGAATGAATGAATGGAATGAATGAATGAATGAATGAATGAATGAGTGAATGAATGAATGAATGAATGAATGAAATGAATGAATGAAATGAATGAATGAATGAATGAATGAATGATTGAATGCATGCATGCATGCATGCATGAATGAATGAATGAATGCATGCATGCATGCATGAATGAATGAATGAATGAAAGAAATGAATGAATGAATGAATGAATGTATGAAGGAATGAACGGATGAATCAACAAATGAACGAATGAACGAATGAACAAATGAACGAATGAAAGAACGAATGAATGAATGAATGAACGAACGAACGAACAAATGAATGAATGAATGAATGAACGAACGAACGAATGAATGAATGAACGAAATGAAATGAAATGAAATGAAATGAAATGAAATGAACGAAACGAAATGAAATGAAATGAAATGAAGTGAAATAATAATTGAATGAATGGATGAATGAACGAATGAATGAAATGAATGAATAAAATGAAATGAAATGAATTGAATTGATTTGATTTGAATTGAAATGAACTGAACTCAATTGAATTGAATTGAATGAGAATGAATGAATGAAATGGAAAAAAGAATGAAATGAATGAAGTGAATGAAATGAATGAAATGAATGAAATGAATGAAATGAATGAAATGAATGAAATGAGTGAAATGAATGAAATGAATCAATGAAGGAACGAATGAAATAAAGAATGAATGAATGTATGAAATGAAATGATATGTTTTGAAATGAAATGAAATGAAATGAATGGAATGAATTAATTGTAAATGAATGAACGAATGAATGAATGAACGAAATGAAATGACATGAAATGACATGACATGAAAT
The DNA here is from genome assembly GCA_947184155.2 of Cladocopium goreaui. Lineage (NCBI taxonomy): Eukaryota > Dinophyceae > Suessiales > Symbiodiniaceae > Cladocopium > Cladocopium goreaui. The sequence goes on along the minus strand of CAMXCT020001245.1, from coordinate 28,154 downwards.
GAAATGAAATAAATAAAATTAAATGAAATAAAACGAAACGAAATTAAATGAAATGAAATGAATGAATGAATGAATGTGTAAACGAAATGAAACGAAATGAAACGAAGTGAAATGAAATTACGCGAAGTGAGATGAAACGAATGAAATGACTGAAATGAATGACATGAATGAACTAAGGAATGAATGTTTGAATGAATGAGTGTTTGAATGAACGAATGAATGGGTGGATGGACTGGATGAAATGACATGAAATGAAGTGACATGAAACGAAGGAAATGTATGAATGCGGGAATGATTGAATGAAGGAAGGAGGAAATGAATGTAGAAATGAATGAATGAATGAATGCATGAATGAATGAATGAATGAAATGAATGAATGAATGAATGAATGAAATGAATGAAATGAATGAATGAATGAATGAATGAATGAATGAAATGAAATGAA
>CAMXCT020001245.1:26281-27609 GCA_947184155.2 Cladocopium goreaui | reverse complement strand
GAAATTAAATGAATGAATGAATGAATGAATGAATGAATGAACGAACGAACGAATGAATGAATGAATGAATTGAATGGCATGGCATGGCATGGAATGGAATGGAATGGAGTGGAATGGAATGGATGAATGAATGAATGGATGAATGAATGAATGAATGAAGGAATTTTTATCATGAAATGAAATGAAATGAAATGAATGAATGAATGAATGAATGACTGAATGAATGAAATGAAATGAAATGAAATGAAATGAAATGGAATGGAATGGAATGAATGAATGAATGAAATGAAATGGAATGAAAAGAAAAGAAATGAAATGAAATGAAATGAATGAATGAATGAATGAATGAAATGAAATGAATGAAATGAATGAATGAATGAATGAATGAATGAAATGATGAAATGAATGAATGAATGAAATGAAATGAAATGAAATGAAAAGCAATGAAATTAAATGAAATGAAATGAAATGAAAGAAATGAATGAATGAATGAATGAATGAATGAATGAATGAATGGAAATGAATGAATGAATGAATGAATGAAATGAAATGAAATGAAATGAAATGAAATGAAATGAAATGAAATAATGAATGAATGAATGAATGAATGAATGAATGAATGAATGAATGGATTGAAGTGAAGTGAAGTGAAATGAAATGAAATGAATTGAAATGAATGAATGAATGAATGAATGAAGGAATTTTTATCATGAAATGAAATGAAATGAATGAATGAATGAATGAATGGAATGGAATGGAATGGAATGGAATGGAATGAATGAATGAATGAATGAATGAAGGAAAGGAATGGATGAATGAATGAATGAAGGAAGGAAGGAAGGAAGCAAGCAAGCAAGCAAGCAATGAATGATTGGATGGATGGATGGAATGATGGATGGATGAGTGAGCCGTTTCTTTGCTGAGCTTTTTTCTCCCAGCTACCTCGTCCCTGAGCAGCCACGCGCGCCTGCCACAATGCGTTGACCCCAAGTCGATCTTTTGAGACAGAGAGGGATAGAGGCAAAAGAGGATGCTGGCCCACAGGTACCCCTAACCCACCAGAAGTCGCTTGCCCCCATGTCCCCAAATAATCCCTACAAGAGACCCCAAACTTTGCCACAGATCGAAGAGATGCCAAGTTCCCTTTGTGAAGATCCCTGTGAAAGATCGTGTGCAAGATCTCCTTGATAGGATCTCTGTAGAAGCTCCTGTGCAAGCATATCTGTAGAAGGACCTGTGCAAGATCCTGTGTAGGTTCCCTTCATCAAGATCTTCTGGTAATTTCTTTGCAGTGACCTCTATACAATACAAGACCACCGGCAAGATTT
>CAMXCT020001245.1:8781-23781 GCA_947184155.2 Cladocopium goreaui | reverse complement strand
AGTACAGACATTATTGGAACTGCAGCCGCAGGAAATTGCTTTGTCTCAAGAAACAACGCTATGTCTACTGACCAAGATCTCCTACCAGGAAAACTAAGAGAAGCTCGCGAGATTTCCAACAGAAGGAGCTTTACACGATCTTCATAGCAGCCTCGCAGAGGAACCTTTGTACAAGCATCTCTGCTACAGAGCATCTTCAAGATCTTCATGCAAGCACCTGTCCCCACACGCTCCTCTTACAAGGACCTGTGCAAGATCATGCAAGGACCTCTAGAGGATCCCGCCATGGCCTCTACAAGATTTTCCCGCAAGGACCTGCGAGGCACCTCTGACAGCATTTCACTAGGATCCCCACAAGGTCTTCTCACAAGAACTCGTGCAAGATCATGCAAGGACCTCTTGGAGCATTTCATTCACGCATATCCCCACAAGATCTTCTTACAAGGAATTGTAAAAGACACTGACCAAGATCTTCATCCTTCCAAGAGAATTGCACAAGATCGCCGTGAAAGGACCTACCGGAGAAGATCTTTCATACAAGAGCCTTTTATGGGAATCCCAGAAGCGCTTAAATACAAGCACCCCAAAGACAGGGCACCTTCCAGATCTTCGTTGCAAGTTTTTTTTTGGTAGTGCTTTGCATCCTGCAAGGTTCCACCAGGATCTCCACAATATCTTCTCTCAAGGACCTGTACAAAATCATGCAAGGACCTCTTAGAGGATTTCACCATGCAGGATCTTTTCACAAGGACTTGCGCAAGATCATGCAAGGGCTTCTTAGAAGGTTTTTACCTGGATCTTCGCAACATCTTCTCCCAAGGACCTCTACAAGACCTTGGTCAAGATCTTCATGTAAGGACCTCCCAGGCTGCACTATGAGACTCTCGCAAGGTTGTCAGAGAAGGGCCTTCCAGAGAACTCATAGGATCTCCCTTCCCAAGATTTCTAAGAATCATCTAGAATCTAGAATAAGCACCGCGCCACAACCAATGAGAGCAATCTGACGCACAAAGTGACCAGAGGGTTGCAGGAGCGATATCAACACCAGCACCGCCATGAGAGGGTTGCGCGAGCACATGTTAGATTTTCACGAAACATCGCGTGGGCAACCAAAAATGGACATTAAACATGTCAAAATCGACGTTTTACCTAGGTGTCGGGAAAATGAGCTTGAGGCATCCGAAGGACACACAAAATCATTTTCATGTCCTAAATCGAAAAATGACGCATGTTTCACAAAAACGAGAGTTTCGACCCTTTCAAAACCACGCCCAAGTTCACCAAATACGGCGCCCGCCACGGAAAATGATGTCTGAAACCACCTCTCATTTCGCCCACACCTATATACCACAAAGTTTCATGAACATGCAGAAGTACCGCACCTGCCAGGCGGATGAAAAAGTGTCCCATGTCCTGCGCTTGTCACGCAAAACGAAGTTCCAGATCGCAAAATGCCCCAACGCGCCTGCCACAAAAAATGGACATAGTTTAAAAAAACGAGTACCGCGCGCCGGCAAAAGTAGACCTTCGGAAGAGAGCACGGCACTGTGTGCGAGCCTGCGCAGTCAAAATGCGCATGGACATCCCACAAGGGAACTTTTGCGCGAGCAGGCGCAGACGAAAGCCCGCGCCCACAGCTAACAACCTGATCTAAACCACCACACTGTTTGGGCAAACATCTCCTTGACAAGATCTTTGTCCAAGATCTCTTTGACAGAACGAAGGCTTTCAACGTTGAGCGCAATGTAGGACGACAAAGATGCTCTACATGTTTTTGACGCCTGCTTGTTGCTCCATGTGCATCAAGCCTAAACACGGGTGTGTTGTTGACGGGGTTCATCCGATATTGTCTTTTGTGATTGTATTCCGTCGCGCCCTTGACGAAAAGCAGTTTTTGCATTCCCTGATCCTGGACACGTTTGTCCCCTGTACTTGGGTGTTAGAGTTCAGTTCGGAGCATGACCAGCGGAAGTTGTGGCAGGTTATGCTGAGTACTCACATCCGCGCGGGGTGAAAGCCAGCCAGCATATCCCTACGCGCAAGCATTTTGCCTACTGCTTCCTTTAAATATTTTGAACTCATCGCCTAGATTCTTTCTATTTGAGATCTGAAGCAGGATGTTGACTGACCTGGTTCAGGAAGTGTACCTGCAGCGCCTCATGGTGGACATGTCAGGCAGCGCATTCAATTCAGCCTTGGAGAAATGAAGATGCGGTGATGCGGTTTATATCTCAAAGGCCGCAAAAGGTATACTTTCATCAGTGGCCACGTGATGGCGCATCTCAAAGGAACATGTAGTGTGCTGGATTCTGCATCTGCTTTGATGTAAGACTGATGGTAAATGTATGGATCTCCGACCGCAATATATAGAATTGAGCCCAAAGTTTCAGGCGTGGAAGAAACGAATCACCTAATTACTGTATATAGAACGTCTGCCGAAGCGATTGAACATTTGCAGCTTCGCCACCGAAATTGTAAAGGAACCCTGGGCTTCAAGCCTTTCTTCTTGGTTGATGAGTGCATAGTGTTGAATTCAAGCGCTCAAACGCTTGATTTCCAAGCTGCTTCCAAATGACCAGCCCAATACCCTTTGATGAACCTTGAGTGGAAGGTTGTTGACATTGGCTGCGGGCGGAAATTCTGCATTCAATGTGGGAATTCCAGCTCAGCCGTATGAACATCCGCAAGAGCAAAGTGAAGGGAACTTTGATGTACCGACTCTTGTTTTGAGAAGTTCCCACATCAAGAGATACTATATATTGAACCATGAATATCCAAGTGCTTCAAACACAGACTTTCAATGGTTATCACATGTAAAATGTGCTTCAATGTCAGCGACTTGGGCGGCAAAAGGGGAACAAGCTCTGAAAACACGCCTCCGTGACTGAATGCGCAAATTCCTTGCGAAGGCCTGAGCCGAAGTGTTCCAAGATTATCCGACCAAGCTGCGTCAAGGACTGATTGCTGGTCAAGGCATGTTTTCGATTTCAAGGCAACCGCATTGGATCTACAAATTGGACCTAGTTGTTTTTGTTTTTTGTTGCTATTGTTTGTTGCACAGATAGCGTCAGCTGCCTTGTCTCCCATCCTGGTTTCCCTTCATGATTGCTGCTTTCGCTGCCCCTCCACCCTTCCTTGTCTTCCTTCATGATCGCTACCTTGGCTGCGCCTGCCCTGCTGCCTTCTCTCCTCCCCCTGCTGCCTTGTCTCCAAGCCTTGTCCCCGGTCATGATCGCTGCCTCGCTCCCTGTGCTGCCTTGTCTGCCTTTCTGTCTTGTCTCCCACCCTCCTATCCCTGCGTGGTCCCTGCCGGTCGACTTTGGGGGGCCGAAAGGATCCGGCCTTGGCTGCCCTCTGCCCCGGCCCTTGTCTCTGCTCTCGAATCGCTGCCCCTTCTCCACCCTCCTTTCACTGCCGCTGCTGCCTTGTTTCCCACCCTTGTCTCGCTTCATGATCGCTGCCGCTGCAGCTCCCACCATTCCCTCCGCTGCCCCTGCTGCCTTGCGTGTCTTCTAACCTTGGCTTCCTTCACTGCTTTCGCTGCCCCTGCTGCATTGTCTGCCTTTGCTGCCTTGTCATTGCAGGGCACAAGCAATATGCCGTTGGGGCGCCTGCAAAACACCAAAGCACCGGCAAATTTCGCTCCGAAATTGCAAAAGAAGCTCAACAACTACCTAATGCGGCTTCTGAAACGCTACAAAAACTGACAGTTTTCGTTTTGCTGTTTGGGCGCATCCGAAACGGCAAAGCACTACCTAATTTCGTTCCAAAACGTAGCAAAAGAAGCTTTCCCACGTTCTAGAAACCCTTCTACATGTGAAAACCGCCTAGCGATCCCAAAGTTTGACAGCGCGGAACGCACATGACTGTTGTTGTTGCTGTTGCCGTTGCTGTTCCTGTTGGCCGTTGGTTGTTTGGCTATTGGTTGTTGGTTGTTGGTTGTTAGTTGTTGGTTGTTGGTTGTGGTTGTTGGTTGTTGTGGTTGTTGTGGTTGTTGTGGTTGTTGTGGTTGTTGTTGTTGTTGTTGTTGTTGTCGTCGTTGTTGTCGTTGTTGTCGTTGTTGTCGTTGTTGTCGTTGTTGTCGTTGTTGTCGTTGTTGTCGTTGTTGTCGTTGTTGTCGTTGTCGTTGTTGTCGTTGTTGTCGTTGTTGTCGTTGTTGTCGTTGTCGTCGTTGTCGTGGTCGTGGTCGTGGTCGTGGTCGTGGTCGTGGTCGTGGTCGTGGTCGTGGTCGTGGTCGTGGTCGTGGTCGTGGTCGTCGTCATGGTCGTCGTCGTCGTCGTGGTTGTTGTTGTGGTTGTTGGTTGTTGCTTGCTGCTTGGTGCTTGTTGGTGTTGTTGGTGTTGTTGGTGTTGTTGGTGTTGTTGGTGTTGTTGGTGTTGTTGGTGTTGTTGGTGTTGTTTGACTGTGTTGTTTGTCTGTGTTGTTGTTGTTGTTGTTGGCTATTCGCTGACTCGCCGCCCCTGAAGTGTTGTTATTTTTTGCTGTTGTATACTCCGATGTTGTGCAAGGTATGATTCGGTCATGGTACAGTGGGGTGGGGTGTATTGGGGCTAATAACGTTCCTTGGCACTTGCACACCTACATGATGCTACTTTAGAGATGGGTGGGGTGGGGTGGGGCTAACAACGTTCCTTGGCCTTGCACACCTACATGATGCTACGTTAGAGATGGGTGGGGCATGGTTGGATGGGGCTAATAACGTTCCTTGGCACTTGCACACCTACATGATGCTACTTTAGAGATGGGTGGGGTGGGATGGGGCTAATAGCGTTCCTTGGCACTTGCACACCTACATGATGCTACATTAGAGACGGGGTGGGGTGGGGTGGGAATAGTAACGTCCTGTGGCATGCTACTGAGTGTGACAAAATATGCTGCTACGCTTGCACATAATGTTCAGGTGCGCGGACATAAGTTATATGTTTCGTTCATGTAGAATATGTTGCTACTCCTGCACATGCTGTTGACGTGTGCGAGCACAAGTTTGATGTTAAGTTGTCAAGTTCATAGAAGAATAGGTTGCTACGATTGCACATGTTGTTAACGTGCGCGATCACAAGCTTGATGTTACGTTGATAGAATATGTTGTTACGCTTGCACATACCCAAAAAGGTGAAAAAATGGAGGCCAATCGCTTTTGCCCAACAAATCGCATGGAGGAACCAGCGAAAATCGTTGGAAGAGGGCGCGAAGCTTCCAGTGGAGGCAAAATGCTTCCATCACAAGTTCCATTTTGGGAGAACTTCCCAAATGCTTGTGGCAGAGTTGAGAAAAGATGCTTCTAAGCCGTTTGGGCATGGGATTTCTTGGGCCAACAGGCATTTCCAAGCTTTTTTCCCCGGCATGGTAAAAAATGATCGTTTCGCCTGCGCGAAATACCGCTTTAATTATTTTGAATTGGCCCGCTGAGTACCAAATGTTTTTCTCTAAATATGCCTTCCAAAGATGAAAAATGTAAAATGACACTGGGTCTTCAGCATTTCATCTTGAGGATGAGGAAAAAAGATGTCCACAGGCGGCGGGTCAGCCGATTCCCATGTTCTTGTTCTTGTTGTTCTTCTTGTTGTTCTTGTTGTTGTTGTTGTTGTTCTTGTTGTTGTTGTTGTTGGTTGTTGGTTATTGGTTGTTGTTTGCTGGTTGTTGGTTGTTGGTTGTTGGTTGTTTGTTGTTGTTGGTTGTTGGTTGTTGGTGGTTGTTGTTGTTGTTGTTGTTGTTGTTGTGGTTGGTTGGTTGGTTGGTTGGTTGGTTGGTTGGTTGTTGTTGTTGTTGTTTTTGTTGTTGTTGTTGTTGTTGTGGTTGTTGGTTGTTGGTTGTTGGTTGTTGGTTGTTGGCTGTTGGCTGTTGGCTGTTGGTTGTTGGGTGTTTGAGGGGTTGTTGTTTGAGGATGTTGTTGTTGTTGTTGTTGCTGTTGTCGTTGTGGTTGTTGTTGTTGTTGTTGTTGTTGTTGTTGTTGGTTGTTGGTTGTTAGTTATTGGTTGTTGGCTGTTGGTTGTTGGTTGTTGGGTGTTGGTTGTTGGTTGTTGTTTGTTGGTTGTTGGTGTTGTTGTTGTTGTTCTTGTTGTTGTTGTTGTTGTTGTTGTTGTTGTTGTTGTCGTTGTTGTCGTTGTGGTCGTCGTCGTCGTCGTCGTCGTCGTCGTTGTTGTTGTTGTGGTTGTTGGTTGTTGCTTGCTGCTTGTTGCTTGTTGGTGTTGTTGGTGTTGTTGGTGTTGTTGGTGTTGTTTGTCTGTGTTGTTTGTCTGTGTTGTTTGTCTGTGTTGTTTGTCTGTGTTGTTTGTCTGTGTTGTTTGTCTGTGTTGTTTGTCTGTGTTGTTTGTCTGTGTTGTTGTTGTTGTTGTTGTCGTTGTCGTTGTCGTTGTCGTTGTCGTTGTCGTTGTTGTTGTTGTTGTTGTTGTTGTTGTTGTTGGCTATCCGCTGACTCGCCGCCCCTGAAGTGTTGTTATTTTTTGCTGTCGTATACTCCGATGTTGTGCAATGGTATGATTCGGTACATGATGTACATGGGTGGGGTGGGGTGTGTTGGGGCTAATAACGTTCCTTGGCACTTGCACACCTACATGATGCTACATTAGAGATGGGGTGGGGTGGGGTGGGAATAATAACGTCCTGTGGCATGCTACTGAGTGTGACGAAATATGCTGCTACGCTTGCACATAATGTTCAGGTGCGCGGACATAAGTTATATGTTTCGTTCATGTAGAATATGTTGCTACTCCTGCACATGCTGTTGACGTGTGCGAGCACAAGTTTGATGTTAAGTTGTCAAGTTCATAGAAGAATAGGTTGCTACGATTGCACTTGTTGTTAACGTGCGCGAACACAAGCTTGATGTTACGTTGATAGAATATGTTGTTACGCTTGCACATACCCAAAAAGGTGAAAAAATGGAAGCCAATCGCTTTTGCCCAACAAATCGCATGGAGGAACCAGCGAAAATCGTTGGAAGAGGGCGCGAAGCTTCCAGTGGAGGCAAAATGCTTCCATCACAAGTTCCATTTTGGGAGAACTTCCCAAATGCTTGTGGCAGAGTTGAGAAAAGATGCTTCTAAGCCGTTTGGGCATGGGATTTCTTGGGCCAACAGGCATTTCCAAACTTTTTTCCCCGGCATGGTAAAAAATGATCGTTTCGCCTGCGCGAAATACCGCTTTAATTATTTTGAATTGGCCCACTGAGTACCAAATGTTTTTCTCTAAATATGCCTTCCAAAGATGAAAAATGTAAAAAGACACTGGGTTTTCAGCATTTCATCTTGAGGATGAGGAAAAAAGATGTCCACAGGCGGCGAGTCAGCCGATTCCCATGTTCTTGTTCTTGTGGTTCTTGTTGTTCTTCTTCTTCTTCTTGTTGTTGTTGTTGGTTGTTGGTATTTGTTTGTTGTTTGCTGGTTGTTGGTTGTTGGTTGTTGGTTGTTGTTGGTTGTTGGTTGTTGGTTGTTGGTTGTTGGTTGTTGGTTGTTGTTGTTGTTGTTGTTGTTGTTGTTGTTGTTGTTGTCGTTGTTGTTGTTGGTTGTTTGAGGAGGTTGTTGTTTGAGGATGTTGTTGTTGTTGTTGTTGTTGTGGTTGTTGGTTGTTGGTTGTTAGTTATTGGTTGTTGGCTGTTGGTTGTTGGTTGTTGGGTGTTGGTTGTTGGTTGTTGGTTGTTGGTTGTTGGTTGTTGGTTTTTGTTGTTGTTGTTGTTGTTGTTGTTGTTGTTGTTGGGTTGGTTGGTTGGTTGGTCGGTTGGTCGGTTGGTCGGTTGGTTGTTGGCCTCTCTGCCCTGACGCGCTCCCCCTCGCTGGGCCAGGGTCAGCGGATATGGTGATACAAGTACGTGGTGTCGGGCGGGGTCGGCGGAAAGTAATATAATGCGTTTCGAAACTAGGCACGCTGTGGGCGCTATGTTACTCAAGGTTCAGGAGTTACGTGCGTAATCGATGCAATGTTTCTTGAAGGTTGAGAAGTTATGCGTGTTTTAGTTCACGCTACTGGTACTCTACTTCAACGTTCAGAAGTTACGCACATAGTTGATGGTACGTTCATAGTTGATGCTACAGAATCCTCAAATTTAGTAAACCATTTTATCCAAAAATCATGTGCAAAAAGCAGAGCAAAAAAAGCAAAACCATAGCAAATCAGAAAGCAACAAAAGCAGAAAAAAGAAAAAACATGCAAAAAACATGAGAACAATAGCATGCTACACAGCAATATCGGCAATGCACATTGAGAGTTGAAGCTTTGTTTTCTATTTTTCCCCAAACAGCTCTTGAGCTGAATGGGGTTCGAAATTCTTAATAGAAACAGGCTTTTTGCCATCATCATTCAGATCCTGTGTGAGAGGTTCCGGCGCTAAAGAGACCCTTGCCATCATGATTTCCTGGGTTCCGGTCTACTGGTTCCGGCGCTTAAGAAACCCTTTGCCATCATGATTTCCTGGGTTCCGGTCTATTGATTCCGGCGCCAAAGAGACCCTTGCCGTCATGATTTCCTGGGTTCCGGTCTACTGGTTCCGGCGCTTAAGAAACGCTTTGCCATCATGATTTCCTGGGTTCCGATTCCGGTGCTTAAGAGATCCTTTGCCATCATGATTTCCCGGGTTCCGGTCTACTGGTTCCGACGCTAAAACCTTTGCCGTCATGATTTCCTGGGTTCCGGTCTACTGGTTCCGGCGCTGAAGATGCCCTTTGCTGTCATGATTTTGGTTCCGGTGTACTGGCGCCGGCACTTAAGAGATCCTTTGCCATCATGATTTCCTGGGTTCCGGTCTACGGGTTCTGGCACTAAAGACCCTTTTGCCATCATGATTTCCCGGCCATCATGATTTTCTGGTTGTGGTCTACTTGTCCCGGAGCTTAAGAGACCCTTTGCCATCATGATTTGCTGGTCCCGGCGCTAAAGAGACCCTTTGCTATCATGATTTCCTGGGTTCCGGTCTACTGGTTCCGGCGCTGAAGATGCCATTTGCTGTCATGATTTCGGTTCCGGTGTACCGGTTCCGGCGCTCAAGATTTCCTTTGCTGTCATGATTTCCTGGGTTCCGGTCTACTGGTTTCCGCGCTAAATGGTTCCGGCGCTTAAGGGATCCTTTGCCATCATGATTTCCTGGGTTCCGGTCTATTGATTCCGGCGCCAAAGAGACCCTTGCCGTCATGATTTCCTGGGTTCCGGTCTACTGGTTCCGGCGCTTAAGAAACGCTTTGCCATCATGATTTCCTGGGTTCCGGTCTACTGGTTCCGGCGCTCAAGATACCCTTTGCTGTCATGATTTTGGTTCCGGTGTACTGGCTCCGGCACTTAAGAGATCCTTTGCCATCATGATTTCCTGGGTTCCGGTCTACGGGTTCTGGCACTAAAGACCCTTTTGCCATCATGATTTCCCGGCCATCATGATTTTCTGGTTGTGGTCTACTGGTCCCGGAGCTTAAGAGACCCTTTGCCATCATGATTTGCTGGTCCCGGCGCTAAAGAGACCCTTTGCTATCATGATTTCCTGGGTTCCGGTCTGCTGGTTCCGGCGCTGAAGATGCCCTTTGCTGTCATGATTTCGGTTCCGGTGTACCGGTTCCGGCGCTCAAGATTTCCTTTGCTATCATGATTTCCTGGGTTCCGGTCTACTGGTTTCCGCGCTAAATGGTTGCGGTGCTTAAGGGATCCTTTGCCATCATGATTTCCTGGTTCCGGTCTACTGGTTCCGGCGCTTAAGAGACCCTTTGCCATCGTGATTTCCTGGTATCCGGTCTATTGGTTCCGGTGCTTAAGAGACCCTTTGGCATCATGATTTCCTGGGTTGCGGTCTACTGGTTCCGGCGCTAAAGAGACCCTTTGCCATCATGATTTTCTGGTTGTGGTCTACTGGTTCCGGCGCTAAAGAGACTCTTTGCCATCATGATTTGCTGGTTCCGGTATACTGCTGGACCATGACTTCAGTCAAGTCCATTCCCGATGCATGATCTAATTTTGGGCGCGTGAACGCATTGAGCAGAAACTGCTCCATCTCATGGCTACTGCAGAAGAAGCAGGCAAACTTCAACCAGGCGTTGCAGCCAAGATCTATGGCATCGCCAACTTCTTCGAGCTTGGCGTCTGGGGACGCATCGGCTGTGGCGGCCTGGCCCCCATCAAACACAGGCAGCAAGAACGCGCCTCAGAGTTGACTGAGGAGTTGCGCCAGTGCTTCAGCCTGCTGAAGACTATCATTGCCACAAAGCCGTCCAGACAGATTGAAGTGGCCCCATACTCTGGCCCTCGATTCCTAGCAGCATCAGACGCAGCATTGGAAAGCCCTGGCCAAGGTACAGGAGGTTTCCTTGTGATCTGGCATGATGATCAAGTCCAGCAGCGAGAAGCATTTGTCTCAGTCATACCACAGATAGTGTATCACCTCTGGGAACCAGGAGATCGTAAGATTGCTCAGCTGGAACTTCTTCAAGTTCTGTACGCCCTGTTTTCAAGACCCTGCGCATTTCGTGGTAGACGAGGAATCTGGTTTATTGACAACACTGCAGCGCTCATGGCTCTGATCAGAGGTCGATCCGACAATGCAGATCTTGAATATATGTCTCGTTTGATTCATGTCACGCTTTTTGCACTCAAAGCCTGGTTTTTCTGGGAATGGATCCCTAGTAAGGCCAACTGGTCGGACGAGATCAGTAGGGAAGGCCTTCAGGCAACATGGCATGTTCGCCATGGGTTCACCACGAATTGGGCAGTTTTCCCCTTCGAGATCTGGTCTCTACCACTCCCCGCGTTTCTACGGGTTGTAGAGTTTCTTTAAGTGCTTTGGGGTAGAAGTGCATTGGGATAGATTCCACCTGTGTAGCCTCCTGGGTCAACAGGAGTGCGGAACAGGAGTACGAGTCTAACCAGTGCTGCTGTGCAGGGGTATACCTGCACAGCCTACCAAAGCACTATCCTGCTGGAGGCAGGTTGAGACCTTACGAAGAGCCTGGAAAGGAAAAAGCTATGCGGACGTGAACTGCTTTGAGCTATAACCTAGTGACATGTTGAAGCTTTACATCTCACATCTAATGTATATATATATATATGTGTGTGTGTGTGTGTCGACGTGCACTTAGAACATCAAACGTTTTCCAAATGCGCCGGCACACACATACACGCTCACTCAGAACATCACAAAAATCAAGAAGGTGATGTTCTAAGTGTATCACTTAGAACATCAAAAATCAAAAAGCACCTCACCTGGAACATCAGCGCATAAAACATGCATTTTGACAGGGGAAAAGGTGGTCTGATGTTCTAAGTGTCTTTCCGGCTGAGGAGAAAAAATTGGGGAAAAACACTTGCACTTGTCGCTTGGTCTTGGTCAGTGTGTTCCTCTTTCTTTTGGGGTGTGCTGCCTGGCTGCTGGCCTGATGTTCTGAGTGTGCTGCCGCTGCAGGTGCCGGTGGATTCTACTGTTGCTGCGCGTCTTGCTTGGTGCGGGCTTTAGGCTCAGGTGCTTGCTTTGGACTTGCCGCTGTGCTTGCTGGTCCACTTGTCACTTGGTCTTTGCCAATGTGTTCCTCTGTCTTTTGTGGCTCAACTGCATCTGCCCCGGTTTCTCTGACATCCTTCTGTGCTGGCTGTTCTTCCTGGCTGCAGGCCTGATGTTCTAAGTGTCCTGCCGCTGCAGGTGCCGGTGGATTGCACTGTTGCTGCACGTCTGACTTGGTGCTCGCTTTAGGCTCAGGTGCTTGCTTTGGACTTGCCGCTGTGCTTGCTGGTCCACTTGTCACTTGGTCTTGGCGACACATTCCTCTTTCGTTTGTGGTGGCTCAGCTGCATCTGCCCTGGTTTCGCCTGATGTTCTAAGTGTGCTGCCGCTGCAGGTGCGTCTTGCTTGGTTCCCGCCTTTTTCCATTACTATTTAGTATAGTGGACACATATATCATATATACTTAGAACATCATCATGTACAAGTTGATGTTCTAAGTGTGTTTTTTTTGGGATGTTCTGAGTGTGGTTCCCCGACTTCACACTTAGAACATCTACCCTGTTAGGTGTTGGAGGAGCGTTTTCCAAATTATTCTCTAATTCTAAGTGTTTGTCGACCCACACACACACATATATATATATATACACATATAAATTCCTGTGGAATTCTAGGCCGCAACAGAGGCGCGACACATTTTCACTAGTGGAGTGTCTTTTAAATTTTTGGCGGGCAAGCTCCTCCCAAGCTTCTAGCAGAATGCATACCATACAAATTACAAGTACGGGCGTAGGTGCGCGAGCACGCCAACGCATGCACACGCCCTTGTGCATACTAATACACCATCCTGTCTGAAGCTGTTGCTTGTGAGCAACGTCTTTGGTGAGTTTTATGAATCTTGCCCGATGACCGGTTGTTCCGCTTGTTTCTCGAAGGATTCTTTGAGATTTGGAAGCTTCTGGGTAATCATGACGCCGGTGCACTACCAGGCGGGGTCTTTGATTTGTCATGTCAGGATGCAAGACAAAGGTTTTAACCAGATCCCTGCAGTTGTCGGCTTGTGGCCAGCCTCTTATGGTCCCCGCGCCATTCTTGGCAGATACGCCAGTCGAAACCTGAGCGTGTTCAGCCAGAACGCAACATATTATGTGCTGAATATGCATGGATGCAGCAGATGCAAGCCGATGTGAACTTGCCTTGCGACAATAGCGTGTTTATTTCGATTGCTTTTTCGTGGCTTCCGAGGAAGTGGCAAATCTTCTTCATGGCGAGAAAAATTCCCGCAGTTCTGAAGAGCAGGACCAAACAGTGATGTACTTTCAGTGATTTTCGATTTCAGGGTTTCACTGGGATGGAAGGAGAGAGTCGGATGTTCTTCCGAGGGATCCTCTGAGCCGGAGCATGATTCTGCAGATGCTCCACCTCAAATGGAGGTGGGGATAGCGACGCTCCAGGTGAAACTGCGCACTGCCAAGAAAACCACACAGTAACAGGGCCACAGCTGGAAATGCGATCAGGTTGCAGCGAAATTCAGGGAGGGTTCGATTCTTTGATCATTGCAGTTTGCGCAAGCAGTCAGCCACTGGGGTTTGTCAAGCCGCCTGTAGAACTGTATGGTGCTCTGAGGTGAACCTTGAAATCTTACTATCTTTGAATATCTCTGTGTTTGATCCCTCCTTTTCGTATCGCGGTATGTTATTTAGATTTTTTTGATCAGTTTTTTTTTAATTCCTGCTTTTCTGCTGTTCCTGCTTCTCTGCTTTTCTACTTCCCTGCTTTTTCCGATCTCTTGCTTTTCAAGCTTCTCTGCCTTTTGCTTGTCCTGCTTCTCTGCTTATCTGCTTCTCCGCCTTTCTACTTCTACTTTTCTGCAGTCATGCGTTTTTGCTGCTCTGCTTCTTCCTGCTCCTCTGCTTCTCTGCTGCCTTTCCTTCTTGTCTCTTTGCTTTTCCTTTCTTTTGCTTTATTCTGTCCTGTTTGTATCTTAAATCAAACCGTAAAGAAATCCTAGATGAAACCCAAAGACACCCAAAAGAAATCTTAATAGGAAAATGAGACCCTGAAGAAATCTAAATGACCCGCCACATAAACCCCTAAATGGAAATTCAAATGGAACCCTACATGAAACCCTTAACGGAACCCTTAATGAAATCCAAGAGAAACCCAAAGGGAAGCCTAAATGAAACCTTCAATGAAGCCTTTCATGAGAGCCAAGAGAAACCCAAAAGAAACTCGAAATTGAACCCAGAAGAAGCCCTAAAGAAACACAAAAGAAACACTAAACAAATCTTAAGTCTTAAATGAAACCCTAAAGAAACCCTAGGAGTAGGAGTAGGAGTAGTAGTAGTCGTCGTCGCCGTCGTCGTCGTCGCGTCGTCGTTGTCGTCGTCGTCGTCGTCAACGTCGCCGCCGCCGCCGTCATCGTCGTCGTCGTCGTCGCCGTCGCCGTCGCCGTCGCCAACACCGTCGCCGTCGCCGTCGCCGTCGCCGTTGTCGTCGTCGTCGTCGTCGTCGTTGTAGTCGTCATTGTCGTCGTAATCGTCGCACTCGTCGTAGTCGTCCTCGTCGTCGTAGTCGTCCTAGTCGTCGTAGTCCTCGTATAGTCGTCGTAGTCGTCGTAGTCGTCGTCGTAGTCGTCGTAGTGGTAGTGTTCGTGGTCGTGGTCGTGGTAGTGGTGGTAGTAGTAGATTAGTAGTAGTAGATTAGTAGTAGTAGTAGTAGTAGTAGTAGTAGTAGTAGTAGTAGTAGTAGGTAGTAGGTAGTAGGTAGTAGGTAGTAGGTAGTAGGTAGTAGGTAGTAGGTAGTAGGTAGTAGGTAGTAGGTAGTAGGTAGGAGGTAGTAGGTAGTAGGTAGTAGGTAGTAGGTAGTAGGTAGTAGGTAGTAGGTAGTAGGTAGTAGGTAGTAGGTAGTAGGTAGTAGGTAGTAGGTAGTAGGTAGTAGGTAGTAGGTAGTAGGTAGTAGGTAGTAGGTAGTAGGTAGTCGGTAGTCGGTAGTCGGTAGTCGGTAGTCGGTAGTCGGTAGTCGGTAGTCGGTAGTCGGTAGTCGGTAGTCGGTAGTCGGTAGTAGGTAGTAGGTAGTAGGTAGTAGGTAGTAGGTAGTAGGTAGTAGGTAGTAGGTAGTAGGTAGTAGGTAGTAGGTAGTAGGTAGTAGGTAGTAGGTAGTAGGTAGTAGGTAGTAGGTAGTAGGTAGTAGGTCGTAGGTCGTAGGTCGTAGGTGGTAGGTGGTAGGTAGTAGGTGGTAGGTAGTAGGTAGTAGGTAGTAGGTAGTAGGTAGTAGGTAGTAGGTAGTAGGTAGTAGGTAGTAGGTAGTAGGTAGTAGGTAGTAGGTAGTAGGTAGTAGGTAGTAGGTAGTAGGTAGTAGGTAGTAGGTAGTAGGTAGTAGGTAGCAGGTAGCAGGTAGTAGGTAGTAGGAAATAGTTAGTAGGTAGTAGGAAGAAGGAAGTAGGAAGAAGGAAGTAGGAAGAAGGAAGTAGGTAGTAGGTAGTCGGTAGTGGGTAGTGGGTAGTGGGTAGTGGGTAGTGGGTAGTAGTGGGTAGTAGTAGGTAGTAGTAGGTAGTAGTAGGTAGTAGTAGGTAGTAGGTAGTAGTAGGTAGTAGT